>CM022298.1:442547790-442953820 GCA_011799875.1 Thinopyrum elongatum | reverse complement strand
GTTGACCACGAGATCTAGCCCTTTGACTTTCCACGGCGGTTTGACCAGTGGACCTCTCCACCCGGTTGTGTTAGGTCAGCCCATAGAAAACTTGGGAGCAACTCGGCCAAACCCACAGCAAGATCCCCCTCGTGTAGACCGACACCGTTTCCCCCTCCAGTGCCGGCGGCGGCGCCGTTCGTGAGGGGGGGCCCACCCCGGAGACGCGTTGCCGCTCTTCAGACATGGCACCAACACCGTAACGGCTGTAGAGGGCCCGTGCGCGCCCTGGCATTGCACCCCCCCAGGGCACCCGGTCCCCGCCTAACTGATGTAGCGTTTTGGACCACGAGATCTTAGCCCTTTGACTTTCACGGGACGGGCTTTGACCAGTGGACCTTCCACCCGGTTGTGTTAGGTTCAGACCATACTAGGAACAACCTTGGAGATCAAAGTCTCCGGCCCAAAGACCCACAGCAAGATTTCCCTCCGTGAGACCACGAGGGCCAGTTTCCCCCTCTAGGGTGCATGGCGGGCCGGCGCCGTCCGTGAGGGGGGCCAACAACCCAAGGGGAGGCGTGCCGCTCTTCAGCATAGGGACATACCACAACCCTAACGGGGATCGTATGACGGGGTTTTCCGTGGTGACCTCGGTTGGCATTGTTACCCCCAGGGCCCCGCCCCGGCCTAAACCTGTAGCGTTTGACCACGAGATCTAGCCCTTTGACTTTCCACGGACGGGCTTGACCAGTGGACCTTCTCAAACCGGTTGTGTTAGGTCAGCGCAATAGGAACACTTGGGAAGCAACGTCTGGCAAAACCCACAGCAAGATCCCCTCCAGTGTAGACCCGACGGCCGTTTCCCCCCAGGTGCGCGGCGGCGCGTCCGTGAGGAGGGGGGCCACACCCGGAGACAGCGTGGCCGCCTCTTCAGAACATGCCACAACCCACCTGTACGCATGTATGAGGGCCTGGTGCGATCTCCGGTGGCATTGCTACCCCCAGGGCCCCCGTCCGCCTAACCATTGTAGCGTTTGACCACGAAATCTAGCCTCTTTGACTTTCCACGGACGGGCTTTGACCAGTGGACCTCTCCACCCGGTGTGGTGAGGTCTAGCCCATAGACAACACTGGAGCAATCGTTATGGGCAAACCCACACCAAAACACAGGGGCCACACCCCGGAGACGCGTGCTGCCTCTTCAGACATGCCACCATACCACCTGGCATGTATGAGGGCCTGGTGCGATGCTCCGGTGGCATTGCTACCCCTCAGGGCCCCCGTCCCGCCTAACCATGTAGCGGTTGACCACGAGATCTTGCCCTTTGACTTTCCACGGACGGGCTTTGACCAGTGGACCTCTCCACCCGGTTGTGTTAGGTCAGCCCATAGGAACACTTGGGAGCAACATCCGGGCCAAACCCACAGCAAGATCCCGTCCGTGTAGACCCAACTCGGTCGTTTCCCCCTCCAGGTGCCGGCGGCGGCGCCGTCTGTGAGGAGGGCCACACCCCGGAGACGCGTGCTGCCTCTTCAGACATGCCACCACACCACCCGGTTGTGGTAGGTCATCCCATAGAAACACTTGGGAGCAACGTCCCCTCCGTATAGACCCGATGCGGCTGTTTCCCCCCTCCAGGTGCCGGCCGGCGGCGGCGCCGTCCGTGAGGGGGGTCACACCCCTCCGTATAGAATCGAAAAATAATGTATGTATGCTTATATTAACACATGCTACATGTAAGTTAATCAAATAATAATACGTAAAAAAACATAAAAAATTCTATATGAAATGCAAAATATATATATATAACTATGCCGACGGCAAAGCCGTCGGCATAGCTGCGGCCAGGGGCAGATGGACGACACGCCGTGGATCGATGATGTGGCGTCTATGCCGACAGCAGCCGTCAGCATAGATGTTGGTCAGTGCGCTTCGGATCGATGATGTGGCATGCGCATCTATGCCGACGGCCACCCGTCTTGGGCGTCGGCATAGTTCGGACGCCGTTAGCCGCCCGCCACGAGGGGGGTCGCTGGGCCCACGGCTATGCCGACGGCCCATGTATGCGGACGGCCACTGTAGGTGTACCCTCGGATAGGCCGACGGCCGTTCTGTGCCGACGGGGGCCGTCGGCATAGGTCTGGCTAGCCCGACGGCCTGGGTACGCCGACGGCCTGGTCTCGGCTGTCGGCATAGCGCGGAGTAGGCCGACAGGGGCCGTCGGCATTGTTTCGGCCATCGGGGTAGCCCCCTATTCCGGTAGTGACTAACGCGCCCTTCTCGTTGGCCCCAGTGGAATCCACAATGGCGTCAGTGTCAGGAGGAACCGGGGGAGGAAGAGAACTGCAGCAGCCCCTACAATGCGGACTAATGCAGGCTACAGCGGCGACGCGAGTGCCACGGCGAGCACGAGCCATGGCAGCAGCATCTCCCACTAGTAGAAAAAGGGCCTAATGTGAAGCACATTAGTCCCGGTTTGTAACTGAACCGGCACTAATGTGCTCATTAGTGCCGGTTCCAACGGCTAGGCGGGCGGCGATCATTAGTACCGGTTCGTGGCGAACCTTTAGTACCGGTTCATGCCACGAACCGGTACTAAAGACGTGGTGGCAGGCTTGTGTCAGGCTGGGGCCCACCAGCACCTTTAGTACCGGTTGGTTATAAGAACCGGGACTAGAGATGCACCTTTAGTCCCGGTTCGTATAACCAACCGGTACTAAAGCTCATCCTATATAAACCCCTTCATCGAGCCCGAGCGCTCTGTTCTTCCCCTTTCCCCTCTCCTCTGTTTTCTTCCTCTTCCT
This sequence comes from Thinopyrum elongatum, assembly GCA_011799875.1. NCBI lineage: Eukaryota > Viridiplantae > Streptophyta > Magnoliopsida > Poales > Poaceae > Thinopyrum > Thinopyrum elongatum. Next base: position 442,951,036 of record CM022298.1, on the reverse strand, counting down.
CTCGAGCTCACACTCCATTTTTGCCAAAATTTGTGAAGATTTGAAGGCACCCCATCCATTGAAGTGATCACAAAGGTTAGCAACTTTGTCCTTTCATCTCTCATTGCTAGATTAGCTCTTGCAATGCTCTATAAGTATAGTGATTTGTGTGTTTTATTTTGGGAGGAATTATATGTGGTAGTATTTGATTTATATGCAATTTGAGGTCAAAATAACTCTTAGTTTGCATATGTAGGTGTGGTTTACTTAGTGCCTTCCCGTCTCCGTCCTAACCACCGTCGATCGCCCGCACCGTCCCGTCGCCGGCACCACCTTGTGGTGAGCCTCTTGTTCTTATCTTTTTTATATAAAAAAATCATGTTTGTGTGATTTAGATATATAGTTACTCGTATAATTATCTTACCCGTACGTTGTTTGTTATACATAGTGCCATGGTTTTGATATCCGTCCCCGTCGGCCCTCGTCCGGGTTATGATTCGGATGTGGTATATTCTCTTTTATAACTATTTGTTGCATTTCATGTTTATGACAAATTATGCCCATCAAGTTGACATAGATATTTTTATCTAGGAGGTATGTGAACCGGAAATTCCAACCGACCCTATTGTCGAGAGGTTAAATTTAGTTGAAAGAGAAAACGAGTATTTGAAAGAAAAATTGAAAAGAATTGAGGGGGAGAAGATGGAATTAGAGTTGCATGTTGCCGATGTCGTCGATGATCACAAGATCAAGATGGAGAAAATGCGCTTGAAGATTAGAAAGATTAGAAAATATGCCATTGATAGTGAGGCTTGGTATCATTATGCTATTGGATCAATTGTTACCTTAGTTGCGATCTTGATCGCATTTGTTGTTGCATTTAAATGCTTTAGCTAGAGAGTTATTTGTATGTTTGTTTTATGAGAATAAGTGTTGTATGAACTTTATGTATGAACTTGTATTAATTTGGTCTATTCGGTGTTGTGTAATGAAGATGAGCCGGCAATGGATGTACGATGACCGATGCTCTCCCCAGTTCGTTAATGGCGTGCATACTTTTCTGCTTGCGGCTGAGGCAAACAAGCGGGCGGATGGTTTTATGCCTTGTCCATGTGCCGGCTGTTCGTTAAGAACCATTCACGTCCACCTGTTTGAGTCCGGTTTCATGCCCCACTATAATGTTTGGACCAAGCACAGAGAAAGAGGGGTTATGATGGAAGACAATGAAGAAGAAGAGGACGACGACAGCTATCCTGGCCATGGGTTCCCTGAATACGATGGTACAACAATGGGGGAAGAAGTTGAGCCGGCAATGCGGGAAGAAGCTGAAGAAGAGGCATCAGATGAGCCCGCTGATGATCTAGGTCGGGCCATTGCCGATGCAAAGAGAAACTGCGCAAGTGAAAAAGAGAAGAAGAAGTTGCAGCACATGTTAGAGGATCACAAGAAATTGTTGTACCCGAATTGCGAAGCTGACAAGAAAAAGCTGGGCACCACACTGGAATTGCTGCAATGGAAGTCAGAGAATGGTGTATCTGACAAGGGATTTGGAAAGTTGCTGATAATGTTAAAGAAGATGCTTCCAAAGGACAACGAATTGCCCGAGAGTATGTACGAAGCAAAGAAGGTTGTCTGCCCTCTAGGGTTAGAGGTGCAGAAGATACATGCATGCCCTAATGACTACATCCTCTACCGCGGTGAGTACGAGGATTTGAATGCGTGCCCGGTATGCGGTGCATTGCGCTATAAGATCAGCCACGATGACCCTGGTGATGTCGAGGGCGAGCGCCCCAGGAAGAAGATTCCTTCCAAGGTGATGTGGTATGCTCCTATAATACCACGGTTGAAACGTTTGTTCCAAAACAAAGAGCATGCCAAGGCGATGCGATGGCATAGAGAAGACCGTAAGAAAGACAGGAAGTTGAGAGTACCCGCTGACGGGTCACAGTGGAGAAAAATTGAGAGAAAGTACAGGGAGAACTTTGCAGGTGACGCAAGGAACGTATGGTTTGGTCTAAGTGCAGATGGCATTAATCCTTTTGGGGAGCAGAGCAGCAACCATAGCATCTGGCCTGTGACTCTATGTATGTATAACCTTCCTCCTTGGTTGTGCATGAAGCGGAAGTTCATTATGATGCCAGTGCTCATCCAAGGCCCTAAGCAACCCGGCAACGACATTGATGTCTACCTAAGGCCATTAGTTGAAGAACTCTTACAGCTGTGGAATGGAAAAGTTGTACGTGCGTGGGATGAGCACAAACAGGAAGATTTTGACCTACATGCGTTGCTGTTCGTGACCATCAATGATTGGCCTGCTCTCAGTAACCTTTCAGGACAGACAAACAAGGGATACCGTGCATGCATGCACTGTTTGGATGATACCGACAGTATATATTTGGATAATTGTAGGAAGAATGTGTACGTGGGACATCGTCGATTTCTTCCGAGCAGGCATCCCGTAAGAAAGAAAGGCAAGCATTTCAAAGGTGAGGCGGATCACCGGACGAAGCCTCGCCACCATACTGGTGATGATGTACATGATATGGTGAAGGATTTGAAGGTAATCTTTGGAAAGGGTCCTGGCGGACAATCTGTTCCGAATGACGCTGACGGACGCACACCCATGTGGAAGAAGAAATCTATATTTTGGGACCTGCCCTATTGGAAAGACCTAGAGGTCCGCTCTGCAATTGACGTGATGCACGTGACGAAGAATCTTTGTGTGACCCTACTTGGCTCCTTGGGCATGTATGGGAAGACAAAAGATACACCGGAGGCATGGGAGGACCAGCAACGTATGCACGGAAAAGACGGCATACATCAGGGTCATGCCAGCTACGCTCTTACCAAAGAAGAGAAGGAAATCTTCTTTGAATGCCTGCTCAGTATGAAGGTACCGTCTGGCTTCTCGTCGAATATAAAGGGAATAATAAATATGGCAGAGAAAAAGTTCCAGAACCTAAAGTCTCATGACTGCCACGTGATTATGACGCAACTGCTTCCAGTTGCATTGAGGGGGCTTCTACCGGAAAACGTTCAATTAGCCATTGTGAAGCTATGTGCATTCCTCAATGCAATCTCTCAGAAGGTAATCGATCCAGAAATCATACCAAGGTTAGAGAATGATTTGGTGCAATGTCTTGTCAGTTTTGAGTTGGTGTTCCCACCATCCTTCTTCAACATCATGACGCACGTCCTAGTTCACCTATGCGAAGAGATTAACGTTCTAGGTCCTGTATTTCTACACAATATGTTCCCCTTTGAGAGGTTCATGGGAGTCTTAAAGAATTATGTTCATAACCGTGCTAGGCTAGAAGGAAGCATCTCCAAGGGCCATGAAAATGAGGAGGTCATTGAGTTTTGTATTGACTTTATTTCTGACCTTAAGCCGATTGGTGTTCCTGAATCGCGGCATAAGGGCAGACTGGGTGGAAATGGCACGCTAGGACCGAAACAAATAATATGTATGGACGGGCATGCTCTAACTCAAGCACACTACACAGTTCTACAAAATTCCGCCTTGGTGGCTCCATATATGGAGGAACACAAGAATTTTCTACGCTCCAAACACCCGGAGCAGTCTGACGACTGGATTACACGTGAACAAACGGGGACTTTCGCCGGTTGGTTGCAGACACGTGCCATGCATGACGCCCCTGTTGAAGATGACCTGTACTTGCTGTCCCAGTTACCATCTTCGAATATAATGACTTTCAAAGGGTACGAGATAAATGGAAATACATTTTACACGATCGCCCAAGATAAGAAGAGCACCAACCAAAACAGTGGTGTCCGCTTTGATGCAGCAACCAAGAGGGGAAAGGACACATATTATGGTTACATAGAGGACATATGGGAACTTCACTATGGACGTGGTTTGAAGGTCCCTTTGTTTCGGTGCAAATGGGTCAATATGACACGAGGCAGGGTAACGGAAGACCCGCAGTACGGAATGACAACAGTGGATCTCAACAATCTTGCGTACGCAGACAAACCATTCGTCCTAGCCAATGATGTGGCGCAGGTTTTCTATGTGAAGGACATGTCTACCAAGCCGAGAAAAAGAAAAGATAAGGAAGCGAATACATCATACGATGAGCCAAAGCGCCACATAGTTCTTTCAGGGAAAAGAAACATCATGGGAGTGGATGACAAGACAGACATGTCAGAAGATTATGAAAAGTTTGATGAAATTGCTCCATTCACAGTGAATATTGACCTGAGCATCCAGTTAAATGATGAAGATTGTCCATGGTTACGGCGCAAAGGGACACACGTGAAGAAAAAGTTTCACACCCAAAGATCCCACTCTGGGATGTGATCGGCTTCACTGTCATCACTTTCTTCTCTAGTGAGTTTCTGGACTTGTATATCTGGAAAGTCCCACTTTGGACAAACCGTAGGGAATCTTTGTAATAGTTAGGGTGCTTATGTGTTTTGGCATTTGAAACGTGTACTTTTGTGCTTCGGACAAACGTGTACCTTTCTGACTTCATTTGCTATTTTTCAGCTCATTTACTGATTTTTTTTAGAGCTAAATGACCCTGAAATTGAAAAGCAGTACAAATGAACTCTGAAAAGGTTGAAAGTTGGCATGGTATCATCATTTCACCCACATAGCATGTGCAAAAAAGTTGAGAGGGTTACGGCAAAAACTTGATGCACTTCGTGTACAAAATGGACAATCTCTTTCGAAGTATCAGGGTTTCGGACGAAAACTCATCTGTTACAAAGGCAATTCATTTTTTTAACTTATTACAACTCCAGACTTTTTGTGCATTCAGTATGCACCATTCAAAGCCACGTCATCAACTTTCAACCATTTCTGACATCATTTGCTATTTTTTATGCATTTACTGATTTTTTGAGCTAAATGACCCTGAAATTGAAAAGCAATACAAATGAACTCTAAAAAGGTTGAAAGTTGGCGTGGTATCATCATTTCACCCACATAGCATGTGCAAAAAAAGTTGAGAGGGTTACGGCAAAAACTGGATGCACTTCGTGTACAAAATGGACAATCTCTTTCGAAGTATAAGGGTTTCAGACGAAAACTCAGCTGTTACAAAGGCATTTCATTTTTTTAAATAACCTAAGTATTACCAAATTGAATATAATGATAAAACACACTAATATTAAACATAAGAAAAAAGAATCACTGAAAAATCTATTTTTAAAGTAAAGTTATTCACAAACTAGTGATTCACACAAATTTCAAATAATTCAAATTTAAACTATTCAAATTTGAAAACTACTGGCACTAACAGAAAGTTTGTAATTTTTTGCACCTAAAGCAAAAATATTCACAAAGAAACTCTAAATACAGCAAAAAAAACAACTCACAAATAAATAAAAGAAAATAAATAAAGCAGGAAAGAAAAAAAAACAAAAGAAAAAAAAGCCCGCCTACTGGGCCACAGCGGCCTGCATACGACTAGAAAACCAACCTGTAGTTGGGCCAGGATGCAGGCCCGCAAGGCCCAATAGGCCCACAGGGCAGCGCAGCAGTTTAGGCCTAGAAGCCTGCTTTGGAGAGGAGCTCGAAGGAGCAGCCGCGGCTGGGTTTATAAACCAGTGCGGCTGCCCTTCGCTCGGCGAGGTGGGACTAAACTTTGTGCACCGCGGGTGGCAGCACACCCCCTTTAGTACCGGGTCGTGGCTCCAACCGGTACTAAAGGGGGGGTCTTTAGTACCGGTTGCTGCCATGACCCGGTACTAAAGGGTGTGCGCTTCCCGCCGCTTGGCCTGGCCAAAATAGGCCTTTAGTACCGGTTGGATCCACCAACTGGTACTAAAGGTCCATCCTATATAAACAACACTTCAAAATTTTGCAATTTTATCTCCCACTTCCTCTCCTCTGCTTCGACATCGCCGCTGCCCCGTACGCCGCCCCCGTCCCGCGCCGTCGCCGTCCCCGTCCCCGTCGCCACCCCGGCCCGTCCCCGTCGTCGTCGTCTCGTCGCCGCCCCGTACGCCGCCGCGCCCGTTGCCGCCCCCCCGTCGCCGCCCCGGTCGCCCCGCTGTGAGCCCCCTGCGCCATGGCCGCGCCCTCGATCGATTGAGCCCGCCCGTACACACACACACACACACGTACACGCACACACACACACACACACATTTTTCTTACTTATTTTCTGTTTTCTGTTTTTTAGTTTTTTATACTTTTAGTTATAGAAATGTTATATGAATTAGATATATATAAATGTTAGATTAATGTCAAAGTTTTAGCTAGCTAGATGAATTAGATTAATGTCAAATTGTTAATTAGATGATCGAATTAGATATACTAATGTCAAATGTTAGATGAATTAGATAGAAATGTTAGATTAATGTCAAATGTTAGATGAATTAGCTAGATAGAAATGTTAGATGAATTAGTTTTTTATACTTTTAGTTATAGATGAATTAGATATATTAATGTTAGATGAATTAGTTTTTTATACTTTTGTCAAATGTTAGATGAATTAGCTAGATATATTAATGTGTTAGATGCCCGGCCCGCATCCTCGCCGTCGACCCGTTCGCGACGACGTCCTGCTTCAGAGGAGCCATGTCCGGGACTGGGCTCCGCCGGGCTGGCACTGGGAGGTGCTACCTTCAGGGGGGCGCCGCTTGGTGAGGAACCCGGAGCTCCTTTGGTGGCGTTCGTGTGGGCCACTTTCAGTGTGGAGGGAGCCGGCCCCACCGGAGGTGGTACGTCGCCGTGTCAGGGAGGAGGACAAGCACGTCCGTCGCTACATGGCTGCTATGGACGTCGGGTTCTCCAATACCTAGTAGGTTCTTCGGGGATCTCACCCGAGCTATGATTCTGTGATGGTTCCTTCTCTTTGGATGTCCACCGCCCGCGCCTCAGGAACCGTGAGTGAACTAGATTATTCGATAGTAGTCGATCTATATTAGCTAGCTAGCTAGTGATGTATTCGATATATAATATTCGAGATGATGTATTCGAGATTATATATATTATTCGATAATATTCGAGATGATGTATTCGAGATTATATATATTATTCGATAATATTCAAGATGATGTATTCGAGGTTATATTCGATGATGCATATTATGTACTATGATTTAGTTTTTCCTTATTGATTGCATGCATGCATTGTAATTTTAATACTAAATTGTTTTATATTTCTTCTGGATTAGTTAAATAGAAGCTATGGCAGACAATACCGGCAGAGAAGGAGAAGAGGCCCTGTTCGAGATCATACGCTCCCCTCGCCGGCCAGATGATCAGAATGAAGAAGATGACGGCTCCCAATATCTGAACAATACCGGGGAGGGTGATATGATATTCGATCAAGACGACCGAATTGATGAAGTCCAGAACTATGATTATGATGACGAAGAAAATGTTGATCTTGAAATAACAGAGACCGGCGAGGTATATTTATATAAGCAGGCATCTGGTGATCATCACATGTTTTAAATGATTTGAAGATATATTAACGAATCAATCTTTCTTCTTTCAGCCCTTCGGATCGAGCAAATCTTCTACAGGCAGCAGGACAGTGCGAGGCCCGGCCAAAAAGTTGAAGGAGGGCGTAAAGTACAACATCGATGCCATCAAACCTAATGGCGAACCAAGCGAGCCTAAGAAGAATGCGAACAAGTTCATTCGTCAGTGCGGAGTTCTTGTGAAGGACCAAATCCCGATCTCCATGCAAGAATGGAAAAGGCCAGCAAAGGAACGTCCAGATCTTACTTTTGTCGACCAAAGAGCAAAAGATCGGCTTTGGGAATCTCTCATGGAACATTTCACCCTACCAGATCATTTCACAGATGCAGATGTGTAGAAAGTCAAGGACGCTGCTCTTAGGAAGATGGCAATTGCATTCAGCACCCACAAGAAAACTATATGGGCCAAGTACGTCGAAGGAGAAAAGAAGACTCCAGAATTCACGGGAACACTGGAGAAGCAAAGAGATCACTGGCCCGCTTTCATGAAATTCAAGGAATCGGAATTATCTAAGGAACGGTCGAGAATAAACAAGATCAATGCCGCAAAAAAGGAGCATTTCCATACGCTGGGGCCAGGTGGCTACGCGGTGGCCCGACCTAAGTGGGATAAGTCTGAGCAACAGATGTTGGATGCAGGGGTCACTCCAGTTACATTGAGCTAGCCGGAAAGGTGCAGGACTTGGTTCTATGCGCATGGGGGGGCGTTGGACCCGAAGACAGGCCAGGTTTTGAAGAAGGCAAGTCTTAAAGGAGCCGACGACAAGTTACTTGTTGTAATAGAAGAGGCTCGAACGGGGGTGTTCACGCCCAATAGAGAGAACGACGAGCTTACGCGCACCCTGGGAAATCCTGAACACCCGGGAAGAACATGAGGCAAAGGCGTTGTTCCATGGTATGAGGGGTTTGCGGACTGGAACGCCGACTACAGAAGCCGTGCGAGAAAGAAGATGGAGGAGGAGAAGAAGAGGAAGTTGGAGGAGGAGCAGAGGAAGCAGGAAGCAGAATGCCTTAAAGGCCTAGAATCAGCGCACGCGGAGTTGGCACTCCAATTCCAGCGGCAGCAGCAGCAGCAGATCGACTCACTTAGCCAAGAAAGGGGGTCTCAGCAGCGGCAGCAGCTAGCGGATGATCCAGCATTGGATAGCACCATCCCATCCATGCCGAGAAGCAGCGTGGGTTCCGCCCCAGGCGAGGCACTGCTGGATACATACCCTGTGGATGACATCATGGAGAACACTAATTGTGAGCTACACTTCAAAATGAAGAACATATCCATGAAGGTGGCGGACGCCGTTGCTTATACAAATCCCCCCGAAGCAACCTTCCATTGCAACCCGATTCCAGCTGGCTATGCTCGTGTCGTGGTTGATGAAGTGGTGGCACAATATTCGGGGCTAGAGCTTGACATTCCTGGAGGTGACGGCGAGCACACACTAGGAGAGGCCATACATCGTATCATCCTATGGAGAAAGGATTGCATCATCTTTCCAAGGCCACCGACACCGCGTCAGCCGACTCCTCCTCGAAGTCCGCCACCACGTCAGCAGACTCCTGCTCCTCCAAGTCATCAGCCACCGCCTCAGCAGAGTCCTGCTCCTTCAAGTCCGCCAACGCGTCAGGCCACTCCTCCTCCAAGTCCGGCACCGCGTCAGCCCACTCCTCCTCCTCCAAGTCCGGCAATGCGTCAGCCCACTCCTCCTCCTCCAAGTCAGGCACCGCATCAGCCATCTCCGTTGCCTCAGTTGGCTACACCGCCTAAGCAACAGCGGAAGAGAGCCGCCGCAGCTATGGTGGCTAGCGGTACAAGTACAGGTACAGGAGGCAAGAGATTCCAATTTGTTCCAAGCCTCACGCCTCTTCCGAAGAGGCCTTATGACCTAACTGTGGAGGAAAATGAAGCAGAAGTGCAAGCCCAAGTGAGGGCCCATTTTGGACCGAAACCGCCACCGCCGCCAAAGGAGAAAGTACCTGAGCGTGTCATTGACCACTTTATTCGTATGGCTGAACCACCAGCTCCCAAGCCTATTGATTCAAACTATGAGCACCAAATCAGGAAGGCATATCAAGCACAAAAAAAGAAGGAGTCAAGCTCAAGCTCCAGCTCCAGCCAAGCAGCTGCCAAAAAAAGCAGGAAAACTGTTCCCCAGCTGGGAGAACAGGCGGTGCAATCGATCCCCCCACTCATTGTACCAACACATGCGAGTACCGGCACCGATCAGCTGGTAATAACCGACGAGCATAGAAGGCAGGCTGCAGAGCTTGGTATCACTGTTTATCAACTCCTAGGGATCGAGCCCATGGATACGCTTAGAGAGGAGGACAAAAAATGGAAATATGCCCGCGGTGAACCTTTGGTCAAGCCTAAGGAGGTCAAGAAGCTCCCAATGAGAATGTATGAATTGCATGAATGGTACATGAAAATTGCCAAGACTACCAATCGAGAGTCCCTCATGGTGAAAGTCAAGGCAGAGCATTACTTCAATGAGACAGCTCTGTATGTTTAGTTTACAGAACTGTTTCAGTTATTCAATCAAGACGCACTCAACAAATCTATCGTCAGTTGCTATTGTCTATAAGTGATTTCTTTCTGTAATTTAAGTCTCAAGCTAGCTGTAGTGCTCGTTGATCATTACCTGTAATTATCCTCACTATATTCTTTTCTGGGGTATTATGCAGGATGAAGATCTATGAAATGAAAAAAGCTGGACGCTATGGCATTGGGTTCATTGACCCAAATACCATTAATCAAGAGACATGGACATATGAATGGTATCGAGAAGAAGTAGAGAAAAACATGCTAGAGTTCTTAAAGAAACTCAACAGCAATCGAGATATACTACTTCCTTACAATTTTGGGTGAGTCACACTGTCATGTACTACAAATTCTGTTTTTTGCTTACTAGCTAGATGTTAATAAGTGTATAGGGTTTAGGGTAGTTGATGAGTGTTATGCACATGCCCGCTTAATTTATACATGCAAACGTGTGCACATGTAGTTTTCGCTGGATCTTGTTAGTCATTCAAGTTGAAGAAGGAAAAGTTGAAGTACTGGACTCACTACTTAAACCAGTTACTGACTACGAAATCGTGAAGGGGATAGTCAACAGGTAATTTCAATCATTATTGAACTATATGTCGGCCTCTTTAGTTCGTCATTTCCTGATATCAACTAATTAATAACTCCTTTATTCATTTTCTTTGCCGGCGGGCAGGGCTTGGCAAAAGTTCGTCAAAGAGGTTCCAGGCGAATCGAAAGAAAAGCTGAAATGGTATCGACCCAAGGTAATTAATTAAGTAGTACTAGCTAGCTACCATCTCTTTAATTCTAGTTTCAATACCATTAATTATCATGCTTGATTAATTATTATCTGATTGAATTCTATTCTCATAAAGGCCATGAAGCAGGCGCGGAGGACTGATTTATGTGCATACTACGTTTGCGAGAACATTCACATGATGGCGTCCGAAAGGAGCAGATCTGATAGACATATATGGGTACGTTTGCCAGAACACTATTCACAATTTTTACATCATTATCGATATCTAATATATATACACACAACTAATACATGCATATTTGATCTCCTTCTTTAAAGTTCAACGAGATGCGGGATAAGCTTCTACCAACGGATCGCGTACGAGCAATTCAAGAGGAAATAGCGGGATTTTTGCTCGACCAGGTCATATATCCCAAAGGAGAATTCCATTACCCGCTACCGCAGTAATGCCTCCATGTAGGAGAAATTGTATATACCAAATTGCATATATACATGTGTATGTGTGAATGGTCGTGCGAGACATTCGATGATATATATATATATATATATATATATATATATATATATATATATATATATATCATCGAATGTCTATATATATGATCGGTTCTATGAGAAATTCTATTTATATATATGCATAACATGTACAATATGTAGTATCGTAAAATACCAGCAAATGAAAAAGAATTAAATAGAAAACACAAAATTAAAGGAAAAAGAAATCATAAACCCAAAACCCCCTAAACCTTTTAGTACCGGTTGGTGTTACCAACCGGTACTAAAGGTCTCCCAACCCCCGGCGCTGGCTCGTGCCACATGGTGGCCCTTTAGTGGCGGTTCGTGTTGAACCGGTACTAAAGGGGGGGACCTTTAGTCCCCACCCCTTAGTGCCGGTTGCAGAACCGGCACTATAGGGCCTTACGAACCGATGCTATAGCCCGGTTCTGCACTAGTGTCCCAGTACCTGACAAAGACGCTGCCCCACTGGCATATTGATGGCTTCCTCTTGGACGATGCCACGACCTCAGCGCAGTCGTAGTCTCCATACCAGGGTCAGTTCCGACCTCAGTTGTTAACTTTAAGTTGTTAGTTCAATTCTATAGTTTACAAACTACTTTTGTCATGGCAGTCCAGTTCAAATACTATAGTATTCTTGTTTATGCCATGTATACTTGTATAAAGATAGAGGTGGTCCATTCATCTTTGGATCAGATTTGGCATAAATAGGTGGAATAAGAACGAATATTCATTGTGGCTTATGATGGCGGGGTGATGGGAAGCCTTTCTTGAGGATTATTGTGACCGAAGTGACTGATTGCTGGCAGAACTTCGAAGAAATGCGTCAGGTATTGTCATACTATCAGTAGTACCTATGTAGTGATATGCAGTAGGTATAAACTGATACCCTTTCATTCTGATCTACTAATATAATGTATTGTTACTACTTATGAATTATTCAAAGATACAATGTGTTATTACTACTTAGGTGATGCGCGAACTCTCTCCCTCGCTCGACATGCCCTAGATGGATGCCGTCGTCGATCTCTCCTCCCCGGCCCCAATTTCATCCCGACCACAGCCTTTGTCGTCCGGTTGTGCTTGCAACCGCGGTGCGAGGCGCGGGTGTTGGAGCCCTCCTGTGAGGGCAGGCGACGATGGGAGCGGCTCCGCGTAGAAGCAGCCTCGGCGTCCGACTGCTGAATCCTTGGCACCATGCAGAGGAGTGTTTGGGAGGGCGGCCCATCTGTCGGGTGGCAGTAGTAGTGGCCACGGGGTCCTTGGGGCGACAGATGTTTGTAATACATCTTGATGGACCATGGGCGCACATGTCTAGTGAGCTTACAAGGCTGCATAGCCGGTTTTTGCTCACCGACGGGCCCTTCTCGTTGGCCCCGGTGGAATCCACAATGGTGTCAGTGTCAGGATGAACCGGGGGAGGAAGAGAACAGCAGCAGCCCCTGCAACGCGGACTAATGAAGGCCACAGCGGCGACGCCAGTGCCACGGCAAGCGCGAGCCATGGCAGCAGCATGTTCCAGTACCTGACAAAGACGCTGCCCTGCTGGCATGTTGATGGCTTCCTCTTGGACGATGCCATGACCTCAGCTGCAGTCGTAGTCTCCATACCGTGGTCAGTTCCGACCTCAGTTGTTAACTTTAACTTGTTAGTTCAATTCTATAGTTTACAAACTACTTTGTCATGGCAGTCCAGTTCAAATACTATAGTATTCTTGTTTATGCCATGTATACTTGTATAAAGATAGAGGTGGTCCATTCATCTTTGGATCAAATTTGGCACAAATAGGTGGAATAAGAACGAATATTCATTGTGGCTTATGATGGCGGGGTGATGGGAAGCCTTTCTTCAGGATTATTGTGACCTAAGTGATGATTGCTGGCAGAACTTCGAAGAAATGCGCCAGGTATTGTCATACTATCAGTAGTACCTATGTAGTGATATGCAGTAGGTATAAACTGATACCCTTTCATTCTGCTATACTAATTTAATGTATTGTTACTCCTTATGAATTTTTCGAAGATACAATGTGTTATTACTACTTAGGTGGTGCGCGAACTCTCTCCCTCGCTCAACATGCCCTAGATGCAAGCCGCCGTCGATCTCTCCTCCCCGCTCCCCAGTATCATCCCGACCACAGCCTTTGTCGTCCGGTTGTGCTTGCAGCCGCGGCGCGAGGCGAGGGTGTTGGAGCAGTCCTGCGAGGGCAGCCGACGATGGCAGTGGTTCCGTGTAGAAGTAGCCTCGGCGTCTGGCTGCTGAATCCTTTGCACCATACAGAGGAGTGTTTGGGAGGGCGGCCCATCTGTCGGGTGGCAGTAGTAGTGGCCGCGGGGTCCTTGGGGCGACAGATGTTTGTAATACATCTTGATGGACCATGGGCGCACATGTTCAGTGAGCTTACAAGGCTGCACAGTCGGTTCTTGCTCACCGACGCGCCCTTCTCGTTGGCCCCGATGGAATCCACAACGGTGTCAGGGTCAGGAGGAACCGGGGGAGGAAGAGAACAGCAGCAGCCCCTGCAACACGGACTAATGCAGGCTACAGCGGCGACGCGAGTGCCACGGCGAGCGCGAGCCATGGCAGCAGCATCTCCCAGTACCTGACAAAGACGCTGCCCCACTGGCATGTTGATGGCTTCCTCTTGGACGATGCCACGACCTCAGCTGCAGTCGTAGTCTCCATACCGGGGTCAGTTCCGACCTCAGCTGTTAACTTTAACTTGTTAGTTCAATTCTATAGTTTACAAACTACTTTGTCATGGCAGTCTAGTTCAAATACTATAGTATTCTGTTTATGCCATGTATACTTGTATAAAAATAGAGGTGGTCCATTCATCTTTGGATCAGATTTGGCACAAATAGATGGAATAAGAACGAATATTCATTGTGGCTTATGATGGCGGGGTGATGAGAAGCCTTTCTTGAGATTATTGTGACCGAACTCACAGATTGCTAGCACAACTTCGAAGAAATGCGTGAGGTATTGTCATACTATCAGTAGTACCTATGTAGTGATATGCAGTAGGTATAAACTGATACCCTTTCATTCTGCTCTACTAATTTAATGTATTATTACTCCTTATGAATTTTTCGAAGATACAATGTGTTATTACTACTTAGGTGGTGCACGAACTCTCTCCCTCGCTCGCCATGCCCTAGATGCATGCCGCCGTCGATCTCTATTCCCCGCGCCCAGTTTCATCCTGACCACAGCCTTTGTCGTGCGGTTGTGCTGGCAGCCGCGGTGCAAGGCATGGGTGTTGGAGCCCTCCTGCGAGGGCAGGTGATGATGGCAGCGGCTCAGCGTAGAAGCAGCCTTGGCGTCCGGCTGCTGAATCCTTTGCGCCATACAGAGGAGTGTTTGGGAGGGCGGCCCATCTATCGGGTGGCGGTAGTAGTGGCCGCGGGGTCCTTGGGGCGACAGATGTTTGTAATACATCTTGATGGACCATGGGCGCACATGTCCAGTGAGCTTACAAGGCTGCACGGCCGGTTCTTGCTCACCGACGCACCCTTCTCGTTGGCCCCGGTGGAATCCACAATGGCATCAGTGTCAGGAGGAACCGGGGGAGGAAGAGAACTGCAGCAACCCCTACAACGCGGACTAATGCAGGCTACAGCGGCGACGCGAGTGCCATGGCGAGCGCAAGCCATGGCAGCAACATCTCCCTGTACCTGACAAAGACGCTGCCCCACTGGCATGTTGATGGCTTCCTCTTGGACGATGCCACGACCTCAGCTACAGTCGTATTCTCCATACCGGTGTCAGTTCCAACCTCAGTTGTTAACTTTAACTTCTTAGTTCAATTCTATAGTTTACAAACTACTTTGTCATGGCAGTCCAGTTCGAATACTATAGTATTCTTGTTTATGCCATGTATAGTTGTATAAAGACAGAGGTGGTCCATTCATCTCTGGATCAGATTTGGCACAAATAGGGGGAATAAGAACGAATATTCATTGTGGCTTATGATGGCGGGGTGACGGGAAGCCTTTCTTGAGGATTATTGTGACCGAAGTGACTTATTGCTGGCAGAACTTCGAAGAAATGCGCCAGGTATTGTCATACTATCAGTAGTACCTATGTAGTGATATGCAGTAGGTATAAACTGATACCCTTTCATTCTGCTCTACTAATTTAATGTATTGTTACTCCTTATGAATTTTCCAAAGATACAACATGTTATTACTACTTATTAGGTAAAAATATACTATGCATTTCTTACTGGTTATGAGATGCAAATTTTGCCCAATTGATGATGTGTTTAATGATTGGAAAAAGACCACATGGTCACATGGTGCTTATTGGTTATGGCCAGTACATGCATGACATTGGTGCAATTCTTTTTTGATCTTCCATTCCCCTTTTCACTACTGAATCGAGAACCTCATTGCTCCAATCAGCTGTGCGGTGAGCATCTTGAGCATGATTTTCCTTGCTTGTACTCTGCTAGCAGATTTACAATTTGGAGCTTTATAACAAAGGAAGAAATCAGTGAGCCTAGATTTATCAAATATTGGGAAAAGCACAAGTTCCTCCTGTACTGTTTGTACTGTTTTGGAACACAATTTCACATTTACTTATTTCTGATCTTTTGTTGTTGTGATGTTGCCAAATTAGGTCTGATTTTCTATTGTGATTCTCAAGTCTTATATTGCCCATGCCCATGTAAGATGTCATACAATCTGTTCCAGAACTATCTGAATCTCAAGGCTAAACTGCTTGAATTCTATGTGAGGGAGCTCAAAAGTAATAAGGCATCCCACAAGTTAGCAAAATTGTAGGTACGATTTACATTGGACATGGCCTTACTTTTCATTTTCATTTTATACATAGTTCATTATTACCTCCGTGCAATATTCCCAAAACTTGTATGTTGTAGTTGGATTTTGGTTCATCGTGCCTCGGACTGGCATGTTCTTTTATGTTTAGTAGGATGGTTTGACCTGGTAATTAAGAAATATTTCCATGGTATTGCCTTGCGCCCTTGTTACAGTTCTAAAAAAGAAAGTGATGAATTAATTTGCATTTTTTCTGAAATTTCTTGAGGTTGTTTTTTATTGAATAACGGTTCTAACTTCTTAGGTGAAACTGTCGGTTCCAACTTCCAACTTGATATGCCTCCTTTCCATTTGGTTTACTATACTCGGCGCATAAGCATCAGAGTTTAAGCCGGACTAGGGGCCTTCTAGAGACGGAGCTTTTCGTAGATCAGAGGGAAGGTATACTTGATCGCCTCTTTTATCTCACCTGTGATGGAAGTAATCGGATTCGTTATTCTTTCTACAAGAGTATACATGTGAATCGCCGTGACCAGAAATAAAATGATTAATAGGAGCCAAGCAGAATGTACATTCAGTAGCAAGGTGAGGAACTAAAACAAGGGATAGTTTATATTCAATAGCTAGGTGAGGAATTAGCACAAGGCATAACAAATCTATCAGGTGTACGAGTTCTGAACTATGTAAAGATGAGGACAGTGAGTAATCATGGGCTTGTTGTTGCTCTGCTGTACATATGAACAACTAGAGAGAGGGAACCAGAGAGCTGCCAGCCCATACTTCAGACTAAAATCCATTTGGACTAAATTCCTGTCCAGTGACAGGTACAATGGCATGTTGTTTTAACATATGCAGATATTTAGCTCTTGGTGGTTGAAGCTGGAGCTATTTATCTAAGCTTTACTTTTTTAAAGCTTGATTCCTTATTATTTTCAAAGAACTATAAATGAGCATGCTGATGAACGCATCATCTTCCCCTAGAGTATCCCAGGTCTACAAAAAATTTGAACCCGAGAAACAAAAATGCCAAATTCATAGCACTAATGGGCCAAATTTAAAGCCCAAATTTGTAGGGTGAATGGTTCTTTTTTTATCTATAAGCTGTGTTTTAAACTTTGACTTGAAAAATCGTAGGGTAGATATATGTTATGGTTACATGCTATTTTTTATTTTACATATGCATATATGTTTCAAGCTACTGCAAGCAAGAGGCACAAATAAAGACTAACACGGGTAGCCTAGGATGAGAAAGATCATATTCATGCTTTATCTTGTTTTTCATATGGGACTTTGAAGAAAGGGGCAAAGACAACAGAGTTTTTTGAATTTTAAAAATTGAAGGAAAGACTTGTTACTCAATGTCAATGACATGGTCAAAAAACTTCATGATATGTTGGGGTATGTACGTAATTTAGCATCTAGTGTGAGGTCTCTCTATGGTCCAATTTTTGTTCAGTGAGCGAGCATATACTGACCAAACTGTGTTCGGTTTACATATATCACCAGCATATTCCAGTAAAACTTCGCCCATATTTATTTTTCGCCTTTCCAACTCAGTATGCTTTTTCTACCCCTTATTTGACCAGACTGGAAGTACATTTACAGTCTTAGCTAACCAGGAGCACAAGTGTGCATAATGATGAATTCTCCTTATTAAAGGAGAATCGAACGTCGTGATGGTTCAACCGGGTGCTGAGTCTGCTCCCTCGCATGAAAATTACCCGCACATGCCATCGGGCCAGCCCCACGTTTGACTCCAACGTCCCACCTCAACACGAACTCGGAATCCCTCACCCTCCCTAAAAAAATAGAACCGCTCACCCCCGAGGCCTCGATCCCTCGCTTTGGTGGTGCGCGAACTCTCTCCCTCGCTCGCCATGCCCTAGATGGATGCCGTCGTCGATCTCTCCTCCTTGCTCCCCAGTTTCATCCCGACCACAGCCTTTGTCGTCCGGTTGTGCTTGCAGCCGCGGTGCGAGGCGCGGGTGTTGGAGCCCTCCTGCGAGGGCAGGCGACGATGGCAGCGGCTCCGCGTAGAATCACCCTCGGCGTCCAGCTGCTGAATGCTTTGCGCCATACAGAGTAATGTTTGGGAGGGCGGCCCATCTGTCAAGTGGTAGTAGTAGTGGCCGCGGAGTCCTTGGGGAGACAGATGTTTGTAATACATCTTGATGGACCATGGGCGCACATGTCCAGTGAGCTTACAAGGCTGCACAGCCGGTTCTTGCTCACCGACGCGCCCTTCTCGTTGGCCCCGGTGGAATCCACAATGGCATCAGTGTCAGGAGGCACCGGGGGAGGAAGAGAACAGCAGCAGCCCCTGCAACGCGGACTAATGCAGGCTACAGCAGCGACGCTAGTGCCACGGCGAGTGTGTGCCATGGCAGTAGCATCTCCCAGTACCTGACAAAGATGCTGCCCCGCTGGCATGTTGATGGCTTCCTCTTGGATGATGCCACGACCTCAGCTGCAGTCGTAGTCTCCATGCCGGGGCATGTTCCGACCTCAGCTATTAACTTTAACTTGTTTGTTCAATTCTATAGTTTACAAACTACTTTGTCATGGCAGTCCAGTTCAAATACTATAGTATTCTGTTTATGCCATGTATACTTGTATAAAGATAGAGGTTGTCCATTCATCTTTGGATCAGATTTGGCACAAATAGGTGGAATAAGAACGAATATTCATTGTGGCTTATGATGGTGGGGTGATGGGAAGCCTTTCTTGAGGATTATTGTGACCGAAGTGACTGATTGCTGGCAGAACTTCGAAGAAATGCGTCAGGTATTGTCATACTATCAGTAGTTCCTATGTAGTGATATGCAGTACGAAAATTCACAAGAGTGGACGAGCTCGCATGGTCTCGGAATCGTTGGGCGCTCATTCGCATCTCGATATGGGTTGCGTCAGGTTCTGTCGACTGTATCTGTTCTTTTTAAATCCTGATACTTGGTCATGTGGGGATGATGGGACCCGCATGCACAGTGAACGGAAGTTTGCCGGACGTGGTGACGACGACCTGGACCGATTTAATGTTCACTCTATTTCCTTCCATTGTAGAGACTTCGATATATACATTCTATGCACAATCATGTCATGCAAAGTAAAATGTATCAGACGTGCACCTTTATCTTATTTATATGTTACAACATGTTGAAATTGATCTTTTTTTCTTCTTATACAATGTGACATGGTTTGTAGAAGATTTTTTTTTCATTGTCCCACGAAAATCCTAACTCAATATTTGACAAAGATTCACACCTATATTATTTTTTTGTACCTAAATGTGTGTGTGTGTGTGTGTGTATGTGTGTGTGTGATACCTGTAGTGTGTGTAACAATGGCAAAAAAACATTTTTATTCTAAAGTACTTAAGTAATTAATAATCGGAATATTTTTCTTCTTAGAACATGCATGTGTGTGCCATTTTATACGTTTATTTCTAGTAGACAAATTTCTCTTCTGTAGGATGGCAAATTAATAAATTTCTGTTCTGTAGCATGGCAAAATAATAAATATGTGCCATAATTTTTGAGAAATAAATTCATATACTACCATGTGCCCATGGAAGATTTCCTAAATTTACCATCTTTTCAGAGAACAGAATTCTTTAAATTTTCCATGTGCGCATTACAAAAATTTAAAATTTGCCATGTATTTCAAGAAAAAATTCCCTAAATTTGCCATGTGCCCATGGTAAATTACAATAGTTGCCATGCTTTTTTACAGAAATAACATCCCTAAACTTGCCATGTGCCCATGACAAGTTCCTAAATTTGCCATCTTTTTAAAAGAACAAAATTCCTAAATTTTCCATGTGCCTATTACATTTTTTCCCCATAAGTTACCATGATCTAGGAATATTTTTTTCTAAGTTTTTCATGACCTATAGAACATTTTCTCTCAAAGTTGCCATGGATAATGGTAATTTTAACTCGCATGCTTTTTGTAAAAAATCCATGGCAATTTTTCATGTGTTTTTTTGGCAAAATCATTGTTATATCACGGCAAATTTATCAAACGTATCTTTCGCCAAAAAATTAATTGTATGTAGCATGTCAAATTTTAGACACAGAAAGAACACACAGAGTTTTTTTTATCATCATGGCTACATTTTTTACATGTGAAATTTGTTTTCACAGTCCTGGCAATTTACTTTTTCCTGGTCCATGGCAAGTTTTAGATCAATTAGTAATTCAACTACTACGCAAAAAAAGAGATTTCTTTTTGTTTTCCTGCCACACGCTGGTAAAGGGAGTGCACGCGTCCTATCATCGCTGCTTTTTTTAGCAAACATCATCGCTGCTGCCCTCACGGCGTCGGTTAACTCCGCCAGGAACATAGTGGCCCATAGCCCTATCTGCACCTTTCCCGGCTCCCTATACAAACTAATATTTCCACCGTCCATAATTACTACCACCACGTGACCTTGTTCCATTGGTCTGCAAACCAGGAGCATGCGAGCTCGTCCTCCACATCGTTGCTCCCTATGCAGTAGGTATAAACTGATACCCTTTCATTCTGCTCTACTAATTTAATGTATTGTTACTCCTTATCAATTTTCTGAAGATACAATGTGTTATTACTACTTATTAGGTAAAAATATGTTATGCATTTCTTACTGATTATGAGATGCAAATTTTGCCCAATTGATGGTGTGTTTAATAATTGAAAAAAGACCACATGGTCACATGGTGCTTATTGGTTATGGCCAGTACATGCATGATATTGGTGCAATTCTTTTTTGATCTTCTATTCCCCTTTTCACTACTGAATCGAGAACCTCATTGCTCCAATCAGCTGTATGGTGAGCATCTTGAGCATGATTTCCCTTGCTTGTACTCTGCTAGCAGATTTACAATTCCGAGCTTTATAATAAAAGAAGAAATCAGTGAGCCTAGAATTACAAAATATTGGGAAAAGCACAAGTTCCTC
This sequence comes from Thinopyrum elongatum, assembly GCA_011799875.1. NCBI lineage: Eukaryota > Viridiplantae > Streptophyta > Magnoliopsida > Poales > Poaceae > Thinopyrum > Thinopyrum elongatum. The sequence goes on along the minus strand of CM022298.1, from coordinate 442,930,081 downwards.
TTATACTGTTTGTACTGTTTTGGAACACAATTTCACATTTACTTATTTCTGATCTTTTGTTGTTGTGATGTTGCCAAATTAGGTCTGATTTTCTATTGTGATTCTCAAGTCTTATATTGCCCATGCCCATGTAAGATGTCATACAATCTATTCTAGAACTATCTGAATCTCAAGGCCAAACTGCTTGAATTCTATGTGAGGGAGCTCAAAAGTAATAAGGCATCCCACAAGTTAGCAAAATTGTAGGTACGATTTACATTGGACATGGCCTTACTTTTCATTTTCATTTTATACATAGTTCATTATTACATCCGTGCAATATTCCCAAAACTTGTATGTTGTAGTTGGATTTTGGTTCATCGTGCCTCGGACTGGCATGTTCTTTTATGTTTAGTAGGATGGTTTGACCTGGTAATTAAGAAATATTTCCATGGTATTGCCTTGCGCCCTTGTTACAGTTCTAAAAAAGAAAGTGATGAATTAATTTGCATTTTTTCCTGAAATTTCTCGAGGTTGTTTTTTATCGAATAATGGTTCTAACTTTTTAGGTGAAACTGTCGGTTCCAACTTCCAACTTGATATGCCTTCCTTTCCATTTGGTTTACTATACTCGGCGCATAAGCATCAGAGTTTAAGCCGGACTAGGGGCCTTCTAGAGACGGAGCTTTTTGTAGATCAGAGGGAAGGTAAATTTGATCGCCTCTTTTATCTCACCTGTGATGGAAGTAATCGGGTTCGTTATTATTTCTACAAGAGTATACATGTGAATCACCGTGATCAGAAATAAAATGATTAATAGGAGCCAAGCAGAATGTACATTCCGTAGCAAGGTGAGGAACTAAAACAAGGGATAGTTTACATTCAGTAGCTAGGTGAGGAATTAGCACAAGGCATAACAAATCTATCAGGTGTACGAGTTTTGAACTATGTAAAGATGAGGACAGTGAGTAATCACAGGCTTGTTGTTTCTCTGTTGTACATATGAACCACTAGAGAGAGGGAACCAGAGAGCTGCCAGCCCATACTTCAGACTAAAATCCATTAGGACTAAATTCCTGTCCAGTGACAGGTACGATGGCATGTTGTTTTAACATATGCAGATATTTAGCTCTTGGTGGTTGAAGCTGGAGCTATTTATCTAAGCTTTACTTTTTTAAAGCTTGATTCCTTATTATTTTCAAAGAACTATAAATGAGCATACTGATGAACGCATCATCTTCCCCTAGAGTATTCCAGGTCTACAAAAAATTGAACCCGAGAAATAAAAATGCCAAATTCATAGCACTAATGGGACAAATTTAAAGCCCAAATTTATAGGGTGAATGGTTCTTTTTTATCTATAAGCTGTGTTTTAAACTTTGACTTGAAAAATCGCAGGGTAGATATATGTTCTGTTTACATGCTTTTTTTATTGTACATATGCATATTTGTTTCAAGCTACTGCAAGCAAGAGGCACAAATAAGGACCAACAAAGGTAACCTAGGATGAGAAAGATCATATTCATGCATTATCTTGTTTTTCATATGGGACTTTGAAGAAAGGGGCAAAGACAATAGAGTTTTTTGAATTTTAAAAATTGAAGGAAATACTTATTACTCAATGTCAATCACATCGTCAGAAAACTTCATGATATGTTGGGGTATGTAGGTAACTTAGCATCCAGTGTGAGGTCTCTCTGTGGTCCAATTTTTTTCAGTGAGCGAGCATATACTGACCAAACTGTGTTCAGTTTACATATATCACTAGCATAATCCAGTAAGACTTCGTCCATATTTATTTATTGCCTTTCCAACTCAGTATGCTTTTTCTATGCCTTATTTGACCAGACTTGAAGTATATTTAGGGTCTTAGCTAACCAGGAGCACAAGTGTGCACAATGATGAATTCTCCTTATTAAAGGTGAATCGAACGTCGTGATGGTTCAACCGGGTGCCAAGTTTGCTTCCTCGCATGAAAATTACACGCACATGACATCGGGCCAGCCCCACATTTGACTCCCACGTCCCACCTCAACACGAACTCTGAACCGCTCACCCTTCCTAAAAAAATAGAACCGCTCAACCCCGAGGCCCCGATCCCTCGCTCTGGTGGTGCGCGAACTCTCTCCCTCGCTCGCCATGCCCTAGATGGATGTCGTCATCGATCTCTCCTCCCTGCTCACTAGTTTCATCCCGACCAGGGCCTTTGTCGTCTGGTTGTGCTTGCAGCCGTGGTGCGAGGCCCGGGTGTTGGAGCCCTCCTGCGAGGGCAGGCGACGTTGGCAGCGGCTCCGCGTAGAAGCAGCCTCGGCGTCCGGCTGCTGAATACTTTCCGCCATATAGAGGAATCTTTGGGAGGGCGGAACATCTGTCGGGTGGCGGTAGTAGTGGCCGCGGGGTCCTTGGGCAACAGATGTTTGTAATACATCTTGATGGACCATGGGCGCACATATCCAGTGAGCTTACAAGGCTGCATAGCCGGTTCTTGCTCACCGACGCACCCTTCTCGTTGGCCCCGGTGGAATCCACAATGGTATCAGTGTCAGGAGGAACCAGGGGAGGAAGAGAACAGCAACAGCCCCTGCAACACGGACTAATGCAGGCTACAGCGGCAACGCCAGTGCCACGGCGAGCGCGAGCCATGGCAGCAACATCTCCCAGTACCTGACAAAGACGCTGCCCCGCTGGCATGTTGATGGCTTCCTCTTAGACGATGCCACGACCTCAGCTGCAGTCGTAGTCTCCATACCAATGCCAATTCCGACCTTAGCTGTTAACCTTAACTTGTTAGTTCAATTCTATAGTTTACGAACTACTTTGTCATGGCAGTCCAGTTCAAATACTATAATATTCTGTTTATGCCATGTATACTTGTATAAAGATAGAGGTGGTCCATTCATCTTTGGAACAGATTTGGCACAAATAGGTGGAATAAGAACGAATATTCATTGTGGCTTATGATGGCGGGGTGATGGGAAGCCTTTCTTGAGGATTATTGTGACTGAAGTGACTGATTGCTGGCAGAACTTCAAAGAAATGCGCCAGGTATTGTCATACTATCGGTAGTACCTATGTAGTGATATGCAGTAGGTATAAACTGATACCCTTTCATTTTGCTCTACTAATTTAATGTATTGTTACTCCTTATGAATTTTCTGAAGATACAATGTGTTATTACTACTTATTAGGTAAAAATATGCTATGCATTTCTTACTGATTATGAGATGCAAATTTTGCCCAATTGATGGTGTGTTTAATAATTGAAAAAAGACAACATGGTCACATGGTGCTTATTGGTTATGGCCAGTACATGCATGATATTGGTGCAATTCTTTTTTGATCTTCTATTCCTCTTTTCACTACTGAATCGAGAACCTCATTGCTCCAATCAGCTGTACGGTGAGAATCTTGAGCATGATTTCCCTTGCTTGTACCCTGCTAGCAGATTTACAATTCCGAGCTTTATAATAAAAGAAGAAATCAGTGAGCCTAGATTTACAAAATATTGGGAAAAGCACAAGTTCCTCTTGTACTGTTTGTACTGTTTTGGAATACAATTTCACATTTACTTATTTCTGATCTTTTGTTGTTGTGATGTTGCCAAATTAGGTCTGATTTTCTATTGTGATTCTGAAGTCTTATATTGCCCATGCCCATGTAAGATGTCATACAATCTGTTCTAAAACTATCTGAATCTCAAGGCCAAACTGCTTGAATTCTATGTGAGGGAGCTCAAAAGTAATAAGGCATCCCACAAGTTAGCAAAATTGCAGGTACGATTTACATTGGACATGGCCTTACTTTTCATTTTCATTTTATACATAGTTCATTATTACCTCCGTGCAATATTCCCAAAACTTGTATGTTGTAGTTGGATTTTGGTTCATCGTGCCTCGGACTGGCATGTTCTTTTATGTTTAGTAGGATGGTTTGACCTGGTAATTAAGAAATATTTCCATGGTATTGCCTTGCGACCTTGTTACAGTTATAAAAAAGAAAGTGATGAATTAATTTGCATTTTTTCCTGAAATTTCTCGAGGTTGTTTTTTATCGAATAATGGTTTTAACTTTTTAGGTGAAACTGTCGGTTCCAACTTCCAACTTGATATGCCTTCCTTTCCATTTGGTTTACTATACTCGGTGCATAAGCATCAGAGTTTAAGCCGGACTAGGGGCCTTCTAGAGACGGAGCTTTTCGTAGATCAGAGGGAAGGTAAATTTGATCGCCTCTTTTATCTCACCTGTGATGGAAGTAATCGGGTTCGTTATTATTTCTACAAGAGTATACATGTGAATCACCATGATCAGAAATAAAATGATTAATAGGAGCCAAGCAGAATGTACATTCCGTAGCAAGGTGAGGAACTAAAACAAGGGATAGTTTACATTCAGTAGCTAGGTGAGGAATTAGCACAAGGCATAACAAATCTATCAGGTGTACGAGTTTTGAACTATGTAAAGATGAGGACAGTGAGTAATCACAGGCTTGTTGTTGCTCTGTTGTACATATGAACCACTAGAGAGAGGGAACCAGAGAGCTGCCAGCCTATACTTCAGACTAAAATCCATTAGGACTAAATTCCTGTCCAGTGACAGGTACGATGGCATGTTGTTTTAACATATGCAGATATTTAGCTCTTGGTGGTTGAAGCTGGAGCTATTTATCTAAGCTTTAATTTTTTAAAGCTTGATTCCTTATTATTTTCAAAGAACTATAAATGAGCATGCTGATGAACGCATCATCTTCCCCTAGAGTATCCCAGGTCTACAAAAATTGAACCCGAGAAATAAAAATGCCAAATTCATAGCACTAATGGGACAAATTTAAAGCCCAAATTTATATGGTGAATTGTCCTTTTTTATCTATAAGCTGTGTTTTAGACTTTGACTTGAAAAATCGCAGGGTAGATATATGTTCTGTTTACATGCTTTTTTTATTGTACATATGCATATTTGTTTCAAGCTACTGCAAGCAAGAGGCACAAATAAGGACCAACAAAGGTAACCTAGGATGAGAAAGATCATATTCATGCTTTATCTTGTTTTTCATATGGGACTTTGAAGAAAGGGGCAAAGACAACAGAGTTTTTTGAATTTTAAAAATTGAGGAAATACTTATTACTCAATGTCAATCACATCGTCAGAAAACTTCATGATATGTTGGGGTATGTAGGTAACTTAGCATCCAGTGTGAGGTCTCTTTGTGGTCCAATTAATTTTTCAGTGAGCGAGCATATACTGACCAAACTGTGTTCAGTTTACATATATCACCAGCATAATCCAGTAAGACTTCGCCCATATTTATTTTTTGCCTTTCCAACTCAGTATGCTTTTTCTATGCCTTATTTGACCAGACTAGAAGTATATTTAGGGTCTTAGCTAACCAGGAGCACAAGTGTGCACAATGATGAATTCTCCTTATTAAAGGTGAATCGAACGTCGTGATGGTTCAACCGGGTGCCAAGTTTGCTTCCTCGCATGAAAATTACACGCACATGACATCGGGCCAGCCCCACATTTGACTCCCACATCCCACCTCAACACGAACTCTGAACCGCTCACCCTCCCTAAAAAAATAGAACCGCTCAACCCCGAGGCCCTGATCCCTCGCTCTGGTGGTGCGCGAACTCTCTCCCCCGCTCGCCATGCCCTAGATGGATGTCGTCATCGATCTCTCCTCCCTGCTCCCCAGTTTCATCCCGACCAGGGCCTTTGTCGTCTGGTTGTGCTTGCAGCCGTGGTGCGAGGCGCGGGTGTTGGAGCCCTCCTGCGAGGGCAGCCGACGTTGGCAGCGGCTTCGCGTAGAAGCAGCCTCGGCGTCCGGCTGCTGAATACTTTCTGCCATATAGAGGAATCTTTGGGAGGGCGGACCATCTGTCGGGTGGCGGTAGTAGTGGCCGCGGGGTCCTTGGGGCAACAGATGTTTGTAATACATCTTGATGGACCATGGGCGCACATATCCAGTGAGCTTACAAGGCTGCACAGCCGGTTCTTGCTCACCGGCGCACCCTTCTCGTTGGCCCCGGTGGAATCCACAATGGCATCAGTGTCAGGAGGAACCGGGGGAGTAAGAGAATAGCAGCAGCCCCTGCAACACGGACTGATGCAGGCTACAGCGGCAACGCCGGTGCCACGGCGAGCGCGAGCCATGGCAGCACCATCTCCCAGTACCTGACAAAGACGCTGCCCTGCTGGCATGTTGATGGCTTCCTCTTAGACGATGCCACGACCTCAGCTGTAGTCGTAGTCTCCATACCAAGGCCAATTCCGACCTCAGCTGTTAACTTTAACTTGTTAGTTCAATTCTATAGTTTACGAACTACTTTGTCATGGCAGTCCAGTTCAAATACTATAGTATTCTGTTTATGCCATGTATACTTGTATAAAGATAGAGGTGGTCCATTCATCTTTGGAACAGATTTGGCACAAATAGGTGGAATAAGAACAAATATTCATTGTGGCTTATGATGGCGGGGTGATGGGAAGCCTTTCTTGAGGATTATTGTGACCGAAGTGACTGATTGCTGGCAGAACTTCGAAGAAATGCGCCAGGTATTGTCATACTATCGGTAGTACCTATGTAGTGATATGCAGTAGGTATAAACTGATACCCTTTCATTTTGCTCTACTAATTTAATGTATTGTTACTCCTTATGAAATTTCCGAAGATACAATGTGTTATTACTACTTATTAGGTAAAATATGCTATGCATTTCTTACTGATTATGAGATGCAAATTTTGCCCAATTGATGGTGTGTTTAATGATTGGAAAAAGACCACATGGTCACATGGTGCTTATTGGTTATGGCCAGTACATGCATGATATTGGTGCAATTCTTTTTTGATCTTCCATTCCCCTTTTCACTACTGAATCGAGAACCTCATTGCTCCAATCAGCTGTACGGTGAGCATCTTGAGCATGATTTCCCTTGCTTGTACTCTGCTAGCAGATTTACAATTCCGAGCTTTATAATAAAAGAAGAAATCGGTGAGCCTAGATTTATCAAATATTGGGAAAAGCACAAGTTCCTCTTGTACTGTTTGTACTGTTTTGGAACACAATTTCACATTTACTTATTTCTGATCTTTTGTTGTTGTGATGTTGCCAAATTAGGTCTGATTTTCTATTGTGATTATCAAGTCTTATATTGTCCATGCCCATGTAAGATGTCATACAATCTGTTCCAGAACTATCTGAATCTCAAGGCCAAACTGCTTGAATCCTATGTGAGGGAGCTCAAAAGTAATAAGGCATCCCACAAGTTAGCAAAATTGCAGGTACGATTTACATTGGACATGGCCTCACTTTTCATTTTCATTGTATACATAGTTCATTATTACCTCCGTGCAATATTCCCAAAACTTGTATGTTGTAGTTGGATTTTGGTTCATCGTGCCTCGGACTGGCATGTTCTTTTATGTTTAGTAGGATGGTTTGACCTAGTAATTAAGAAATATTTCAATGGTATTACCTTGCGCCCTTGTTACAGTTCTAAAAAGAAAGTGATGAATTAATTTGCATTTTTTCTGAAATTTCTCGAGGTTGTTTTATCGAATAATGGTTCTAACTTGCTAGGTGAAACTGTCAGTTCCAACTTCCAACTTGATATGCCTTCCTTTCCATTTGGTTTACTATACTCGGCGCATAAGCATCAGAGTTTAAGCCGGACTAGGGGCCTTCTAGAGACGGAGTGTTTCGTAGATCAGAGGGAAGGTATACTTGATTGCCTCTTTTATCTCACCTGTGATGGAAGTAATCGGGTTCGTTATTCTTTCTACAAGAGTATACATGTGAATCGCCGTGATCAGAAATAAAATGATTAATAGGAGCCAAGCAGAATGTACATTCCATAGCAAGGTGAGGAACTAAAACAAGGGATAGTTTACATTCAGTAGCTAGGTGAGGAATTAGCACAAGGCATAACAAATCTATCAAGTGTACGAGTTCTGAACTATGTAAAGATGAGGACAGTGAGTAATCACAGGCTTGTTGTTGGTCTGCTGTACATACAAACCACTAGAGAGAGGGAACCAGAGAGCTGCCAGCCCATACTTCTGACTAAAATCCATTAGGACTAAATTCCTGTCCAGTGACAGGTACGATGGCATGCTGTTTTAATATATGCAGATATTTAGCTCTTGGTGGTTGAAGCTGGAGCTATTTATCTAAGCTTTACTTTTTTAAAGCTCGATTCCTTATTATTTTCAAAGAACTATAAATGAGCATGATGATGAACGCATCATCTTCCCCTAGAGTATCCCAGGTCTACAAAAAATTTGAACCCAAGAAACAAAAATGCCAAATTCATAGCACTAATGGGCCAAATTTAAAGCCCAAATTTGTAGGGTGAATTGTCCTTTTTTTATCTATAAACTGTGTTTTAAACTTTGACTTGAAAAATCGCAGGGTAGATATATGTTCTGTTTACATGCTTTTTTTATTGTACATATGCATATTTGTTTCAAGCTACTGCAAGCAAGAGGCACAAATAAGGACCAACAAAGGTAACCTAGGATGAGAAAGATCATATTCATGCTTTATCTTGTTTTTCATATGGGACTTTGAAGAAAGGGGCAAAGACAACAGAGTTTTTTGAATTTTAAAAATTGAAGGAAATACTTATTACTCAATGTCAATCACATCGTCAGAAAACTTCATGATATGTTGGGGTATGTAGGTAACTTAGCATCCAGCGTGAGGTCTCTTTGTGGTCCAATTTTTTTTTCAGTGAGCGAGCATATACTGACCAAACTGTGTTCAGTTTACATATATCACCAGCATAATCCAGTAAGACTTCGCCCATATTTATTTTTTGCCTTTCCAACTCAGTATGCTTTTTCTATGCCTTATTTGACCAGACTGGAAGTATATTTTGGGTCTTAGCTAACCAGGAGCACAAGTGTGCACAATGATGAATTCTCCTTATTAAAGGTGAATCGAACGTCGTGATGGTTCAACCGGGTGCCAAGTTTGCTTCCTCGCATGAAAATTACACGCACATGACATCGGGCCAGCCCCACATTTGACTCCCACGTCCCACCTCAACACGAACTCTGAACCGCTCACCCTCCCTAAAAACTAGAACCGCTCAACCCCGAGGCCCCGATCCCTCGCTCTGGTGGTGCGCGAACTCTCTCCCTCGCTCGCCATGCCCTAGATGGATGTCGTCATCGATCTCTCCTCCCTGCTCCCCAGTTTCATCCCGACCAGGGCCTTTGTCGTCTGGTTGTGCTTGTAGCCGTGGTGCGAGGCGCGGGTGTTGGAGCCCTCCTGCGAGGGCAGGCGACGTTGGCAGCGGCTCCACGTAGAAGCAGCCTCGGCGTCCGGCTGCTGAATACTTTCCGCCATATAGAGGAATCTTTGGGAGGGCGGACCATCTGTCGGGTGGCGGTAGTAGTGGCCGCGGGGTCCTTGGGGCAACAGATGTTTGTAATACATCTTGATGGACCATGGGCGCACATATCCAGTGAGCTTACAAGGCTGCACAGCCGGTTCTTGCTCACCGACGCACCCTTCTCGTTGGCCCCGGTGGAATCCACAATTGCATCAATGTCAGGAGGAACCGGGGGAGATAGAGAACAGCAGCAGCCCCTGCAACACGGACTGATGCAGGCTACAGCGGCAACGCCAGTGCCACAGCGAGCGCGAGCCATGGCAGCACCATCTCCCAATACCTCACAAAGATGCTGCCCCGCTGGCATGTTGATGGCTTCCTCTTAGACGATGCCACGACCTCAGCTGCAGTCGTAGTCTCCATACCAAGGCCAATTCCGACCTCAGCTGTTAACTTTAACTTGTTAGTTCAATTCTATAGTTTACGAACTACTTTGTCATGGCAGTCCAGTTCAAATACTATAGTATTCTGTTTATGCCATGTATACTTGTATAAAGATACAGGTGGTCCATTCATCTTTGGAACAGATTTGGGACAAATAGGTGGAATAAGAATGAATATTTATTGTGGCTTATGATGGCGGGGTGATGGGAAGCCTTTCTTGAGGATTATTGTGACCGAAGTGACTGATTGCTGGCAGAACTTCGAAGAAATGCGCCAGGTATTGTCATACTATCGGTAGTACCTATGTAGTGATATGCAGCAGGTATAAACTGATACCCTTTCATTTTGCTCTACTAATTTAATGTATTGTTACTCCTTATGAAATTTCCGAAGATACAATGTGTTATTACTACTTATTAGGTAAAATATGCTATGCATTTCTTACTGATTATGAGATGCAAATTTTGCCCAATTGATGGTGTGTTTAATGATTGGAAAAAGACCACATGGTCACATGGTGCTTATTGGTTATGGCCAGTACATGCATGATATTGGTGCAATTCTTTTTTGATCTTCCATTCCCCTTTTCACTACTGAATCGAGAACCTCATTGCTCCAATCAGCTGTACGGTGAGCATCTTGAGCATGATTTCCCTTGCTTGTACTCTGCTAGCAGATTTACAATTCCGAGCTTTATAATAAAAGAAGAAATCGGTGAGCCTAGATTTATCAAATATTGGGAAAAGCACAAGTTCCTCTTGTACTGTTTGTACTGTTTTGGAACACAATTTCACATTTACTTATTTCTGATCTTTTGTTGTTGTGATGTTGCCAAATTAGGTCTGATTTTCTATTGTGATTATCAAGTCTTATATTGTCCATGCCCATGTAAGATGTCATATAATCTGTTCCAGAACTATCTGAATCTCAAGGCCAAACTGCTTGAATCCTATGTGAGGGAGCTCAAAAGTAATAAGGCATCCCACAAGTTAGCAAAATTGCAGGTACGATTTACATTGGACATGGCCTCACTTTTCATTTTCATTGTATACATAGTTCATTATTACCTGCATGCAATATTCCCAAACCTTGTATGTTGTAGTTGGATTTTGGTTCATCGTGCCTCGGACTGGCATGTTCTTTTATGTTTAGTAGGATGGTTTGACCTGGTAATTAAGAAATATTTCAATGGTATTACCTTGCGCCCTTGTTACAGTTCTAAAAAGAAAGTGATGAATTAATTTGCATTTTTTCTGAAATTTCTCGAGGTTGTTTTTATCGAATAATGGTTCTAACTTTCTAGGTGAAACTGTCGGTTCCAACTTCCAACTTGATATGCCTTCCTTTCCATTTGGTTTACTATACTCGGCGCATAAGCATCAGAGTTTAAGCCGGACTAGGGGCCTTCTAGAGACGGAGTGTTTCGTAGATCAGAGGGAAGGTATACTTGAGTGCCTCTTTTATCTCACCTGTGATGGAAGTAATCGGGTTTGTTATTCTTTCTACAAGAGTATACATGTGAATCGCCGTGATCAGAAATAAAATGATTAATAGGAGCCAAGCAGAATGTACATTCCGTAGCAAGGTGAGGAACTAAAACAAGGGATAGTTTACATTCAGTAGCTAGGTGAGGAATTAGCACAAGGCATAACAAATCTATCAAGTGTACGAGTTCTGAACTATGTAAAGATGAGGACAGTGAGTAATCACAGGCTTGTTGGTGCTCTGCTGTACATACAAACCACTAGAGAGAGGGAACCAGAGAGCTGCCAGCCCATACTTCCGACTAAAATCCATTAGGACTAAATTCCTGTCCAGTGACAGGTACGATGGCATGCTGTTTTAATATATGCATATATTTAGCTCTTGGTGGTTGAAGCTGGAGCTATTTATCTAAGCTTTACTTTTTTAAAGCTCGATTCCTTATTATTTTCAAAGAACTATAAATGAGCATGATGATGAACGCATCATCTTCCCCTAGAGTATCCCAGGTCTACAAAAAATTTGAACCCAAGAAACAAAAATGCCAAATTCATAGCACTAATGGGCCAAATTTAAAGCCCAAATTTGTAGGGTGAATTGTCCTTTTTTTATCTATAAACTGTGTTTTAAACTTTGACTTGAAAAATCACAGGGTAGATATATGTTCTGTTTACATGCTTTTTTTATTGTACATATGCATATTTGTTTCAAGCTACTGCAAGCAAGAGGCACAAATAAGGACCAACAAAGGTAACCTAGGATGAGAAAGATCATATTCATGCTTTATCTTGTTTTTCATATGGGACTTTGAAGAAAGGGGCAAAGACAACAGAGTTTTTTGAATTTTAAAAATTGAAGGAAATACTTATTACTCAATGTCAATCACATCGTCAGAAAATTTCATGATATGTTGGGGTACGTAGGTAACTTAGCATCCAGTGTGAGGTCTCTCTGTGGTCCAATTTTTTTTTCAGTGAGCGAGCATATACTGACCAAACTGTGTTCAGTTTACATATATCACCAGCATAATCCAGTAAGACTTCGCCCATATTTATTTTTTGCCTTTCCAACTCAGTATGCTTTTTCTATGCCTTATTTGACCAGACTGGAAGTATATTTAGGGTCTTAGCTAACCAGGAGCACAAGTGTGCACAATGATGAATTCACTTATTCTGAGAATTTTGTGATGCTTAGTGAGAATGAAAGAGGGAAAACATATGAAGCGTTTATTTGACTGGTCTGGTTAGTCCAAAGAAAACACAGGAAGCATTTATTTGAATGGTCTGGTTAGTCCAAATTAAATGCTCATGAAAACACACATACACATGAGCGCTATCAATCAATAAAAGAACAAATGACAAACACCGTAAGTGTTAGCTTATCATCTTACAATGGAGCTATATCAAGTGAAGCTAAACCAGGACATCAAAGCTAGAGCGAATTGGCAGACCAGTGAAGAAAGAGCAATGTTTGTCTAGTTATTGGTGGGATGAGAAATAAGACGTGTGTCAAGAAGAAATAGAACCAGTGAAGGGAAGGATGAAGAGGGACAAATACAACAATAAAACATTGTTGTGCTGCTCCGGAAGAAAAGCACTTCTATCATGCACGGGACATCTCTGACGGAGGTAGTACTAGGTTTACTTTATAGGTTTATGTACTGTGCCCTGAGTGGTACAGCCCTCCTTGTGGTTTGATGATGCTATGTACTAGATTTCTGGTTCAAACATCCATTCCGAACAGGGCCTTGGGCTGCCACTCTACAAATTTCTGATTTAACAGGTCCATGAGCCGGCCGTCGGACCCTACATCATGTCTCCACTGAGAAGCTTTTGCGGTGAAAATGGACAAAACTGGCCCTTTTTCGAAAGTTCAACACAAAATGGCCTCGATCTGAAAATATTTCACAAAATGGCCCTCTTTTGCATGACGCCCGCGGCTAGGGCGTCATGCTAAAGACCATGACGCTCGTGACATGTAGCATGGCGCCTTGGGCTAGGGTGCCATGCCAAATAGCATGACGCCCTAACCCGGGGCGTCATGCAAAAGGGCCACTTTGTGAAATATTTTCAGAATAGGGCCATTTTGTGTTGAACTTTTGAAAAAGGGCCAGTTTTGTCCATTTTCACGCTTCTGCGCTAGGTTGAAAAGACTACACCAAGAATCTTGAGCTGGGGCCTGGGGGATTGCCGGCACAACCATTGTCGCGTGTGACAGTGCACTGCAACACATGCAACAATGCCATCTGTGAGATTGGCGCAAACCGATCTGTACTATTAAAGGAGAATCGAACGTTTCGACCTCCTTTGATCCCCCTCCTCGCTAGCTTTCCCACCCGGTGTCCTCCCACCGATTTTTTTTTTCAAAGCCTCCGAAAACCAGAGGTAAACCTCCTCTCATACTACATCGATCCCGCACCCAACTCGCGGGGATTTTTGATTATTTGCCACCATTTATTTTACACTTTGACATTTTGCCACTAGTTACTTTGTAATTGATCATTTGCCACTCTTTAGTCTGGACTTTAATATTTTGCCCTCTGTCAGGTGGGTCCCACCTGAAATGACCAACCTACCCCTGCCGATGACATTGACCAGGAAAGGCAGAGGTGCTCGTAGACCCGTGTTCATTCTCGCCCGCAGCAAGGCTAGGAGACGGCGGGGCGGCGGCTACCTTCCAGGAGCCCACGGTGGTCCTCGTCAGCGGCGGTCCAGGTCAGTCGTTTCTCTCCTTCTCCCCTCCCCCGGCCACCTAGGGTTAGGGATACGACTCGACTCGCCGGTGTTCGTGCCCGTGCACGGTGGCCGCCGCTGCTGCTCGTGCCCGTGCACGACCGCCGCCGCTGCTCGCGCCCGTGCACGGCCGTTGCTGCTGCTCCTCGCGCCCGTGTGCGGCGGCCGCCGCCGCTGCTCCTCCTCATGCCCGTGCGCGGCCGCCGCCGCTGTTGCTCATGTCCATGCGCGACCGCCGCCGCTGCTGCTCATGCCCGTGCGCGACCGCCGCCGCTGCTCACGCCCGTGCGTGGCCACTGCTGCTCCTTCTCGCGCCCGTGCGTGGCGGCCGCCGCCGCCGCTCCTCCTCACGCCCGTGCGCGGCCGACGCCGCTGCTCGCGCCCATGCGCGGCCGCTGCTGCCGTTCGCCGCGCCCGTGCGTGTCGGGAAGAAGCAAGGGGAGCAGCAGGGTGATGGCGGCGGCGGGGCAGCTGGGGGCGCTGGGGAGCAGCGGGGCGAGGGGGAGGGGGACGGTGGGGCAGCAGGGGTGGCGATGGCGGCGGCAGCGGTTGGCTTGTCAGCTCAAGTTCATCCCCGTTTGGGCTGAGCTCAAGGGTAAATTTGTCCACGGTTTTCTGCATCCATTTTGTCTATGATTTGCAAGTATTGTTTTTGTGTTAAGAAATGGCAAAAGATCAAAGTGCAAACTAAGAAGTGGCAATAGATCAATTATAATGTAATGAGTGGCAAAATGTCAAAGTCGAAAAAGTAAGTGGTGGCAAATAATCAGATCGCCCCAACTCGCGAATTAGAAAAACCGCACGTCACCCACGTCCTTCCCCGATCTGGAAGACTATCCCACGTCCCTCACACAGCACGAAAGAAAAACAGCCCAAAGCTCCTCGCGATGGCCCGACGCGCCCTCCTGCCTCCTGATGCTGCTCCGCATCGACGACGCCACACCACGATTCGCACCGGCGCCTCACCAGCCGTGCCCTCCCCCCAGCCTCCTGTCCATGCGCCCCCATCCTGCGCACCACCGCTTCTCTGGGCGCCCAAATCCGGGGCTCCCCGCAATTCCCGAGGCCTCCGGTGGTGAGCCGTAGGGAGGAGGAGCCAGCGGCAGGGAAGGGAACGGGCATAGCGTCGACCACACGTCAGAAGACACGCAAGGAGGATTACGTCGTGCAGTCCATGCTCGGCTGGGGGCCTCTCTCTCCACCATCTGCCCCATCTAGGAGACCGCCCACTTTGTACGTGCTAACCCTTTGTCTTGAATTCTCCTATTAAAGTCATTCTATTAGTTCTATGATTCGTGATGATATGTAGGAAAATATCGATCTGGATGTAGCAGTTTCCCTGCCCACCAAATGCTTGCTCTTTTGCCTTAGAGCATAAGAAGAAAAATTAGTTCATCTATCGTAATAGTTACTGTTCGATCCGTCAATTCTATCCTCATGCAAGCGATTTTTATTTTATTTTACCACTGTTGTGGAGAGGTTCAGCTGCCTTTGTCTGGTGTTTCTAAATATTTTAGTTGTATATATGGGCAGAGGTATGTGCTTCTGAAGGTGGGAAGATCCAAGACAAAGAAAAAGGGAGGGACTGACAGGCAACATGTAACATGGAGATCAGCCAGCCATGCCGAATCCGCTACCATGGCCATGTCCCCGAGGTGCGCCCTGATGCTCCTTGATGACCGCTGGTCACTGCCAAAGCCGCGCCCACCCTAGCTGGAGGGACGGGTGGGCTTTGCCCGGCGATGCTCTTCCGTGAAGGTAAAAGGGAACATGGTCTTGCCGTTGTAGGTTCTGCCCAGGTTGTTCAGGGAGGAGCAGTACTTGGCTGGCATCCTCAATGGGAGCCATGTGTGCATGTTTTTTAAGTTTCTTCCTGATAACTTGCTGACCATGATGAAGTACACCGAGTCACCGAGTTTGTCGGTGAATTGTTGGCCTCAGTGTAGCTCCTTCAATCATATCGCCTCATATTTTTTTGTATTTATGCCTGGTAAAATGCCAAACCAGTCGGCTACCTTCTGGATATCATGTTTTGGGTAGGTTTCCTGCATATAAATTTATTGAAGTATCAATTACTTCATGAGCCACTATTTCTACTACCATGTTTTGCAATAACATAGGATATTTCTGTGTGTCTCTTGTAGGATATTATTCACCAGTTAGCAACTGTGCTTTGGTATAACTCAGGTGTCTCAATGAATGATTTAATTGATTATCCAATATTTATTTAGGATATGGTCCTGTTGTAGGCAAAGAAGATGCATAATTCTTTTGGGGAAAAATGACATGCATGCTAGATGTTAACAAATTAGCATAGGTCATCTACATTCTATGGTGCGTCCGGCTGACGGATGTGCAACTTCTGATTATCTGAATACTAGAATAATAATTCTTAAGTAGCAGCAACGTATGATGTACACATTGAGCCATGCTGAAAACGAGATGCTTAAATAATTCCCCATTAACACTGAAGATAGCATAATAGAAGCATCTCTCAGTTATTTAGCCCATAGCTGTACTATTTTTTAGAAGAAAAGGCTGAAGCTGATGGTCCAGCAAAGAAGGTTAGAGGTGGAGACCAAGACTAGGGCCTTTGTGCCTAAGGTCTGGAGTTGGTCGATGGCAAAGCCACAAAGAGGACAGTTCACTGCGGGTCACTGGTGTCAAGGATTTCAGCCTGCATCTCTGGTTCAGGAAGGTGAAGAGAGCTGCAAAATGGGTACAATGCATGGTCATTGACCTGGAGAAAAACATGCACATGGCCAATCCCTGCGACAGTAATGGAGCACATGGGGTTGGTTTCTCAGAAGGTGTGGATGTCATCTTCATTACCATAAATGTTGGCTTATTCACGATTGAGCTCAAGTTTTGGGCCGCTGAAGAGGGTTAATGAACCTGAGATCTACTATTCTCATTCATCCTACATGGGCTTCTACGCTCCTGGTATGGTACCAGCCATTCATTCTGTTGTTCCTCGTTTTATAGCTTCCTTATGTTTGCTTAGTTACTTGATTCTTGTTTGTGAACAATAAGTCGATCAGTAATAATGCAAGTAATATTTGTCAGATTGTATTCCTGTATAGAACTTGCGAGAGGTAAATTTGTGTATGCTGCTGAGTAAATAGGCAATTTTTTTTTAATTTAATCCACAAGTAAATCACTAGCATGGCATTGATAGAAATAACCGCATACTAGTATTCAATCATGCAAGCACATACTACGCTAATTGCAGACAGATCTACGTATAACGCTAGCATGGCTAAAAAAGAAAACAGTAGGAGCGGGATAAACAAGTTATACCCTCCAGTAGGCCAGGCAGAAGCCGCGGCGGCGGTGACAGCAGCGGCGTCCTCGGCGGCCTTCTTGTCAGCCTCGAGCTTCTTGGCGGCGAGACGGTCGGTGTCGGACTGAGACATGATGGTGATGAAGACGATGCGGACGTAGAGGAAGTAGCGGATCGGAGGCGAGCAGTCGCGTAGTCGCTTCCCAAAAATCTATTCGCCCCTCTTCCATACAGGATCCGGAGAGGCGGGGTTTCGGAGACCTGCTCTCCCGTCGACCGTGTACGTGGCGGACGGGATGGAGTCATCGGCGGCAGCAGCAGCAAAGGAACGACAGTGGGCGGTGCGCGTGGAGCAGATGCGATCTGTTCGTGGCGGCTAGGGTTAGGAGACACCTTACACTTATATAGGCGCAGTCGCATGGAGAGACGTGGGCTCGACCCATGTCCGAGTCCGTGACAGCCCACGATCCGACGTCTCAGATCGTGGCCCAGCTGTCAGAAAACTCTCCGTTACGGACCGACAAAAATAAGCGCATAGGTGTGAGCTCGGCTCGGCTCATTCCCGCAACCCGCGGCGCGTCGTGACGAGATGTGGCGAGGCGGGCGGCGAGGAGGAGTGCGCGAGGGCCTCTTCTCTTCTCAAGCTCCAATAGCATGTGGAAGAGAAACCCTTATAAGGAGGTCCAACTCCTCTCCAACTTCCGGGGTGGGACTAAACTTCCCACTACACCTAGTGCCAACTAAACCCACATGGGCCCTTAGAGATTTTCAGAAATTGCTAGATGGGCCTAAAGCCCACCTCATATTTCAGGAATCCCCCACCAGATCTCGAGGGCCCATTCTGTCCTCTGTTCCAATTATTGTTTCGATATACCAGTGTTTCAGTAAAGACCTGTTAAGGTTGAACTTCACCTAAAGCAAGTAGCTACACTCCTTCACAACTGAACAATGGACTATGCCTTGAATTGTCAGTTTGGTGTAAAGAAGCTTCACCACATGTCTTACTAGTACTAGGTTGTCGAAGGCTGACCCCTCGGGTGGAGCATATAAGTCACACTCCTGGCCTATTCACGAGCTTCCTAGATATCACCCCAATCTCATAGACTGTGACCAGCAGTCGGGCTCATATAGGTGTGTTCCTCTAAAGATCGCTCTATAGGATAGCATCTTGCTTACATAAGCTTTGGAACACATTAAGACAATAGTCATCCTACCATACAGTATCGAGAGTATTGCATCTCCAATGGAGTGGGTTAGTATAGTTAGTCTCCTCAGTTCACCACTGGCTTGTTTTCCCAGGTCCTACTTCACGGGATCTCCGATCACAGGTTGGGTTACCACCATGGCAACTCATGTGGGTCTCATACCCATCTCCCTCGATGCATTATCTATCACAACACGTGATAGCCCTTTAGTAAAGGGATCTGCCAGATTCTTAGCCGTGTGGACATACTCCAACGCTATCACTCCAGAGTTTCTTAATTTTCTGACAGCTTTTAACCTCATTCTTATGTGTTTGTTCGACTTCATGTTGTCCTTTGAACTCTTCACCTTGGTGATGACAGTTTGATTGTCACAGTTCATAAGGATAGCTGGGACCGGTTTATCAACCAATGGCAAGTCCATCAAAAGATCTCGAAGCCATCCTGCTTCGACACCAGATGTGTCTAATGCGGTTAATTCTGCTTCCATTGTCGATCTCGTTAAGATTGTTTGCTTGCAAGACTTCCAGGAAACAGCACCACCTCCAAGAGTAAACATATACCCAGTTGTGGCCTTCATCTCAGTTGCGCCCCGGTGGGTTGTGCCCACCTCGGTGGCCTCCCGCACCCCCTCTTCGCCCTATAAATCATCAAATATTCCAAAAACCCTCGGGGTAGCCCTAGGTCAGAAGTTCCGCCGCCGCAAGGCCTCTGTATCCACGAGATCCAATCTAGACCCCGTTCCGGCACCCTGCCGGAGGGGGAGATCATCACCGGTGGCCATCTTCATCATCCCGGCGGCCACCACGATGAGGAGGGAGTAATCCACCCTCGGGGCTGAGGGTTTATACCAGTAGCTATGTGTTTAATCTCTCTCTTTCGTGTTCTTGAGATGTCACGATCTTGATGTATCGCAGGCTTTGTTAATATAGTCGGATCATATGGTGTTTTCCCCTCTCTATCTTATTGTGAATTGAGTTTTCCCTTTGAGATTTCGTTTTATCGGATTGAATACTTTTATGGATTTGAGAGCACTTGATATATGTCTTGCATATGAATACCTGTGGTGACAATGGGGTATTATTTTGATTCACTTGATATATGTTTTGGCACTCAACTCGTGGATTCCCGAGGTGACATTGGCGTAATCTATGCATAGAGGTTGATGCATGTTCTTGTCTTTGTTTCTCCGGTAGAAATCTTGGGGCACTCTTTGAGGTTCTTTGTGTTGTATTGAGTATTATGAATCTGAAATTGTTTGGTGCATATCGTCTAATTAACTCACGGGTACTCGCGGTGACATTGGGGTATCTAGGTGACATTAGAGTTAGTTGATGTGCATCATATGGTGTTATTTTAGTACGAACTCTTGATAGATTGATCGGAAAGGATAACTTGATGTTATGTTAGTACGAACTCTTGATAGATCGATCGGAAAGAATAACTTTGAGGTGGTTTCATACCCTACAAACCATTTCTTCTTATGTTCTCCGCTAGATAGGAACTTTGGAGTGATTCTTCATCGCACGTTGAGGGATGGTTATATGATCCAATGATATTAGCACTGTTGAGAGATTGCACTAGTGAAAGTACGGACCCTAGGCCTCATTTTCAAGCATTGCAATACCGTTTGTGCTCACTTTTGTTACTTGCTATCTTGCTGTTTTTTTATTGTTCCTACTACAAAAATCAATATCTACTATCATTACTGCACTTGTATCACCATCTCTTCGCCGAACTAGTGCACCTATACAAATTTCCATTGTATTTGGTGTGTTGGGGACACAAGAGACTTTTTATTATTTGGTTGCAGGGTTGTTTGAGAGAGACTATCTTCATCCTACGCCTCCCACGGATTGATAAACCTTAGGCCATCCACTTGAGGGAAAATTGCTACTATCCTACAAAACTCTGCGCTTAGAGGCCCAACACGTGTCTACAAGAATAAAGTTGCGTAGTAGACATCAAGCTCTTTTCTGACACCGTTGCCGGGGAGGTGAGTGCATGAAGGTATATCTTTAGATCTTGCAATCGAATCTTTTAGTTTCTTGTTTTATCACTAGTTTGGTTTATAAAAGAAAACTACAAAACAAAAAAAATAGAAGTGAGGTTACATCATATTGTTCATCTCTATAATGTCTTTCGTGAAAATGATGGAAAGGAAAATTGTGCTCAATTGATAGAAGAAGAATTCTATAAAATGTTTGACAAAAAATCTTTGAATGATGAGCATGATTGCAATTTTGTTGGTATGAATTCTTTGACTATCCATGATGCTAATGATATGCAAAGCTACAAGCTTGGGGATGCTATGTTTGATGAAAATGATATTTTTAGTCCCCCAAGATTTGATGTGCAAATTTGTTATAATGATTGCATGCCTTCTATTTATGATGATTATATTGATGAAAGTGGATTTGGAGATGTCATGACTTTATTTAGTGATGAATCTACTATTTTGGAAGAGGTTTCAATTGATTATGAAAACAAAGTTGCTATATATGATGATTATGGTGATGACATGTATGCTATAAAGAATAATGATAACCATGAAACTTGTCATCATGATTTTTATTTTCAATTGGATTATGCCTCACATGATAGTTATTTTGTTGAGTTTGCTCCCACTACTATTCATGAGAATAAATTTGCTTATGTGGAGAGTAAGAAATTTCTATGCTTGTGGATCATGAAAAGAATGATTTATGTGATAGTTATACTGTTGAATTCATTCATGATGCTACTGAAAATTATTATGAGAGAGGAACATATGCTTTTACATATTTCAATAATATCGAGTTTCCTCTCTATATGTTGAAAGTTTTGAAGTTGCACTTGTTTTGCCTTCCTATGCTAGTTGATTATTGCTCCCATGAATTGTTTGCTCACAAAATCCCTATGCATAGGAAGTGGGTTAGACTTAAATGTGCTAGTCGTATGCTTGATGATGCTCTCTTTTGTGTTTCAATTCCTATCTTTTATGTGAGTATCATTAAAATCATCATGCCTAGCTAAAAAGGCATTAAAGAAAAGCGCTTGTTGGGAGACAGCCCAACATTTACCTTTACTGTTTTTGTGTGTTCACATGATTAGGCTACTGTAGTAATCATGTTTTATAGCTTTTGTTTCAATAAAGTGCCAAGTAAAGCCTTTGGGATAGTGTGGATGATAGTTGACTTGATTCTGTGCAAAAACGGAAACTTTTACGTCCAGTGCAGAAATTCCTATATTTTACTGGAACGCGGAAAAATTCTGAATTTTTTACAGTTGATGGGTATACAAATTGTATACGTTGTCCGAATTTTTCATAATTTTTCGAGTTACAGAAGTATGACCTTAATTCAGATCTTTACGTAATGTTCTGTTTTTGACAGATTCTGTTTTCAATGCATAGTTTGCTTATTTCCTAATTTCTATGGCTTATATAGCTCAATATAAATTGTAGAAATGATAAGTCACAGTAGGCATGGTGTGAGAACAATTATGAATCTTGTCTTTGATAGTACCAAAGTGAATGATTTCTCTTTATCATACTAACCCATCTCACGAAGTTCCATTAAGTTTTGTGTGATTGAAGTTTTCAAGTTTTGGGTGAGATATCGATATGAGAAGAATAAGAAGTGACAAGAATCTAAACTTGGGGATGCCCAAGGCACCCCAAGTTAATATTCAAGAAAGATCCAAACAACTAAGCTTGGGGATGCCCCGGAAGGCATCCCCTCTTTCGTCTCCAACATTATCGGTAATCTTACTTGGGGCTATATTTTCATTCGTCACATGATATGAGTTTTGCTTGGAGCGTCATTTTATTTTGTTTTCATTTGCTTTCTGTTACTTATAATAATATTTTGCATCTTTTATTTCAATAAAAATGTCAAGGATAGTCTTTACCATGCTTATTTTGCAAGTATATGAGTTGCTGTTTCAAAACGGAAAGTTTATCGCTGTTGCAAAAATTCTCCAGAAAATTAAGAATGTGATAAAATGTTTAATTTTTTTGCAAAATAAGCTATGATAAATTTTCTACAGTGTGGTAATTTTTCAGAATATTTGGATTTAGGGAAGTATGATGAATATTGTATTATTTACAGACTGTATTGTTTTGACAGATTGCTGTTATGTTTGCATATGTTTGCTTGTTTAATGATTCTATTTGAGGATAGGAGTATTAAATATGCAGAAGCATTTAGTATGCAATGTTGAATAATAATTTTAGTGATTTGCTACAGTGGAGAATAATAAGGTTCTGCATTGATTTATACTAACTTAACTCACGAGTTCTTGTTGAGTTTTGTGTGGATGAAGTTTTTAAGATTTAGGAAACCGTGATATAAAAGAAATTAAGGAGACACAAAAGCTCAAGCTTGGGGATGCCCAAGGCATCCCAAGATAATATTCCAAGAAGTCTCAAGCATCTAAGCTTGGGGATGCCCCAATAGGCATCCCACCTTTCTTCGTCAACAATTATCGGTTAGTATCGGTTGAGACTAAGTTTTTGCTTCTTCACATGAGTTGTGCTATTCTTGGAATGTGATTTTATTTTATTTTGCTTGCTGTTTTAATAAAATACTTAGATCTGAAAGTTTTTAAATAAAAGAGAGTTCTCAAATAGCTACCCATTTTCATGACTACTCGTTTGATCTTCACTTATATCTTTTTGGAATAGTTTGTCATTTACTCTCGTGCTTCACTTATATCCTATGAGTAAATTGTTGAATGAATTGAATATCCTAAAGTTGAAATTATATGTGCTTCATATGTTCATATCATGCCTAGTGGTACCTTCACATTGGGTTTAGAAAGTGAAATCTTTTGAAGCTTGACAATCACAATATTGGTCATACAAGCAATTCATGAATGATTACTATAAGGAAGAGAACTTTCACATGCAAATACACTATCTTGGAAATCTTTTATGATTGTGAGCCCCCATCAAAATATTATATGCCAAAATTGTTGACGTTGGACAAGGAAGACAACGTAATGATTTATGTTTGTTAATATTCACATAGAAGTTATATTGTCATAGATCCTTCAACATGTGGTGCTTGCCCCCCATCCTTGCTAGCCAAAAATTCCGCACCAAGTAGAGATACTACTTGTGCATCCAAAAACCCTTAAACCCAAATCTTATTTTCAATAGTCCACCATACCT
This sequence comes from Thinopyrum elongatum, assembly GCA_011799875.1. NCBI lineage: Eukaryota > Viridiplantae > Streptophyta > Magnoliopsida > Poales > Poaceae > Thinopyrum > Thinopyrum elongatum. The sequence continues at coordinate 442,906,468 of CM022298.1, read as the reverse complement.
ACCTAAGGATTGAGCAAGATCCTTCAAGTAAGTTGTCATCGGTGTGATAAGGCAATAAAAATTGCTTCTTAAAATGTTAGATCATTTAGTGTAAGAGAAAATTGAGCGTTGTACGAACTTGTGATAGCAAAAAATAAAAGCGACAGACTGCATAATAAAGGTTGCTATCATAAGGGGCAATATAACGTGACGTTCTTTTGCACTAAGGGGTTGAGCATACAAACAAAAAGCGCATGATAACCTCTGCTTCCCTCTGCGAAGGGCCTACCTTTTACTTTTATGTATTTACTTTCATGCAAGAGTCAAAGTTTTTCTCTCTATTCCTTTTTATTTTTCTCTTTTAGCAAGCATCATGTGATGAGGAAAGATCTAGGCACATATATCCAGTTGGATATGGGTAGCATGAGTTATTATTGTTGACATCACCCTTGAGGTGAATACGTTGGGAGGCGAAATTATAAGCCCCTATCTTTCTATGTGTCCGGTTGAAACGTTTTGCTCATGTGTATGCGGTGAGTGTTAGCAATCATAAAAGACTATATGATGGTTGAGTATGTGGAGCTCTTACTTAGACTTTGTTGAATAAGTTGAATTGCAATTGCTTGGTGACTGAGAACATAGGTTGTTGAGTTTCAAGAGAATTCATTGTTTGAACCTTAACATGTGAATTGGTTGCTACTTTAATATGAGAAGTTTTATAAGAAAGAATTGATGTTATGATGCTAGGAAAAGTGATTGAAATTGTCATTGATCAAACTTGTGCACTTTCTAGCATTCACACTTCATAAATTATTTCTTTTATCATTTACCTACTCGAGGACGAGTAGGAATTAAGCTTGGGGATGCTGATACGTCTCCAACGTATCTATAATTTATGAAGTATTCATGCTATTATATTATCATTCTTGGATGTTTTACAATCATTTTATAGCAACTTTATATCATTTTTTGGGACTAACCTATTGACCCAGTGCCCAGTGCCAGTTGCTGTTTTTTTCTTGTTTTTTACATCATAGGAAATCAATATCAAACGGAGTCCAAACACCGCGAAACTTTTTGTGGATTTTTTATGGACCAGAAGACATCCAATGGGCCAGAGCAGCACCTGGGGGTGCCACGAGGGGGGCACAACCCACCAGGGCGCGCCTGGGCCCCCAGGCGCGCCCCGGTGGGTTGTGCCCACCTCGGTGGCCTCCCGCACCCCCTCTTCGCACTATAAATCATCAAATATTCCAAAAACTCTCGGGATAGCCCTAGATTAGAAGTTTCGCCGCCGCAAGGCCTCTGTATCCACGAGATCCAATCTAGACCCTGTTCCGGCACCCTGCCGGAGGGGGAGATCATCACCGGTGGCCATCTTCATCATCTCGGCGGCCACCACGATGAGGAGGGAGTAATCCACCCTCGGGGCTGAGGGTTTGTACCAGTAGCTATGTGTTTAATCTCTCTCTCTCGTGTTCTTGAGATGTCATGATCTTGATGTATCGCGGCCTTTGTTAACATAGTCGGATCATATGGTGTTTTCCCCTCTCTATCTTGTTGTGAATTGAGTTTTCCCTTTGAGATTTCGTTTTATCGGATTGAATACTTTTATGGATTTGAGAGCACTTGATATATGTCTTGCATATGAATACCCGTGGTGACAATGGGGTATTATTTTGATTCACTTGATATATGTTTTGGCACTCAACTCGCGGATTCCTGAGGTGACATTGGGGTAATCTATGCATAGGGGTTGATGCACGTTCTTGTCTTTGTTTCTCCGGTAGAAATCTTGGGGCACTCTTTGAGGTTCTTTGTGTTGGATTGAGTATTATGAATCTGAAATTGTTTGATGCATATCGTATAATTAACTCACGGGTACTCGCGGTGACATTGGGGTATCTAGGTGACATTAGAGTTGGTTGATGTGTATCATATGGTGTTATTTTAGTACAAACTCTTGATAGATTGATCGGAAAGGATAACTTGATGTTATGTTAGTACGAACTCTTGATAGATCGATCGGAAAGAATAACTTTGAGGTGGTTTCGTACCCTACAAACCATTTCTTCTTATGTTCTCCGCTAGATAGGAACTTTGGAGTGATTCTTCATCGCACGTTGAGGGATGGTTATATGATCCAATTATATTAGCACTGTTGAGAGATTGCACTAGTGAAAGTACGGACCCTAGGCCTCATTTTCAAGCATTGCAATACCATTTGTGCTCACTTTTGTTACTTGCTACCTTGCTGTTTTTTTATTGTTCCTACTACAAAAATCAATATCTACTATCATTACTACACTTGTATCACCATCTCTTCGCCGAACTAGTGCACCTATACAAATTTCCATTGTATTTGGTGTGTTGGGGAAACAAGAGACTTTTTATTATTTGGTTGCAGGGTTGTTTGAGAGAGACTATCTTAATCCTACGCCTCCCACGGATTGATAAACCTTAGGTCATACACTTGAGGGAAAATTGCTACTGTCCTACAAAACTCTGCGCTTGAAGGCCCAACACGTGTCTACAAGAATAAAGTTGCGTAGTAGACATCACACTTCTAAAACGATTTTCGAAAAGATTTGCCTTTTTATTCGCCCTTCTTCCGTTCGTCTCTTTCGTTTGCCTTTTGTTTGCTCGTGTGCTAGATTGCTTGCTTTGTCATGATGGCTCAAGAGAATACCAAATTGTGTGACTTTTCCAATACTAATAATAATGATTTTATTAGTACTCCGATTGCTCCCGCCACTAGCGCGGAATCTTATGAAATTAATGCCGCTTTGCTGAATCTTATTATGAAAGATCAATTTTCTGGCCTTCCTAGTGAAGATGCCGCATCCCATCTAAATAATTTCGTTGAGTTGTGTGATATGCAAAATAAGAAAGATGTGGATAATGATATTGTTAAATTAAAGCTATTTCCGTTCTCACTACGAGATCGTGCTAAAACTTAGTTTTCATCTTTGCCTAAAAATAGTATTGATTCATGGAACAAGTGTAAAGATGCTTTTATTTTCAAGTATTTTCCTCCCGCTAAGATCATCTGCCTTAGGAACGATATTATGAATTTTAAGCAACTTGATTATGAACATGTTGCACAATCTTGGGAGAGGATGAAATTGATGATACGAAATTGCCCTACTCATGGTTTAAATTTGTGGATGATCATACAAAAAATTTATGCCGGATTGAATTTTGCTTCTAGAAATCTTTTAGATTCGGCCGCGGGGGGTACTTTTATGTAAATTACTTTAGGAGAAGCTACTAAAATCCTAGATAATATTATGGTTAATTATTCGCAATGGCACACCGAAAGATCTTCTACTAGTAAAAAAGTGCATGTGATTGAAGAGATTAATGTTTTGAGTGGAAAGATGGATGAACTTATGAAATTATTTGCTAGCAAGAGTGCTCCTATTGATCCTAATGATATGCCTTTGTCTACTTTGATTGAGAACAATAATGAATCTATGGATGTGAATTTTGTTGGTAGGAACAATTTTGGTAATAACGCGTAGAGGTAATTTTAATCCTAGGCCATTTCCTAGTAATTCCTCTAATAATTATGGTAATTCCTACAACAATTCTTATGGAAATTATAATAAGTTGCCCTCTGATTTTGAGAACAGTATAAAGAATTTATGAGTTCGCAAAAGAATTTCAATGCTAGGATTGAAGAAAAATTGCTTAAGGTTGATGATTTGGCTAGGAACATGGATAGAATTTCTCTTGAGATTGATTCTTTGAAAATTAGATCTATTCCACCCAAGCACGATATTAATGAGTCTTTAAAAGCTATGAGAATTTCTATTGATGAATGTAAGGAAAGAACTGCTAAGGTTCGTGCTAAACGAGATTGGTTTGTAAAAGCCTGGTCTTCTAGTTTTTGTGAAAATAATGATGAAGATCTTAAAGTGATTGATGTGACTCCTATTGAATCTTTGATTTCTAAAATAAATCTTGATAAATATGGGACTGGAGATGAGTCAACTTTAGTTAGAAAGTGTCCCAATGATTCGGAGTTTATAGATCTTGATGCAAAAATTGATAAAAGTGGGATTGGAGAGGTCAAGACTTTAAGTAGCAGTAAACCCACTCTTTTGGATTTCAAGGACTTTAATTATGATAATTGTTCTTTAATAGATTGTATTTCCTTGTTGCAATCCATGTTGAATTCTCCTCATGCTTATAATCAAAATAAAGCTTTTACTAAACATATTGTTGATGCTTTGATGAAATCTTTTGAAGAAAAGCTTGAATTGGAAGTTTCTATCCCTAGAAAACTTTATGATAAGTGGTAACCTACTATTAATATTAAGATTAAAGATTATGAGTGCCATGCTTTGTGTGATTTGGGTGCTAGCGTTTCCACGATTCCAAAAACTTTATGTGATGTGTTAGGTTTCCGCGAATTGGATGATTGGTCTTTAAATTTGCATCTTGCGGAATCCACTATTAAGAAACCTATGGGAAGGATTAATGATGTTCTTATTGTTGCAAATAGGAATTATGTGCCCGTAGATTTCATTGTTCTTGATATAGATTGCAATCCTACATGTCATATTATTCTTGGTAGACCTTTCCTTAGAACGATTGGTGCAATTATTGATATCAAAGAAGAAAACATTAGATTTCAATTTCCGTTAAGGAAGGGCATGGAACACTTTCCTAGAAAGAAAATTAAGTTGCCATATGAATCTATTATGAGAGCTACTTATGGATTGCATACCAAAGATGACAATAGCTAGATCTATGTGTTTTTATGCCTAGCTAAGGGTGTTAAACAATAGCGCTTGTTGGGAGGCAACCCAATTTTATTTTGTTCTTATTTTTTTGGTTCTGTTTTTCAATAAATTTTTCATATAGCCTCTGGTTAGATGTGTTTTGGTGTTTTAATTAGTGTTTGTGCCAAGTAAGACCTTTGGGATGGCTTACGGTGATAGTTGATTTGATCTTGCTGAAAAACAGAAACTTTTGCGTCCAGTCATAGAATTTTAATAATTCACTGGAGAGTTAAAAACCCTTAATTTTTTACACAGGATTTATATACTAATTTCCTCTGTTGTCCAAATTTTTCAGAATTTTTGGAGTTACATAAGTATTAGAACAATTCAGATCTTCGCAGACTGTTCTGTTTTTGATAGATTCTGTTTTCTTTGTGTTGTTTACTTATTTTGATGAATCTATGGGTAGTATCGGGGGGTATGAACCATGGAGAAGTTGTAATACAGTAGATATTACACCAATATAAATAAAGAATGAGTTCACAACAGTACCAAAAGTGGTGATTTTATTTTCTTGTACTAACGGATCTCACGAGTTTTCTGTTGAGTTTTGTGTTGTGAAGTTTTCAAGTTTTGGGTAAAGATTTGATGGACTATGGAATAAGGAGTGGCAAGAGCCTAAGCTTGGGGATGCCAAAGGCACCCCAAGGTAATATTCAAGGGCAACCAAGAGCCTAAGCTTGGGGATGCCCCGGAAGGCATCCCCTCTTTCGTCTTCGTCTATCGGTAAATTTACTTGAGGCTATATTTTTATTCACCACATGATATGTGTTTTGCTTGGAGCGTCTTGTATGATATGAGTCTTTGCTTTTTAGTTTGCCACAATCATCCTTGATGTACACACCTTTTGAGAGGGACACGCATGAATCGTGATTTATTAGAATACTCTATGTGCTTCACTTATATCTTTTTAGAGCACGGCGGTGGATTTAATTTATAGAAATTGTTGAACTCTCATGCTTCACTTATATTATTTTGAGAGTCTTTCTAAACAGCATGGTAATTTGCTTTGGTTATAAATTTAGTCCTAATATGATAGGCATCCAAGAGGGATATAATAAAAACTTTCATATAAAGTGCATTGAATACTATGTGAAGTTTGATTCCTTATGATTGTTTTGAGATATAAAGATGGTGATATTAGAGTCATGCTAGTGAGTAATTGTGGATTGTAGAAATACTTTTGTTAAAGTTTGTGATTCCCGTAGCATGCACGTATGGTGAACCGTTATGTGATGAAGTCGGAGCATGATTTATTTATTGATTGTCTTCCTTATGAGTGGCGATCGGGGACGAGCGATGGTCTTTTTCTACCAATCTACCCCCCTAGGAGCATGCGCGTAGTACTTAGTTTCGATGACTAATAGATTTTTGCAATAAGTATGTGAGTTCTTTATGACTAATGTTGAGTCCATGGATTATACGCACTCTCACCCTTCCACCTTTGCTAGCCTCTCCAGTACCTCGCAACTTTTGCCGGTGCCATACACCTACCTTTTACCTTCCTCAAAACAGCCACCATACCTACCTATTATGGCATTTCCATAGCCATTCCGAGATATATTGCCATGCAACTTTCCACCGTTCCATTTTATTATGACATGTTCCATCATTGTCATATTGCTTTGCATGATCATGTAGTTGACATAGTATTTGTGGCAAAGCCACCATTCATAATTTTTATACATGTCACTCTTGAGTCATTGCACATCCCGGTACATCGCCGGAGGCATTCATATAGAGTCATATTTTGTTCTAAGTATCAAGTTGTAATTCTTGAGCTGTAAGTAAATAAAAGTATGATGATCTTCATTATTAGAGCATTGTCTTATGTGAGGAAAAAAATAAAAGAGGCTAACGAAGCCCACAAAAAAAAAGAGGCCAAAGAAGCCCACCAAAATAAAAAATATATAATAAAAAAATGAGAGAAAAGAGAGAAGGGGCAATGTTACTATCCTTTTTCCACACTTGTGCTTCAAATTAGCACCATGATCTTCATGATAGAGAGTCTCCTATGTTGTCACTTTCATATACTAGTGGGAATTTTTCATTATAGAACTTGGCTTGTATATTCCAATGATGGGCTTCCTCAAATTGCCCTAGGTCTTCATGAGCAAGCAAGTTGGATGCACACCCACTTAGTTTCTTTTTGAGATTTCATTAACTTATAGCTCTAGTGCATCCGTTGCATGGCAATCCCAACTCACTCACATTGATATCTATTGATGGGAATCTCCATAACCCGTTGATACGCCTAGTTGATGTGAGACTATCTCCTTCTTTTTTGTCTTCTCCACAACCTCCATATTCTATTCCACCTATAGTGCTATGTCCATGGCTCACGCTCATGTATTGCGTGAAAGTTGAAAAATTTTGAGAACATCAAAAGTATGAAACAATTGCTTGGCTTGTCATCAGGGTTGTGCATGATTTAAATACTTTGTGTGATGAAGATGGAGCATAGCCAGACTATATGATTTTGTAGGGATAACTTTCTTTGGCCATGTTATTTTGAGAAGACATGATTGCTTTATTAGTATGCTTGAAGTATTATTGTTTTTATGTCAATATTAAACTTTTGTTTTGAATCTTATGGATCTGAACATTCATGCCACAATAAAGAAAATTACATGGATAAGTATGTTAGGTAGCATTCCACATCAAAAATTCTGTTTTTATCATTTACCTACTCAAGGATGAGCAGGAATTAAGCTTGGGGATGCTTGATATGTCTCCAACGTATCTATAATTTTTTATTGTTCCATGCTATTATATTATCTGTTTTGGATGTTTTATATGCATTAATATGCTATTTTATATTATTTTTGGGACTAACTTATTAACCTAGAGCCCAGTGCCAATTTCTGTTTTTCCTTGTTTTTAAGCCTCACAGAAAAGGAATACCAAACGGAGTCCAAACGGAATAAAACTTCACGATGATTTTTCTTGGACCAGAAGACACCCAGGGGACTTGGAGTCCAAGTCAGAAGAGCCACGAGGCGGCGACAAGGGTGGAGGGCGCGCCCTAGGGGGGGCCTACCTTATGGGCCCCTCGTGACCTTCCTGACCTAGCTCTTCGTCCTATATATTCACAAATATTCCCAAACCATCAGAGGCATCCACAAAAACACTTTTCCACCGCCGCAACCTTCTGTTCCCGTGAGATCCCATCTTGGGGCCTTTTCCGGCATCCTGCTGGAGGGGGAATCGATCACGGAGAGCTTCTACATCAACACCATTGCCCTTCCAATGAAGCGTGAGTAGTTTACCTCAGACCTACGGGTCCATAGCTAGTAGCTAGATGGCTTCTTCTCTCTCTTTGATTCTCAATACAACGTTCTCCTTGATGTTCTTGGAGATCTATCCGATGTAATCTTCTTTTGCGGTGTGTTTGTCGAGATCCGATGAATTGTGGATTTATGATCAGCTTATCTATGAATATTATTTGAATCTTCTCTGATTTTTTTTATGCATGATTTAATATCTTTGTATTTCTCTTCAAATTATCGGTTTGGTTTGGCCAACTAGATTGGTTTTTCTTGCAATGGGAGAGGTGCTTAGCTTTGGGTTCAATCTTGCATGATTTCAGCCAGTGACAAAGAAGGGGTAGCGAGACACGTATTGCATTGTTGCCATCGAGGATAAAAAGATGGGGTTTTCATCATATTGTTTGAGTTAATTCCTCTACATCATGTCATCTTACTTAAGGTGTTACTCCATTCTTTATGAACTTAATACTCTAGATGCATGCTGGATAGCGGTCGATGTGTGGAGTAATAGTAGTAGATGCAGGCAGGAGTCGATCTACTTGACACGGACGTGATGCCTATATGCATAATCATTGCCTTGGATATCGTCATAACGTTGCGCTTTTCTATCAATTGCTCGACAGTAATTTGTTCACCCACCGTATTATTTGCCTTCATGAGAGAAGCCTCTAGTGAAACCTATGGCCCCCGGGTCTATTTTCCATCATATTACTTTCCGATCTACTATTTTGCAATCTTTTATTTTCAGATCTATATACCAAAAAACCCAAAAATATTTTATCTTTTGGTTATCTATCTCTATCAGATCTCACCTTTGCAAGTGACCGTGAAGGGATTGACAACCCCTTTATCGCGTTGGGTGCAAGTGTTTGATTGTTTGTGCAGGTGTTGGTGATTTGTGCGTTCTCCTACTGGATTGATACCTTGGTTCTTAACTGAGCGAAATACTTACCTCTACTGTGCTGCATCACCCTTTCCTCTTCAAGGGAAAAACCAACGCAAGCTCAAGAAGTAGCAACCTCCACCTGTGTCCACCCACCAATCAGTGGGCTGAAACACTGAAAAAATAGTAAATAAATTACCGTACCCAGATGCACCATTCTCATTGTTTCCCACAATCATGTTGACAGACTTGGAGTCCTGTCCTGACTTCTTATACTTGTTTGGGCACTTGTTGGCCCAATGTTCAACCGAACCACAAGTAAAGCATCCCTCATCCTTCTTGTTCTTCTTGAAGGTCTTCTTGCCCTTCTTCTTAAAGTCGGTATTGTGTTGGACACCATTCTTTCCCTTGGGCTTATGGGAGTTGAAGTTCCTCTGGTTCACCATGTTGGCGACAGAAGTCCCTTCGATCGCTTTCCCGTTTGAGTCCTTTGCTCTCGAGTTCTGCTCAACACTCAGATGGCCAATGACATCCTCCACTGAGAATTCACGCCTCTGATGTTTTAGAGTGGTAGCAAAGTTCCTCCAGGAATTAGGGAGCTTAGCGATTATGTAGCCCACGACAAACTTGCCCGGTAACTCGCACTTTAGAATCTCAAGCTCCTTAATGATGCATATTATCTCATGAGCCTGCTCCAGTACAGGACGGTTTTCAACCATCTTGTAATCGTGGAACTGCTCTATAATATACATTTCGCTCCCAGCGTCGGCGGCCCCGAATTTAGATTAGAGCGCCTCCCACAAGTCCTTGGCAACATGCACATGTAAATATGCGTCGACCAATTTATCTCCGATCATGCTAAGAACTGCTCCGAGAAATACGACGGTGGCCTCCCTGAATGCCTTCTCCTGTTCAGGAGCAATCGTTCTCGTGGAGACACTGGCGACCCAGAACATGTTCATAGCCGTGAGCCATAAAGTGGTCTTAGTCTGCGAACGCTTAAAGTACGTACCGGTAAACTTATCCGGTTTCAGTGCAGCGGCAAAGCCACTTGCCGAAAAATTCCTACACATAATAGGTTTTTGGATTGCTGAGTAAATAGGCAATTCTTTGATTAATTTAATCCACGAGTAAATCACTAGCATGGCATTGACAGAAATAACCGCATGCTGATATTCAATCATGCAAGCACATACTACGCTAATTGCAGACAGATCTACGTATAACGCTAGCATGGCTAAAGAAAACAGTAGGAGCGGGATAAACGAGTTATATCCTCCAGTAGGCCAAGCAGAAGCAGGGGCGGCGTCCTCGGCGGCCTTCTTGTCAACCTCGAGCTTCTCGGCGGTGAGACGGTCAGCGTCGGACTGAGACATGATGGTGATGAAGATGATACGGACGTAGAGGAAGTAGCGGATCGGAGGCGAGCAGTCGCGTAGTCGCTTCCCAAAAACCTATTTGCCCCTCTCCCGTACAGGATCCGGAGAGGCGGGGTTTCAGATACCTGCTCTCCCGTCGACCGTGTACGCGGCTGCTACTTCTTGAGCTTGCGTTGGTTTTTCCCTTGAAGAGGAAAGGGTGATGCAGCAAAGTAGAGATAAGTATTTCCCTCAGTTAGAGAACCAAGGTATCAATCCAGTAGGAGGTACAAGCAAGTCTCCAATCTATGCACCTGCACAAACAATCAAACACTTGCACCCAACGCGATAAAGGGGTTGTCAATCCCTTCACAATCAATTGCAATGGTGAGATCTGATAGAGATAGATATAAAAGATTACTAAAACGTAAAACAAAATAAAAGTAAATAAATTGCAGCAAGGTATTTTTGGGTTTTTTTGGTTTATAGATCTGAAAATATATGATGGAAAATAGACCCGGGACCATAGGTTTCACTAGAGGCTTCTCTCTTGAAGGCAAATAATACGGTGGGTGAACAAATTACTGTCGAGCAATTGATAGAAAAGCGCAAAGTTATGACGATATCCAAGGCAATGATTATGCATATAGGCATCACGTCCGTGTCAAGTAGACCGACTCCTGCCTGCATCTACTACTATTACTCCACACATCGACCGCTATCCAGCATGCATCTAGAGTATTAAGTTCATAAAGAACGGAGTAACGCCTTAAGTAAGATGACATGATGTAGACGGATAAACTCAAGCAATATGATGAAAACTCCATCTTTTTATCCTTGATGGCAACAATACAATACGTGCTTCGCTACCCCTACTATGTCACTGGGTGAGGACACCGCAAGATTGAACCCAAAACTAAGCACCTCTCCCATTGCAAGAAATATCAATCTAGTTGGCCAAACCAAACCGATAATTCGAAGAGAAATACAAAGATATCAAATCATGCACATAAGAATTCAGAGAAGATTCAAATAATATTCATAGATAATCTGATCATAAATCCACAATTCATCGGATCTCGACAAACACACCGCGAAAGAATATTACATCGGATAGAACTCCAAGAACATCGAGGAGAACATGGTATTGAAGATCATAGAGAGAGAAGAAGCCATCTAGCTACTAGCTATGGACCCGTAGGTGTGAGGTAAACTACTCACGCTTCATCGGAAGGGCAATAGGGTTGATGTAGATGCCCTCCGTGATCGAACCCCCCTCCGGCAGATCGCCGGAAAAGGCCCCAAGATGGGATCTCACGGGTACAGAAGGTTGCGGCGGCGGAAAAGTATTTTCGTGGATGCTTCTGATAGTTTGGGAATATTTGGGAATTTATAGGCCGAAGAATAGGGTTAGAGGAGCTCTGAGGGACCCACAAGGCAGGGGGACGCCCCCCCTGGGGCGCGCCCTGCACCCTTGCCGTCGCCTCGGGACTCCTTTGCCTTGGTCTCCAAGTCCTACGTGTGTCTTCTGGTCCAAGAAAAATCATCGTAAAGTTTTATTCCGTTTGGACTCCGTTTGATATTCCTTTTCTGCGAAACTCAAAAACAAGGAAAAAAACAGAAACTGGCACTGGCACTGGGCTCTGGGTTAATACGTTAGTCCCAAAAATAATATAAAATAGCATATTAATGCATATAAAACATCCAAAACAGATAATATAATAGCATGGAACAATAAAAAATTATAGATACGTTGGAGATGTATTAAGCATCCCCAAGCTTAATTCATGCTCGTCCTCGAGTAGGTAAATGATAAAAACAGAATTTTTTATGTGGAATGCTACCTAACATATTTATCCATGTAATTTTCTTTATTGTGGCATGAATATTCAGATCCATAAGATTCAAAACAAAAGTTTAATATTGACATAAAAAAAATAATACTTCAAGCATACTAATAAAGCAATCATGTCTTCTCAAAATAACATGGCCAAAGAAAGTTATCCCTACAAAATCATATGGTCTGGCTATGCTCCATCTTCATCACACAAAGTATTAAATCATGCACAACCCCGATGACAAGCCAAGCAATTGTTTCATACTTTTGATGTTCTCAAACTTTTTCAATTTTCACGCAATACATGAGCGTGAGCCATGGATATAGCACTATAGGTGGAATAGAATATGGTGGTTGTGGAGAAGACAAAAAGAAGGAGATAGTCTCACATCAACTAGGCATATCAACGGGCTATGGAGATGCCCATCAATAGATATCAATGTGAGTGAGTAGGGATTGCCATGCAACGGATGCACTAGAGCTATAAGTGTATGAAAGCTCAAAAAGAAACTAAGTGGGTGTGCATCCAACTCGCTTGCTCACGAAGACCTAGGGCAATTTGAGGAAGCCCATCATTGGAATATACAAGCCAAGTTCTATAATGAAAAATTCCCACTAGTATATGAAAGTGACAAAATAGGAGACTCTCTATCATGAAGATCATGGTGCTACTTTGAAGCATAAGTGTGGAAAAAGGATAGTAGCATTGCCCCTTCTCTCTTTTCTCTCATTTTTTTATTTTTTTGGGCTCTTTGGCCTCTTTTTTCTTCTTCTTTTTTTCTCTTTTTTTTCTTTTTTCGTCCGGAGTCTCTTCCTGACTTGTGGGGGAATCATAGTCTCCATCACCCTTTCCTCACATGGGACAATGCTCTAATAATGATGATCATCATATTTTTATTTACTTTACAACTCAAGAATTACAACTCGATACTAGAACAAATATATGACTCTATATGAATGCCTCCGGCGGTGTACCGGGATGTGCATGACTCAAGAGTGACATGTATAAAAAATATGAATGGTGGCTTTGCCACAAATACGATGTGAACTACATGATCATGCAAAGCAATATGACAATGATGAAGCGTGTCATAATAAATGGAACGGTGGAAGTTGCATGGCAATATATCTTGGAATGGCTATGGAAATGCCATAATAGGTAGGTATGGTGGCTCTTTTGAGGAAGACATATGGTGGGTGTAATGCACCGGCGAAACTTGCGCGGTACTAGAGAGGCTAGCAATGGTGGAAGGGTGAGAGTGCGTATAATTCATGGACTCAAAATTAGTCATAAAGAACTCACATAATTATTGCTAAAGTCTATTAGCTATCGAAACAAAGTACTACACGCATGCTCCTAGGGGGATAGATTGGTAGGAAAAGACCATCGCTCGTCCCCGACCGCCACTCATAAGGAAGACAATCAATAAATAAATCATGCTCCGACTTCATCACATAACGGTTCACCATACGTGTATGCTACGGGAATCACAAACTTTAACACAAGTATTTCTACCAATCCACAATTACTCACTAGCATTACTCTAATATCACCATCTTTATATCTCAAAACAATCATAAGGAATCAAACTTCTCATAGTATTCAATGCACTTAATATGAAAGTTTTTATTATATCCCTCTTGGATGCCCATCATATTAGGACTAAATTCATAACCTAAGAAAATTACCATGCCGTTTAGAGACTCTCAAAATAATATAAGTGAAGCAAGAGAGTTCAACAATTTCTATAAAATAAAGCCACCGCCGTGCTCTAAAAAGATATAAGTGAAGCACTAGAGCATATTGCCTAGCTCAAAAGATATAAGTGAAGCACATAGAGTATTCTAATAAATTCACGATTCATGCGTGTCCCTCTCAAAAGGTGTGTACATCAAGGATGATTGTGGCAAACTAAAAAGCAAAGATCATATCATACAAGACGCTCCAAGCAAAACACATATCATGTGGTGAATAAAAATATAGCCTCAAGTAAATTTACCGATGGATTGAAGACGAAAGAGGGGATGCCTTCCAGGGCATCCCCAAGCTTAGGCTCTTGGTTGTCCTTGAATATTACCTTGGGGTGCCTTGGTCATCCCCAAGTTTGGCTCTTACCACTCCTTATTCCATAGTCCATCAAATCTTTACCCAAAACTTGAAAACTTCACAACACAAAACTCAACAGAAAACTCATGAGATCCGTTAGTATAAGAAAATAAAATCACCACTTTTGGTACTGTTGTGAACTCATTCTTTATTTATATTGGTGTAATATCTACTGTATTCCAACTTCTTCATGGTTCATACCCCCCGATACTACCCATAGATTCATCAAAATAAGCAAACAACACATAGAAAACAGAATCTGTCAAAAACAGAACATTTTGTAGCAATCTGGAGATTTCGGATACTTCTGTAACTTCAAAAATTCTGAAACATTAGGAAAACCTGGGAAATTTGTATATCAATCTTTTGTAAAAAATTCAGATCAAAATCACTCTTATGTTATTTTCTAAAATTGTTTTACTAGGCGCAAAAGTTTCTGTTTTTCAGCAAGATCAAATCAACTATCACCGTAAGCCATCCCAAAGGTCTTACTTGGCTCAAACACTAATTAAAACACCAAAACACAATTACTACAGAGATAATAATGTTTATTTTATTCAAGAACAAAAGCAAGACATAAAACATAAAAATAAAATTGGGTTACCTCCCAACAAGCGCTATTGTTTAACGCCCGTAGCTAGGCATAGATAATTCAATGATGCTCACATGAAAGAAAACACAAAGAGAGCATCATAAAACATGTGACAAAAAAATTTAAGTCTAACATGCTTCCTATTCATAGGCATTTTATAAGCAAACAAATTATCAGGACAAGCAAAAACTAGCATATGCGAGGAAGAAGAAAGAAATAATAGCAATCTCAACAGAACGAGAGGTAATTTAGCAACATGAAAATTTCTAAAACCATATTTTCCTCTCTCATAATAATTACATGTGGGATCATATTAAATTTCAACAATATAGCTATCACATAATATATTCTCTAGATGATCCACATGCATGCAAAGTTAACACTCTTCCAAGATAGTGGGATTAACATTAACTAAAGTCATGACCTCTCTAAACCCACTTTTATAAAAAAAAATCATAAGATTGATCATACTCCATAGTAGTGGGATCATTATTACCTAGAGTTGACACTCTTCCAAACCCACTTTCAATATTATTGCAAACATATTCATCATGAGGCTTAAATAAATTTTCAAGATCATAAGAAAAATCACCCCAATCATGATCATTGCAACAAGTAGTAGACATAGCAAAACTATCATCCCCAAGATTAGGGTTTTGCATATTATTAGCACAATTGACATTAGTAGGATTTATAATAATATCATTGCAATCATGCTTTTTATTTAAGGAGCTATCGTGAATCACTTCATAAATTTCTTCTTTTAACACTTCATCACAATTTTTAGATTCACGAATTTCAAGCAAAACTTCATAAATATAATCTAGTGCACACAACTCACTAGCAATTGGTTCATCATAATTGGATCTCTTAAAAAAATTAGCAAGTGGATGAGGATCCATAAACTTTTAGCAAGTGAAGATGCAAGCAAAAAGAAGGCACATGGTAACACAAGCAAACAAAAGATCGAATGGAAAGAAGGGCGAATAAAAAGGCAAATCTTTTTGTGTTTTTCTGAAAATGTTTTAGAAGTGGGTGAGAGGAAAACGAGAGGTAAATGGCGAATAATGTAATGCAAGAGATGAGAGTTTATGATGGGTACTTGGTAGGCTTGATGTAGACTTCCCCGGCAACGGCGCCAGAAATTCTTCCTGCTACTTCTTGAGCTTGCGTTGGTTTTTCCCTTGAAGAGGAAAGGGTGATGCAGCAAAGTAGAGATAAGTATTTCCCTCAGTTAGAGAACCAAGGTATCAATCCAGTAGGAGGTACAAGCAAGTCTCCAATCTATGCACCTGCACAAACAATCAAACACTTGCACCCAACGCGATAAAGGGGTTGTCAATCCCTTCACGGTCAATTGCAATGGTGAGATCTGATAGAGATAGATATAAAAGATTACTAAAACGTAAAACAAAATAAAAGTAAATAAATTGCAGCAAGGTATTTTTCGGTTTTTTTGGTTTATAGATCTGAAAATATATGATGGAAAATAGACCCAGGGGGCATAGGTTTCACTAGAGGATTCTCTCTTGAAGGGAAATAATACGGTGGGTGAACAAATTACTGTCGAGCAATTGATAGAAAAGCGCAAAGTTATGACGATATCCAAGGCAATGATTATGCATATAGGCATCACGTTCGTGTCAAGTAGAGCGACTCCTGCCTGCATCTACTACTATTACTCCACACATCAACCACTATCCAGCATGCATCTAGAGTATTAAGTTCATAAAGAACGGAGTAACGCCTTAAGTAAGATGACATGATGTAGAGGGATAAACTCAAGCAATATGATGAAAACTCCATCTTTTTATCCTTGATGGCAACAATACAATACGTGCCTCGCTACCCCTACTATGTCACTGGGTGAGGACACCGCAAGATTGAACCCAAAACTAAGCACCTCTCCCATTGCAAGAAATATCAATCTAGTTGGCCAAACCAAACCGATAATTCGAAGAGAAATACAAAGATATCAAATCATGCATATAAGAATTCAGAGAAGATTCAAATAATATTCATAGATAATCTGATCATAAATCCACAATTCATCGGATCTCGACAAACACACCGCGAAAGAATATTACATCGGATAGAACTCCAAGAACATCGAGGAGAACATGGTATTGAAGATCATAGAGAGAGAAGAAGCCATCTAGCTACTAGTTATGGACCCGTAGGTGTGAGGTAAACTACTCACGCTTCATCGGAAGGGCAATAGGGTTGATGTATATGCCCTCCGTGATCGAATCCCCCTCCAGTAGATCGCCGGAAAAGGCCCCAAGATGGGATCTCACAGGTACAGAAGGTTGCGGCGGCGGAAAAGTATTTTCGTGGATGCTTCTGATGGTTTGGGAATATTTGGGAATTTATAGGCCGAAGAATAGGGTTAGAGGAGCTCCGAGGGACCCACAAGGCAGGGGGCGCCCCCCCGGGGCGCACCCTGCACCCTTGTCGTCGCCTCAGGACTCCTTTGCCTTGGTTTCCAAGTCCTACGTGTGTCTTCTGGTCCAAGAAAAATCATCGTAAAGTTTAATTCCGTTTGGACTCTGTTTGATATTCCTTTTCTGCGAAACTCAAAAACAAGGAAAAAACAGAAACTGGCACTGGGCTCTGGGTTAATAGGTTAGTCCCAAAAATAATATAAAATAGCATATTAATGCATATAAAACATCCAAAACAGATAATATAATAGCATGGAACAATAAAAAATTATAGATACGTTGGAGACGTATCAGCGGCGGACGGGATGGAGTCACCGGCGGCAGCAGCAGCAGCAAAGGAACGACAGTGGGCGGTGCTGTGACGCCCCCGATTCAATCGTACACTAATCATACACGCAAACGTGTACGATCAAGATCAGGGACTCACGGGAAGATATCACAACACAACTCTAAAAGTAAAATAAGTCATATAAGCATCATAATACAAGCCAGGGGCCTCGAGGGCTCGAATACAAGTGCTCGATCATGGACGAGTCAGCGGAAGCAACAATATCTGAGTACAGACATAAGTTAAACAAGTTGCCATAAGATGGCTAGCACAAACTGGGATACATATCGAAAGAGGCGCAGGCCTCCTGCCTGGGATCCTCCTAAACTACTCCTGGTCGTCGTCGGCAGCCTGCACGTAGTAGTAGGCACCTCCAGAGTAGGGGTCATCGTCGACGGTGGCGTCTGGCTCCTGAACTCCAGCATCTGGTTGTGACAACCAGAAAGAAAAGAAAGGGGGAAAAGGGGGAAGCAAAGCAACCGTGAGTACTCATCCAAAGTACTCGCAAGCAAGGAGCTACACTACATATGCATGGGTATATGTGTAAAGGGCCATATCAGTGGACCGAACTGCAGAAAGCCAGAATAAGAGGGGGATATCTAATCCTGTCGAAGACTACGCTTCTGGCAGCCTCCATCTTGCAGCATATAGAAGAGAGTAGATGGTAAGTTCACCAAGTAGCATCGCATAGCATAAACCTACCCGACGATCCTCTCCTCGTCGCCCTGTGAGAGAGCGATCACCGGGTTGTATCTGGCACTTGAAAGGGTGTGTTTTATTAAGTATCCGGTTCTAGTTGTCATAAGGTCAAGGTACAACTCCGGGTCGTCCTTTTACCGAGGGACACGGCTATTCGAATAGATAAACTTCCCTGCAGGGGTGCACCACATTACCCAACACGCTCGATCCCTCTGGCCGGGCACACTTTCCTAGGTCATACCCGGCCTCGGAAGATCAACACGTCGCAGCCCTACCTAGGCCTAACAGAGAGGTCAGCACGCCGGTCTAAATCCTATGCGCGCAGGGGTCTGGGCCCATCGCCCATTGCACACCTGCATGTTGCATGGGCGGCCGGAGAGCAGACCTAGCAACCTCCATTACAAAGGAAGTTGCGTTACGCGGTCCAACCCGGCGCGCGCCGCTCAGTCGCTAACGTCTAGGAGGCTTCGGCTGATACCACAACGTCGAGTACCCATAACTGTTCCCGCGTGGTGGTTAGCGCGTATAGGCTCGTAGCCAGACTCAGATCAAATACCCAATCTCGTTAAGCGTGTTATTTTGAAGTAACCGCGGACGCCGACCAGGGCCAGGCCCACCTGTCTCCTAGGTGGTCACAACCTGCCATGTCGCTCCGCCACAAAGTAACACTCGGGGGGCCGTCGGGAACCTAGGCCCACCTCTGCCTGGATGGAACCACCTGCCCCTTCAGCCCCCATCTCCGAACAGTAACATAAGTATGTAATAGTATATAGTATATGTACCCGTGATCACCTCCCGACGTGATCACGGCCCAGTAGTATAGCATGGCAGACGGACAAGAGTGTAGGGCCACTGATGTAATTCTAGCAACCTATACTAAGCATTTTAGGATTGCAGGTAAGGTATCAACAGTAGTAGCAAAGACAGGCTATGCAGCAGAATAGGATTAACCAAAAGCAGTAACATGCTACACTACTCTAATGCAAGCAGTAGAGAGAAGGAATAGGCGATATCGGGTTGATCAAGGGGGGGGCTTGCCTGGAAGCTCGGCAGAGAAGGACGGGTCGTCAACGATGTAGTCGTTCACGGCAGCGTCGTCAGCGGTCTCAGCGTCTATCGAGAGAGAAAGAGGGGGAAGAAAACAGTAAATACAAAGCAAACAGATGCATAACGATGCATGACAAGACATATAACGGTGCTAGGTGTGCCCTAACGCGGTGATAGGTGATACCGGCGAAGGGGGGAATCATCCGGGAAAGTATTCCCGGTGTTCCGCGTTTTTGGACAGACAGAACGGAGGTGGATTGTTGCGTGTTCGCTATGCTAGGGACGTGTGGTGAATGAACGGACTGCGTATTTGGATTCGTCTCGTCGTTCTGAGCAACTTTGATGTTCAAAGTTTTTCGATCCGGGTTACTGCTATTTTTCTATGATTTTCTAAAGTTTAATAAAGCATTCTTGGATTATTTTTAAAACAGTCAACAGTCAATAGTCAACAGTCAACAGGGTTGACTGATCAACTGGGCAGGGTCCACATGTCATTGGCTAGTAGCACTAACTAACAGGTTAATAGGTTAACTAACACTTAGGTTAACTAAACCTAGTTAGTTTAACTTAACAGAATAATTAACTTATTAATTAATTACTTTAACTAACATTTATTATTTTATTTTTATTCTTTTTTTTAAAACTGGCACTTGGTCATCAGACAACGGACAAGCCGGACATTGTCCAGGCAGCCCCATTGGGGCACCGGACATGTCCGGGCGTCCAGTGGGCAAACGTGGGCAACGGTGGTGCCAGCGGCGGCCGGAGGCCGGGCCGGCGGAGCGGCGTGAGGGCCGGCGCCGGTGGTGCGGCCAGGGCGGCGGGGACCGGAGCGGCGGACGGGGCGAGCGGGGCCGGTGCGGGCGCGCGTGCGCCGTTGGCGCGGGCCGCAGAGCCGGGGCGTGGCCGCAGGCACGGCGCGCGGCCGGGGCGCGGGCAGCGGTGTGCGTGGCGGGACGAACGAGGGGGAGGGGAGGAGAGGGGGGCGCTCACGGGGAGTAGTAGGGAGGCGGGGCAGCGGACTCGGGGTGGGACGGGATGACGGAGGAGGTCGGGGTCGGGTCGGCGACGGAGAGGACGGCGGCGAAGGCGAGGTGGCCGAGGCGGCGACGGTCGGCGGCGCAGCGCCCCGATCCAATTGGATCGGGGAGGGAGGGAGGGAGTGAGCGAGAGGGGAGAGGAGGGATTCGGTCTAGGGTTCGACCGGGGTGGGGGGGATAAGGGAGAGTGGGGGGGGCCGGCCTGGGGGTTTGGCTGGTGGTTCAGAGGCCAGCTGGGCCGAGGCCCAGCGCGCGGGGGGGGGGGGTTTGTTTGTTTGTTTTTTTTTTAGTCCTTTTCTTTTTATTTATTTTCTTTTCTGTTTTAATTCATTTAAAAGTACTTAGGCTTTTTATAAAAGCATGGTTCTTCACCATAAATACCTAGGCATTACTCGGCACACTCCGAACATTTTAGTTTTAATGTTTGAAAAAATTTGATGTTTGACAAAAATTCAAATTTGAATTCGAACCGGTTACGAACTAACGCGACATTAGCAACTGTAACGGAGGTGACGTGGCATCATTAGCAGAGGTTCACTGTAGCATAATTATCCGGGCGTTACAGGTGCGCGTGGAGCTGATGCGATCTGTTCGTGGCGGCTAGGGTTAGGAGACACCTCACACTTATATAGGCGCAGTCGCGTGGAGAGACGTGGGCTCGACCCACGTCCGAGTCCGTGACAGCCCACGATCCGACGTCTCAGATCGTGGCCCAGCTGTCAGAAAACTCTCCGTTACGCATAGGTGTGAGCTCGGCTCGGCTCATTCCCGCAACCCGCGGCGCGGCGCGGCGCGGGGCGGCGCGGCGTGACGAGGCGGGCGGCGGAGGAGGAGTGCGCGGGCCTCTTCTCTTCTCAAGCTCCAATAGCATGTGGAAGAGAAACCCTTATAAGGAGGTCCAACTCCTCTCCAACTTCCGGGGTGGGACTAAACTTCCCACTACACCTAGTGCCAACTAAACCCACATGGGCCCTTGGAGATTTTCAGAAATTGCTAGATGGGCCTAAAGCCCACCTCATATTTCAGCATATGCTAGGCAAAACTTAACATATGAAAATTGGAAAATAGAACTTGTTTTTTGTTCTGAGATTTGACTTGATAAGGATCGTCCTAAGTGGTTTCTTTTTTCAGTTCCGTTTGCTGAGAGAGCACTGGATAATAATTGTAAACCATTGTGGTCTTTCACCCGACAGATGATTCGAATTTAATTAGGTCCTGAAACAACCCCTAGCATGGCTCTATCTTACTGCTACATTACAAATAAACCTCACTACTCCGATACACATATATATGTACCAAAATGCATAAGTCAGCAGGCTTTTCTACATATCATATATTCCTGGCTATTATATGGTACATTGTGTTACTTCACAGATTTTCAAAATTGACGATTTTGATTCTGGGGTGCCATAGATTTTGGAAGTTGATATTGACCATTGGTCGGCTACTTGTAAGACTATACAACAGTTCACTGCCCCGATCTCTCCAAAAAAGCACCCCCCCCCCCCCCCCCCAATTCCTCCCAAGTTTTGATTCCAACCACTATCTATTTAACAACTATCGAACATATTTCACCTTTGCCACTCTCACTGGTAGACCTGAGAGTGGTTGCCTTAGCGACACCAATAGAGAATGCAAGTGTCGCCGGTTGACAGATTGGATGAAGAGTGCTGAGGGAGCTGAAGTCAAACTGCTCCGACAGACAACAACAACAACAACATCAGCACGTGCATCATCATTTGTAGGATGCCAAGGTCGTGATGCAGATCAATTTGTTGTGCTCGCCCTACTACATTCCTCCATTCATAGGTATGGCCATGGTCGCGGGTTGGGATATAACAAGTAGAGCTTGAGAAGGGAGCCGAAAAATGAACACGGTTGTCATTTAGGGCAGAGGTTCAAGGTGCGTAGGGCAGGGTGAAATTTCTCCAATTTTTGGAATTTTTAGGAGGTACGAAACAACTACCCTCTTGTATATATGACATCACTTTTCTTTTGAACTGATATAAGATGACACTTGATTCTTCATGGTATGTTGTCTGAAGCTGTTGATTCTCCTTATTGTGTTGATAGATACTACAAGAAACCTGTTAATCCATGACAGATTCAAACCGTCACACCTGAGCACAAAACTATCATCGAAGGGCATGCATGATGGATTTCAAATCCGTCATGTATATCGCGTCATAATTTGACCACCACCCATATCATGACGGATCAGCGAAACCGTCATGAATCTATGACAGTCTTTGACTGTCACGGATCACTGCCAAGTAACGGCATTAACTTGCATGCCATGTCATCGTCTGATAGGGATCTGACGTGACGGCCTTTAAGTTATCAGCCCACTTGTAAATTTAGCCCACCTTCAATTCCAGGCCGTTAGTAATTGGTCCAATTAGGGCCACAAATTTTTAGTAGTCCCATTTTATCATTGGCCCAGTTATTTTGGAGCGGCCCATTATCATTTTAACCTATTCGGTGATGTTTCATACGGGAACCAAAAAATAAAACCAGTCCTAATTAACAGTACGCCAATCACAGATTAACCATCATTAAGGTCACATTAAGACAACCTTTAGAACATCACAGGAGCCATGCGGAACCACAACAGCCTATATCACCATTACAGCGACATTACATGAAACAAACATCATTATAGCTATCTCAGTACAAAATATGTTTGAGGCCAGCAAGACATGTGTCGTCCTAGCCAAGATAAATGCCAATGAGGTCGATGCTACTTCAATCACACCATATCCACTGCTCAACCTTGGCAAACCTTCATACAAAAGGTAAGATGTTAGTGAAAATACTGGACACGTGCAATGTATTTGAACAAAACAAGCAAGTTTCCAGTTATTGAAATAATAGAAATTGTAAGTAGATACAACATAAACTTGGTATAAAAGAGTGGTACTGTCAAATGATTTTCTATGAATGAAATAGACCAGTGAGCTGTTGTGAATAGATAGAAAGGGAGATCCTAAAAGCATGGAGCTTCTGGAACATATATCACAGATTAAAGTTTTGTTTGGGGGGAGGCTAGAAAAGCAAGGCACACAACAGAAAAAATGAAACTGCTAAATTCTACTAGCTTTAGGCCATCTTTTAGCGCGCCGATAAATCAATGAGCATGTACTATCACTAGCCACACTTGTCAGATAAGAATCTATAATAAAGCCATTTTCTTTGGTAGATAGTATTTATCTAGTTTCATAAACGATGCACTCAAAGATAACAGCTAGTGCTATCAAATACACAAATGAAACGGGCGATTGTTTGTGACTTGAACTTTGCCTATGAGGTTTTCTCTTCCTAAAGAGATACCCAGGATAAAACTGAAACGCACTTAGCAATACAGCTACGAAGCTGATAAAGCAATTTCAACCAAAATTATCCGTGGAACAAGCATTCAGATTGAAATTCCACAAGCCAAATTTGCAGAAGGCTGATGAAAATCAGGAGAGAAAACAATTGCTCATGAGTAGGCGAGTCCGATCCTGGACCGAGTGCGTAAACCAGGGATGATGGATGGAAAGGGATACCTCGTTGCCAACTTAATTTTGTACTATGATCTGTGCATAAAATCCAATTATCGATCACTATTAGTTTTGAAGTACAGTTTCCGAAAAAATATTCCAGACAAAAATTTGGAGGGCATTAGATTTGTCTTCGAACCACAATCTTTTCCATGTGCTTACCAGAGATCTAAGTTGGAAATAATTTGGGAATATTAAACCTAGAAGAGACCACTTTATCTTGCGATATACTGCCTTCACTTGTCAGACTCAAGCCTTGAAATAACTTGGGAAAATTAAATCTAGAAGAGACCACTTTATCTTGCGATATACTGCCTTCACTTGTCAGACTCAAGCCTTGAAATAACTTGGGAAAATTAAATCTAGAAGAGACCACTTTATCTTGTGCTATACTGCGTTCACTTGCCAGGCTCAAGTCTTCAAAAAATCTGGGCGTTAGAACAACAGAAATTTCGAAGGACCTATATTTTATACATAAGCTTCTGCCATTGAATAAACTGCAAATTTATGGATGTCACCTGGAGAAGCCAGTACTGCCTCAGATTGGCGTACACAACTGGCAACTTTGAAGCTACATGGCTACGACTTCTCTCAATCAGTACCCTCCTGGATTGGCAATCTGTTGAGTTTATCAAGTTTGGAAATCTCTCAATGCAATTTCTGTGGACCAGTGCCTTACCAGATTGACAATCTTATAATCTCGAAAATATTATATTTGACCAATTGCACCTATACTATGCAGCCAATTCCTCATGGAATGGAAATTTTAAAATCCTAATACTACATCATTATTTCAATCCTAAGGTAGCATCCCAAGTTAAACCAATCCATCGATTCTTAAGTATCTAACTTGAGAAGCTAACATAGAAAAACAAATCTCAGAATAGAAAGTAGACATGCAGATATGAACCAACAATAAATCTGTAGTAAATCTTAGAAACAGGGGACTGCATGACGGATTCGACAACACCTACATCTGATTATCAAATAACCATAGATCAACCCCAACTAATCATATCATGTGCATAGGAACAGAACGACAGAGCCCACTAGAAGAAATTCCAGATGGATGCACATACCGAAGACGGTGTTGGGGTGGTTCATTGCGAGCTGGTTCTTGGTGGCGTCGCTGATGAGGCGCTCGCGACATAGGAGCGCGTGGTGCGGTTGCCCTGGTCGTTGGCCAGATCTTGTCCTGCTGCCACACGCCGACGTAGGAGTAGGTCGTCCCGAGGTTGATGCCGATCAACGGACCCTTGCCCTTGGGCATCTCCTCCTCTGCTCTCTTTGGGGTTCGCTGGAAGACGGGAGCAGCGCTCTCTCGCGCGCGCTCTCCTGTTGAACGCAGAACTGCGCGCCCGTCGAAGCCCGCACCTGGGTTCGGTGGATCCGATTTGGGCGCCGGTGTTGGCTGCCGGAGTCGCGCCCTGGTGAGGTGGTGCCCGCCGGCGTCGTGCCCGGCTGGACCACGCGCCGTCGCGACGCACCTCGCGCCCTCCTCTGGCCAGAGCAGTCACGCGCGCCTTGCACGTTTCTGCTGCCTGCCGTCGGACGGAGGAGAAGGCGGGGATGACTAGAAGATCGAGATCCCGGCGCGACCTTGACGGATCCGGCCGCTGGCTCGGCGGATCCGGCAGGTGTGGTGCGGCGACGTCCTTACCTCAACCCGATCGGCGGAGGACGGGTTAGCGCTGGAAGGGAGCGGAGTTGGGCTTTGGGTTGCTTGTCTGGATGTAGCCTCTGGAAGCCTCGACCTGCAGATGAATCGGGGGAGGTGGGACGGCGGAGATCACGGGAGGTGGGAGAGAAGACAGAGAACAGGGGAGGGACTGGGGGTTCGTTCCTCTCGGTGGAAGAGCAGCCGGCGGCTCGGGTGGAGGAAGAAAGGAGAGAGGGGGGCGACTGTGCGTACCGTTGGATCTAGGGGGATGAACGGTGCTTACGTGTGATCCGTGGGAGAGTCGTATCAACCAATCAGAAAGCAGCTTTGGCATCGCACGGGATCGATGGATGCAGGACACATCAGCAGGAGCCGTCCGTGACGGTCTGGATGGTTTAGAAAAAAAAAAGGTTTAGGTCCGGCTACGCTCAGCTGGTCGATCTGTGACAGTTTCCAAGAACGTCATCAGAAATCCGTCATGAATTAACAGGTTTCTTGTAGTTAGATTGAGAGAAATACTTTCAGAGGTGTTTGAGAGGAACTTGTAAATCATATAGTTCCTTTTTCTAGATACTACGATGGAATTTGCTTTTTCTGTTTTATTTTTCAGTTGAGGTACGAAACAACTACCCTGGTATATATGACGTCACTTTTCTTTTGAACTGATATAAGATGACACTTGATTCTTCATGGTATGTTGTCTGAAGCTGTTGATGCTCCTTATTGTATTAATAGATAGATTGAGAGAAATACTATCAAGGTGTTTGAGAGGAACTTGTAAATCATATAGTTCATTTTTCTAGATACTATGATGGAATTTGCTTTTTCTGTTTTATTTTTCAGTTGTAGCCAGTTGGATGTAATCTTGCAATTCTATATTTATGTCGTTGAAAACTTGTTGTCAGATAAATTGTCTGTGTATCAGTGCCTGATTTTGTTCAATGATATTCGTCACATATAACCACTGTTCAAGATATCTTCCGATATTCCGATAAATCGGCCGATTTATCGCTTATCGCTGTCTGACTGATAAGATAAATTGGCCGATAAATCAGTCGATACGGCGATAAATCAACCGATATGCCGATAAACTGACCGATTTACCCCTTATCATGGGTCGACCGATAAGTTCCCGATAAGCGATATCCCCAACATTGCATATAACTAAGTATAATCTCTATTAGACAATCTTCTTGCGAACTAAAAAATGGGTGTATGGTATTTTCTTATATTTGATGTACATGATGCAAGGAAACCGTTAGAAGGGATAGAGAGAGAGATTGGCGGAATATGATGGATGTTGTATTGAGCCTCGCAGACGGCTTATATAGAGTACAAGGCTTGGAGGGCAAGAAGCCTCTCTAGAGATAAGGCAGGAGATGATTACAAATCATGTCTACCATATACAGAGATATGCCTATATACTCTAACATCCCCCGCAGTTGTAGCAGTAGCGTCGCAGACAACAGGAGTGTCGCGGACGGTCAGACTGGAGAGAATAGCAGCCGACGGGGCTGACATCCCCCTGCATTCGCAGCGGGAGCATCATGGACGATGTCGCATTGCAGATGCGTTAACTGTAGAGGAAGCCGACGAGTTGCTCAAGCGAGGTGGTGGCCCTTTTGTGCCGTTGTTGAGGTAGCCGAGAGCTTGGGTGACGTAGCCGTGGTCAAGGTAGTCATGCGAAGAACGCCGTGATCGATGTCGAGTCGGGTGGCCGGTGTCGAGGAAGTCTCCATGGAGCCGCGGGCGCAAGGAGGCGCCGAGTTAGTCATGAGTGCAGTGGTGTCGAAGTAGTGGTGCGTCGGGAAGAAGACGTTGTTGACGAGGCGTCGCGCCGGGTTTGCCAAGCCTGGGGACACATCATGGACGAAGGCACGCGTCGGTGTTGCTAGCATCGGGCATGCGTAGACGGACGAAGTCGATGTTAACGATGCGCCGCTCCAGACTTGTCGGGCCTGGGAACACACCGGGGACGATGGCACGCGTCGATATTGCCAGCACCAGGCGTGCGTAGATGGGGGCCTGCACAAGCTGTACGCCATGTCGGAGGAGCCGGAGGTGCCAGCAAAGAATGACTCAACGACGGTTGCGGCGCCAATCAGCGTGGGGCCGATGTCACCGACGGTGGTCCGAGTAGACGAAGTGGTCGGGGAAGATGACGATGACGTTCGCGATGAGCTGGTCCTGGACGAAGACAAAGAGGGTGGACGGGCGGCGCGGCTCGTGTGAGCGAGCGGCAGCGACGCCAAAGAAGAGCGGTGGCGGCGGCCTAACGGCGGCTGTGTTAGGAGCGCGGCGGCGATGCTGAAAGTAGGCGAGGAACCCGACAACGTGATGAAGATCGGCGCGGACGGTGGCGTTCCCGCGCCAAGGGAGGCGGCGCGGCGCATGCCACATGAAAGTCGACGTGCATGGACCGCACGTCGTGGCGCTACGGCCCAAAGGGGCTATGCAGCGGCAACGCGCGGGTCGGGATGACGGCGGGAAGACCTTGGGGTGGCGGCATGGACCGCGGGCCGCGGCACTACGTCCCGAAGCGGCGGCGCAGCGGCGGTACGCTGGTCAGTGTAGCCGCGGGGATGGCCTCGGGCGGTGGCGGGGACCGCGTTCCACGGCACTACGGCCCAAAAAAGAAAATACCGGGCAAGCAACCGGCGGAGAGAAAACCGATCAAGGGATCGAAAAAACTCACCAGGGCAGCCATTCACAGATTGACGGACGAACCCTGCTACGGGTCGCGCGGTCCCCGAGAGAGATCATGATGATCGACCTCCCCGGGGGCGGCGCGGTGCGGAAGCGTGCGGCGGCTAGGTCTAGGAACTTGCGGCTGATACCATGTTAGAAGGGATAGAGAGAGAGAGAGAATAGCGGAATATGATGGATGTTGTATTGAGCCTCTCGGACGGTTTATATAGAGTACAAGGCTTAGTGGGCAAGAAGCCTCTCTAGAGATAAGACAAGAAATGATTACAATCATAATCTATCATATACAGAGATATGCCTATATACTCTAATAGAAACCATTTAGAAGTCAATAACGAATTTTTGTTATGCTTGAGATGATTGCAATAAGTAAGCATCTGGTAGATGAATAAGAGTAACAATTATGGGAAGAACCTAACGATCATATATCAGGAACCCAACATGCTTTCCATCTTTGATTCATCATGGTCATCGCTTCCAAAAAGTAGCGACGGATGTTGTCGCCAGATGTCCAACCCTTTATTATCCATGTTGTAACCCGAGCTGCTTAGTGCGCGATCATCATATAAAACGATTGCAACCCTGGTCACCCTTTTGTTACCAATGTTGTATGTTGCTATTCTTCGGACTCCTACTTCACTAATCGTATCAATACGAGTATACGACAGGCTTAATGCTCGGTCATGTGCATCCTTTTGATTTCGAGAGGCATGATGGCACATGAAAAAGAAAGAGCCATGGTGGAGATGTGGCGAGGCTTACGAGGAGATGACACACAATGCGTGGAATTAGAGATAGATTGATAGGGAGCCAGCGACAATTTGAGATGTATGAGGAACCAATGCCTTATCTTGTCCAGGGTTGGGAGTTTAAGAAGGCAACACCTGAAATGGATGAAGAAAACCAAAGGAATATGTGGTGTTGCAAGAATAAAGTACATTGGTTGGGATGCGATCTTAGATTGCACGAGTGTCGTAGAATAACAAGTCGATAGATTGTTGTCTTTATAAATTGTTTTGGTCCGTGGCAACATACGGGCATCCAACTAGTCTACTATTAAAGTAGGATCGAACGTAGTGATGGTTCAACCAGCTCTTCTCCCACGCCCGGCCCGGGGGGGGGGGGGGGGGGGGGGGGGGGGGGGGGGCGAGAGGGGCGGCCAAGGGACAACGATCCGTACGTCTGTGTTCGCGAAAAGAAAAACGCTCCGTACGTCACGCCGAGATATCGCTCGATTCTAGGTCCAGCGAACCGTAGCAGACTCCTCCCCGCAAACAGGTCCAACGAGGCAGCCACTACAGCGAAGCCGCCGAGCGATGGCGTGGGAAGAGTTTGTCGACCAGTCCATGGAGCTTTTTCATGCTGACCACAATACTATACGCGGCGGCCCTTCCTTCCTGATTTCCGCCTCATCCATTAATCCCCAATTCCTCTTAATAGCTGCATCTCGATCTAATATGTTACCCTTTTCCCTTGCATCTAGATTCATTATGTGATAGGAGTGAAGTTTCACGGAAGGGGCACGCAGGGCAACATCACATCAAAGAAAGGACAGGCACGAAGCAGTAGCACACTCGTTCTTTGGATTTCTATCAGGAAAAACACAATTGGGTGTTGAGAGGGTGGGCATGTGACTGATTTTTGTAATTCTAAAGATACTTTGGCTATTAGCTGATCATTTTCCAGGTCCAGAATTGCCAATTATATTTACCAGACAATCATGATTGATAAACAATTCAATCTTCATCGTTTTTCAGAAAAGATAAAATAGCACCATTCGCCGCCCTCGCGCGGCCATGCTGAGAGGCAAGAGGTGGAGTCGCAAGAGGAGACCCCACATCAACTGGCACCACGATGACACGATTTCAGAAGGTATCTCTATACTTGATATGCATATTGGTTTTTATGCACTTTAAGTGTTTACTGGAAATATTATGTATATATGTACATACATATGTTATTTATTTATATTGATATCTGTATTACGGGTTCTCAGGGTTATTGGTAATATTTTCTATATACTTACATATATTATAGTTATATTATAAACTCATATTAAGAGGCCTCATGTTATAGTTTCGTCCCGGTCCCCAAAATCGCAGGACCGGCCCTGCCTTCTCCCCACCTACGAATCCCCTCCCCGCTAGAAAAAAGCAGCCACAAATCACCCGGCCCCGCTAAAAAAGCAGCGAAGAAAAAGAAATAACCGCAACCCACGAACACACGTCGCTAATCCGCTACCCCATCCCCATCCCCCCTCGCTCCCGATCCCATCTCTCCCCTGAGAAAACTCACCGCCGCCTGTGCTCGCCACCCACTCGACACACCTCTACCCGCAGCCGCTACCCTCCTCTTCCGCCTCATGGTCGCGTGGTCGCGAAAAACGCCCGTCTCCGTCGCGCGCCCTCGTCTCCGTCGCTTTCGCGCCGCCTTTTTATCCGTCTCCGTCTCGCCGCCCACATCTCGATCGCCGTCGCGCCACCTCTGTATCAGACGCTCGTCTCCGTCTCCGTCTAACTTCCCTCGTCTCGGTCATGTAGCTTTCGCGCCGCCTTTGTACCCGTCTCCGTCTCGCCGCCCTCATCTCAGTCGCCGTGGCGCCGCCTCTGTGTCCGACGCTATCTACCTTCCCTCTTCCCGGTCGCCGCCGCACCGCCTCTCTACAGCAGCCGAGCGGGAAGGAGCGCGTGCGTGCGGGAGGGGGCTGGAGGCTGATATGCTGTGTATGCGAGCGGGAAGCACGGGAGGTGCGTGCCGTGCGGGCGGGTCCCTATGGAAAATGGCCTGGAGGCGGTGGACTGAACGACAGGATTGAGCGGCTGGAGAGGCTGGGGACCAGCGAGTTGCAGCGAGCGGAAGGTAGCGGGACGACCATGTAGCTTTGGGAGGTTGCTGCGAGAAAGCTGGCAAGCAGCAGCGTCCTACATGGTTTAAGGTTTGATGTTTGCTGCTCATGTAGATGAATATTTATATCACTGAATTTCTGATGACTTTCTATCAGAAGTTAGTTTGATTAATAATTAGGCACTACGTACTGCTTAAACTCTATTTCCTTTCAGCTGTGTTGGGTATTTTCTTGCATGAAGCTACTCTTGAATTTGATATAATCTGCAGACGTAATTGAAGAGCTGAAGAACTACGTTGATTTTGCTATCTAACAAGTACGTATTGTTATTTTTCTACATTGATTTCGTTGGATGGTTTTCTTTATCATGCTTGTTAGCTTTTCATGCCATTTTGCATGCTAAATATTAAATGTGACGGCGAAGTAATAGTGGGCATTTGTTGTTATTTGTTAATGTTAATACTGGACAGAGCATGGTTCTGTTGTGGAAGAACCCTTATGTACAAAATTAGCTTGTTAGTCTTTTTAATGGGGCACACTTATATCGTTTGTTTCTCAATTTCTCATCAAGCTGTTGATTGCATATGGTGATACAGGAACAAAGGCTGCCCTAAAGGATGAGCGTGTATTTGGATCAGTAAAATGTCACGTGTTGTATTTTTTCTCTTTTTTTTTATCAAACTAGCCAGTTCCTATCTAACAAAAGAAGAAGAACAGCAATAGACATACACTGTTTTTATTTTACTAAAATGTCTGCCATCGAAGCATGTTAGAACTAAAAATATGTTTTGTTAACAATTTGTGCTTTACCGTAATTTATACTTTTTGCTCATGCCTTGCAGAGCATTTACCTTCTATAGCAAATAATGGTCATCAAGTTCTTAGAGCAAAGTATATGCCGTGATTGCTATGCATCAAAATCATTTAGCTAGGGTTAAGGTTTCAGAAAAAAAAACTTTTTATTGACAATGAACCTGATCAAATGTAAGCACATAATGCAATATCTTTATGCAGAGGAATTATTTTTCCTGCTAGAGGGAATTATGGTCTTAGGGCTTAACATAATTGCCTATTGTGTAATTCTACAGATTGAAACGTAAGCTTGTAGATGCTTGAGCATGGGAGGCAGCATGGATTTCTCTATAAGGGTGTCAGACACCACCTTGAGGTGAGCACACACATTTACCAGCATTCTTATCTTCACCGTGTGGGACCAATTCTGATACATGCCAGTAGTAGAGAAAGATGCGATCATGAGAGAATGTAGTGGGTAAGCATGTTGTGTGGTCAAGAGTTCGTGACTCCTTGCACTCATGAGAGAAAGGAGTGGGTAAGCATAACGTGTACTTACTAAAGAGTTTGTGACTCCATGGGGGTATAGGGATCTCAAAAAGTGTGTACATATTCCTTGTAGATTTTCCAATGAATTTTTCCAAGATATGTTGCACAAGGCTACTGAATGTAAACATTAATGATTTAATGTTTCGTCTGGCTACTTTGAGATGCTCGGTGCCCTGTTTTCAGATAGCATAGCAGTTCAGAGGCAGAATAACTTTAATGATTTGTAAGGAAACTAGCCATAGCCATGTACTCAGATAGCATAGCGCTTTGGAGGTAGATAACTCCAAGATAAGGCTAGGTAGTATTTTTCTTTTGGGTGGGAGAAGGCTAGGTAGTGCTAGCTTTAATAGTAGAGATTAGTATCTTAATCCCTTGCACAATGTGCCATGTTATTTGTTTCTTGATGACATAGAGGATGGATGTATAATTGAGGTATCACAATATTTATGGTGATCACAAATGTCTCTTGCAACACAGTGCATTGTATATGATTATGTCATCTGATCTGTTTTCTCTTGACATGGGTAATTGCACCGCCATCCTGTTCTTTCCAAAAAAAAATATAGATCTATGATTGTGAGAGTAACCGCACCATGAACGGAATAAAGTGGCGTGACTAAAGTCAGTCAGACAGCAGGAACTTTATCCCTACGACAGCGGCAATGAATCTGGTCAAGAATTATGATTGTGCTTCAGTTTATGCATTTTAACATTTTAAAATGCTTTTGGTAGCGTTTATATATGTTGGTTATGGATATGAAGAGTAAGAGTGCTGATAATTAATTATGGTCTGACCATGTATCTAGATAGCAATTATCTGAATGTAAGACAGTAACATGATGTGTTCTCGTTTTTTGCCCCGATCATATTTTATGCCTTTTTCCAATAGCAGCCATCTATAGATAAGACCTTCATTTGGAGGTGCTACGTGAAGTCAAGGCTGATGTTTTCTTTTGCTACCATTAGTTTGGAATTTTTTTTATTACGTATCTGGTCAACCTAATAGATCATACATTAAGTGGTGCCTCTTCAACAATCTGCTATGTAGCATGCTATTTTTCTTTTCACTGAAAAGTTTTACTGGCATCAAAATATTTCATTTGTGATCCTTTTCCTAATCGGACCAAATTATCTCAACAAATTGTACAATCTCCCTTTCCCTGGCTTGATTGTTCATAAAAACATTTGTATGTTCCTAATTAGTATATTATGCTAGCGGTAGTTCATCCTTCCAGTTTAAGAAAAAATAAATTCCTATGGATTTACAAGTTTATTTGATAAACAAAATGTTAACTTTATTTACACGTACATCTGGGAGATGGACTGTAGTGTTGAGAGTGTGAGCTGACGAGGATAGTGGAGTGCAACTGTTTATAGCTAAAAGGTGAAGCCTAGGCGGTGGTGTTGCCGCTCATCGGCGCCAAATGTCAATGGTGTGCCAATGTATTTCATCATTAACGTGTAACCCTCACCTCACGTACTGTATATATTCATTATATATAGGTGTTGCTAATCGTTGTCAAGCAACATCCACGACGCCAAGAAATTCTTAAAGTTTGAGAAGCGAATCAAATAAAGTGAACCCAGAGAAGACAAGCGGGAGGAAGTAGGATGTGCATACGGTGATAGGATGGGAATATCTAGGAAGTGATGATGGTGGAGATTTGGAGTGGAGATGGGTCGAGTGATGGATGGAGGTGAGAGGTATGAAGACGAGATGAAGATGTGTGTCAGTGTGTGGCAGGAGGTAACACCATGATTTGAACTGGTGTATGCATGCATTGTGAAATGAAAATACCATTTAATTATAGATTTTATTTTTCCGTTTGAATCGGTTAGAGAGTTTGTTCTCTTGGATTAAATGGCGGGTGACACACATAGAAGAACAACAATAATATACATACACTGTTGAATTATCTTAACATTGTTCCGGTGTTGGGTTGTAGTCCATAAGAAGCACTCGTCTAAAATACAAGTTATCGTTTCACATAATATTTTATGTCCCGTGGCAACACGCGGGCATTCAACTAGTCACAGACAGATGTGTCTCGTGGTGTATTGTAGTGTGTCGGAGTGATAATGACAGAAGCATGTTATCGTCCTGCGGAAAATAAGATATACCGGCATGCTTGGAAAAATGTAATGAGAAAAACGTATCATCCAAACAACCGCTTCATTATGTTGAGAACACTTGAAGTTTACTAACAGCCCCAGATTTTGGAACAGATCTCCGAGAAAATGCAGTGATGGCGCGTGAAAATATCATAGTCGATTCTTCAATAGTAGCATACAGATCAAGCTGTCGACAAATCATAAAGAAGCAACAACAATTTTAAGCCATCTTAATCTCCACAAAAAGCACAAACGCGCCCGGGGTGAGTATGAGGTGTGATTCTTTTCTTTTTTTCATCTTGCATAGCAGTCACTAGAGCTCATTTTTACTTTGCAATGTGTACATAAGCTGCTGGAGGGAGGTAGATTGCAGTTGCAATAGGTGTACCATACTGAGCTGTTTATGATGATAGTAAGCTTACACGTGCAATGCACGTATAAACACATAAATCTTTCCTCACTCATTCGAATTAAGAGGCGATTATTTAAATAAAATCAAGAAAAATATATAATGTTATAATAATAAATATAATGAACAAATGAATAGAATTCAAGTAGCTGCCGGCGTGTAGTAGAGAAAAGGTTGCGTTGCCCCTATTGCGACATATTTGAAAATCTTACATGGGGTGAAACAATGAATGTTCATGTCAACATATGAATCTCGACAATATGAACCCATAAAACTCGCAGCCATTGATGCCCTGATTACTCTTTATGTTCGTCAAGAAGCTCTTGACATGGAATTTTTTTTTTTGAACACAGTACAGACGCAAGCGCTCATATACACGCGCATACACTCACCCCTATGAACACACACGCACACCTTACCCCTATGAGCACCTCTGAAATACTGAGCCGGCATATCATCTTGAAATTTACGAAGTCACCGTAGGCACCTCGTCGTCGACGGGAACGTCTCCTCCCACTGAATGCGCATCGCCGGAAATCCTGAAATAATCCAGGTATAAATGCGAGCACCAGGACTTGAACCCTGATGGGCTAGGGATACCACGGTCCCTCTAACCATCCAACCACAAGTTGGTTCGCGACATGTCAAAATGTTGAAATTCCAAAGCTAAAGTTGACAAGCAATATGCACGACCACTCTTGAAAGTTTCCCCTCTTTCATCATTGTTTAGGGTATCTCCAACGCCGTCCCCTTAAATGGACACACTATTTGTTCGCGGACTAGTCCGGACCAGCCCACAACACCGACGCAGGATCCGGCCATCCAACCGCATCCCCTAAACGTCCGCCTAGGTCCGGCCAATTTCAATTCAAATGCATAGGCATAGCAATACAGCAAATTAAAGTGTGGTGTTCATAGCGCCCGGTCACAACCAAAAAGTGGCGGACGTTCATAATTTCTACATGCGCCCGATCACAAAAGCTTAGTACGATAGTCTGTGCAAAAAAAAAAGAAGTTTTTTATGCCTCCTAAATCAGCAGGCCGAGCCTCCTCGCCCACTCTGTCACATGCTCCTCCTCACCAGCCTCCACCTTCTCCTCTGTCTCCAGATCCGCTCCAAGTGCTTCAACATCCTAACACGTATGGCACGCACGATCATCACCGCACCGTCGTCCAAATCGATCATCTCATGGTGAACATCTTGGTTTCCAGCACTGGACATGGCCTAATGCATAGAACCCTGATTTTCAAGTATACAAGTCAAAACAATGTCTAGAGAAGTTTCATGCATGCCTTCTAAATCCATCAAGAAACGATAAATGTTAGCTTGGCAGTTGTCTTACAAGCAACATAACAGATCAAAATGAACAGGTACATGCAACAAAGTTTGTAGGAATGTCTCTTCCATTGTGGTCATATTTTGTAGTGAAGATGTGCTAATATTCCATAGCTAAAAGTAGATAGGATATATTATCGGAAAACTAAATAAACATGGCATCTTATTAGATCGATGAAGTTTCTGGCCGCCTGCATAAATATGTGCAAGCATTGCCTGCCGCCTGTTGCGTTAGGGTTATATAAATCACTACCAACCCTAACACCTTGATAACCTACATCAAGGCTACATGGATATGAATAATTTCAAGAGGAAACTTGCAAAAAAGGGAAGGCGGCGGGTGAGATCGATTTACAACCTTTACCGATAATTATGGATATTCTATAACATTTCAGTCTAAATATTTGAATTGAGATGAAGAAGAATAACCTTCTCATTGTGACCTTGAGAAAAATACAATACCTAACTACCATCCATCGGATAAATTACAAGGGCCCTACCACAACTCTGGATTTAGGCACTTGTTCTCTTCTAATTCTAATATTGAATCAAAATACAGGATCTTGGTTTCCGTCTCTGTTTAATAGCATCAACTCCCTAAATAATATGGAATTGCCATTAGCCGCAAACAAAGTCTACGTTAAATATGCTAATCTTAGTATACAATCCTAGTGGGCTAGCATACTTTTTAGACTGATAAAATAGCATATGTTAAGCAGTTCCAGATAAGGAAAATGTTATTCTGATTTTACCTGAAAGTTTGCACCTCAGGAGCTAGCTCTTGAACATCGTAGGAGTCTAATATTTCTCTCATAGATGCCTTTCTGGAAGCAATAATAGAATATTGCTCATTGATTATTCTTAAGAAATATAAATAGTCCAACCTGACTAAGTAAACAGTACCTTCCTGGCTATTATTGCACCACCATATGTGAAGTCGACACTCTCCAAAACTTTTAGCATAAGCTTGGCATTTAACACACTAATTGGTCTCATATCATTTCAAGAAAATCCACATTTTGACGAACCACTTATATAAATAGATTCACCTTTCCCAGGTCGTCCAATCAATTCTTTTTCCACACCTACAAGCAGAAACATGCTTAGTAAATCTGCAACAAAAATCTAAATTATGTGAGCTTATGCTTAAACAAGACGGCATTGTGATAAATCAAAGAGCCAAGGAACTGGTGCAGACCTATAATCAACTATAAACACGCTACCTCTAGAAACAAAGAACATAACATTAATCCCTTTAGTTGTCTGGATGACCCAAATAAATCCTTAAAGCATTATGCAGTTCTTATTTTTGTGAGAAAGAACTTCGTTGGGTAATGATTGCCAATGTCAGCATATATGATTTAGAAACCACACTGAGATAATTTAGGGAGCACCATATAGACAAAGTAGACACATCTACTTTCAGATTCTGCAATTCATTCATAATGAAAGGCTAGACAACTTTATTATCCTACTAATAATATGAGCAAGTTATCAGTGCCAAACTGGTTGCATCATACTCCCTCCGTCCGGAAATATTTGTCGGAGGAATGGATGTATCTAGACGTATTTTAGTTCTAGATACATCAATTTTTATCCATTTCTCCGACAAGTATTTCTGGATGGAGGGAGTATGTTAAAACAAATTACTATGTCAGGTCTACCTACTGAGAGCATACTTAAAAAAATCATGTGGAAATACGTGTGTATTTAGTACAACAAGAACTTAAATGTCTGGATTCAGACTTCACAATATGAATGGAAACTAAGATTGCATGAGAAAATAAACAACCTGGCCCAGTATACTTTGCAACGAAATTTGAATCATTTAACTAAAAAGGGTATTTGTACACAACTGGATAAGAAGAGAAGAACGGTAAGGGAGGGGTTCAGATACTTTATCGCCGGCAATCGCCTCCTCTCCCGCCCTCCCACCTCCCAACTATCCTCCCTTCTACAGCCTGCATATCTCAAAATAGCTCACTCGAATCAAGAAGTTGAGGAATTGGGGCATGCAAGGAGAAAGAGACCTTCAGTGAGGAAATTCAGGATCTGGGCAT
Source organism: Thinopyrum elongatum (assembly GCA_011799875.1). Classification (NCBI taxonomy): domain Eukaryota; kingdom Viridiplantae; phylum Streptophyta; class Magnoliopsida; order Poales; family Poaceae; genus Thinopyrum; species Thinopyrum elongatum. The sequence continues at coordinate 442,868,084 of CM022298.1, read as the reverse complement.
CCCACTCCGGGTGAGATGTGGCCGTCCACCACCATAGGGGCTCGCCAGGGAAGGGGCGGCGGGGCTGGCTGGGGAGGTGGACCAAGGAGATAGTGGGGCACTGCAGAGAGCGCCCAGGTGGGGCTGATGTGCATACCGAGGGAGACACCGGTGAGGAGCAGTAGGCGTTGGAGATAAGCATGGTGCGGCAAGCCAAGGAGCGAGGCGAGGAGTGTGGCGACGAAGGCGATGGAGGAGCCGAAGGAAGGGATCGTGCGGGGCAGTTTCAGAACGGGGAGATGGCAGTTTTTCTTTACAGGCGTGCTGTGCGGGGTGCTAAAACATGGCTTGGTGCTAAACATGGAAGCAATTTGGAACGTTGGATTCGAGCCTATGCACGGTGTAGATGATTCGGATCTCCGCCCTTCGTGCTTTTATAGGGGTAGTAGATGATGATGGGGCATTTGGCAGGTCAATATCAAGTCGAGTTGGCTGTGCAAAAAAAAATAACACTGGCTTATTTTAGAAAAATTCCGCCTTGTTCATAGCTCAACTGAACATTGTATATAGCAGATCAGTTATCCTTGTCACATGTACGTCTCCCTTTTATCACTTTTGCTTGTAAACTCTTGTAAGAGTGCTAAGGTTATGTATGTTAGCTTGGAACATGAGAGATGTGTGCATGTTTGTATGTCTGATACCAATCCAACAAATTAGTCAGTGACTGACATAAACTGACAACCAAGCAATGACAAGCAAAAAATAGATAGCAGAAAGATGCTTCCATCACACATAGTCAGGTTGGATTGGAATGCATAATTGCAAATCTACCATCATACCACGATGTGCTTTACATATGTACAATATCGACGTGAATACCACACGACTACAATAGACAAGTTCCTCGATATTCTGCAGCATAACCAATTTTCAGTAGTCACTCGAGAAAACAAATAATGTATTTACAAAAATGTAGCTGAATATACAAAGCAAAAACTGAAGGAAAACCTGTGAGTAAAAAGGAACAGCAGAAACCAGATCACTTCGGGTTATGTACCAAGTCAATACAGTTAGTTACTTGACTCCAGATCCTGGGAGCGTGACTTGCTTGCAATTCAGGGACATCACGGGTTGGATATTTAGCATTTAGCTGTTGAAGCTCCACCAAGAATCGCTAATCTGAACATTGACTCTATGCTATACGTGTTTAGTACGCAATCCATTCATGTCCTTGAATAAAGTTCTCTACTGAGTAGAATGTGACATGCTGTTCTGGTGTCTGACTGCTCCACCCGACCCTTGATGTCTGATTCGCACCAGGGCCTCGACTGTCAAACTCCCCATAATACAGTGTCTTCAGCGCAAAATCCCCTCGCCATGGAAGCCAACCCTCCGGCCTGACAACCTTGCCTAAATAACAGCTGACAAATAGTGTCCTTGCATACTCCTTCCATGGACGCCCCAAATAGAGCCGGTACGATTGCGGCTTTGCCTGGAACAACACAACGAAATCCTTGTTACCATCCACTGTGCAATTTTGAAACACAAACCCTGTGGTCTGCCCTGGATCAATCCTCCCATTTGCTGCCACCACATTGCGCACGCTCTTCCCAGACCCCTCTGCCCGCGGCACCGTCTCAATCACACATTCCTCAAACATAGCCGCAGCATTCCCACATACAAAATCCACAGTTCCAGTAATATGGCATCGGCGATACAATTGCCGCATTGTGCGAGCATACAAGGTGTCCTGATGCCCTCGGAACTCCACATTCTCCAGCACCGACCGGTCGCTGTCTGACCGGAACGCAACCGCCTGGTGAGCTCGTGCCCCAGCAGTGTTCTCAAATGTGATATCCCTCGCCCGGAAGCCATCGCCAACGACAGCCACCGTCGCGGTGTCATAAGTGCCAAGACCTTCGATCCCGACGCTCCGTGAGGCAGTGATCACGGTAGCCCCCATTCCCTCACCCACCAGCAAAATGTTGGTCTTCTCGTGCGGAATAACGACGTTTTCCTTGTATAAACCTGCAGAGACGGTGATGAGGAAGTGCCCGGCAGTGTAATTCGGCACCGCATTGACAGCGTCTTGCACGTTGGAGAAGCGGCACGCTGGATTGGACTTGCAGACGGTGGCAGCCGGACGGATCCTCGCCGGAAGGGCTGCGACTGTGGAGTAGAAGGAGGGGGGTTTGGGGTCTGCGGTTAGCGTTTGCGGGGTGAGGGAGTTGAGGAAGCGGGAGGTGAGCGGGTGGGAGGGGAAGGAGGGGAGCGACAGGAGGTGGGAGCAGTCGTACTGGTACTGTAGCGAGGCGGAGGCGAGGTGGAGCGCCGCGGGCAGATCGCCGGACTCGAGCGCGGAGAGCGCGGCGCGGAGGCGGTGGAGCGAGAGGGAGAGGTGGTCGGCGCAAGGGTGCGCGTAGGAGGCGGGGGACGGGTGCGCGGCGATGGCCACGCGGAGGAGGGAGGCCGGGGCCGCGGGTTCCCCCGGCGGCGCGGTGGGCAGGAGGACGAGGAGCGCGAGGAGCGCGAGGGCGGCCGCCGCCGCGGCGACGGGAAGGAGGCGGCGGCGGCGGGGGTGCGCGCGCGGCATTTGGGAGAGAGAGAGAGACAGGGGAGATCCCGACGCTTCACTAGATTGCGTTCGTCTTTGTTTTCAGTATAACTCCTAGATTGTGTTTTCTAAGGAAGCGGGGTGGTGTGGCTCCATGTTTTCCCTGTACGAAGGCGTATTAAAGGAATACTTTTCCGGGGGTGCGAACATTTAACCAACCGATAACTCTGATAAGCAACCAACCACCTCGTCGCTTCAGTGGTGCTCTGCCGCTCTCGCTCTGTTTTAATCCTTGTGCGTGCGTGCTGAGTTAAAGGATGGATTTGGTCTCTGGGAATGGAAGAGTTGTGGTTCAGGGGTGCTCGCGTTCCTGGAGAGGCGTCAAACCGCCGAGATTTCCTCTCCTGCTTGGTTCTTGGGCTGTCGCCGTCGGCAGCAGCGCGTTTCCTGGATGCTCCTGCTTGCTAGCTGTTTGTCGAAATGGGTCAGCGGTGGTACCCTTTGCCAAGAAGAAGAGGAAGGGGTACAGCGTGGAGCCGCCTGATGGAGAGGAAGAGAAAGATGGTGTTTCTGATGAGATAGAGGGTGAGGTCGAGGATGTTGATGGCGAGGAGGAGGAGGAGGGCAACGAGGAGGATGCCGGCGATGATGACGGTAATGGTTCTGCGAATTCTGGTGATGTTTCATTGCTTTCTTTTCATTGTGAGCTTTGGGTTCAACTTTCTATTGGCTATTGCCGCCTGTGGAAGATGGGGGAATTCTGCATTTTCGCCCTATTTCTTCCATCACTGCACGTACTATTCATATACTAGTAGCGTCTGCTGAATGCGGGTTATAAGGTACTATAACATGCACCGTCAGAAAATTGCAGTAGATTGTATGTGCGTGGGAGTACAGCAGTGTGTATCTTCTGCAATTTGCACTTGTCACTCTAATTCAGGCCAAGTGGAACAATATTTGTGAACAGATGGCATTGATCACTTGCATAGCCAATTTATTAATTGAACTTCATAGTTTAGTTGGGTGCTTCAAATACACTTCATGAGTGCAGTGATGTTCGATGTGAGGTCAGCTCCCAATTATGGAATAAGATCCCCAATCCCTCGGTTGGATACTTTTATCATTTGAACTAGAAGATAATTTTTCAGTTTGGGCCGTAAGCAAATTAGAGATAAGATATGTGATTTGTTACTTGATTGGATTTTTTGGCCTCTATATAAAGAGGACCCTCCACAAAAAAGTTAATCAAGCAAGAATTAGAAAATTAATTCTTCTATCTGGCGCATGGGGCTAGAGCCCTTCCCTTATCTCACCTTACCCACAGTTGATGTCCTACTCATCTAAGAACACGAGTGCAGTGATAAACCTGGGTTGCGCAATTGTTTCCGTTTATGTAAGTTGAATCTATGCCAGACATGTTCAATCTTTGAACAAAAAAATTCACTCCAATGTATTATTGTATTCTCCTCAGCTATTAGTATTAACATTTTTTATCCACCGACTAACCAAATAATATGTTGTTACTGGTATCAATAAAGCAATTATGTCCCCAAAACCTTGCAGATATAGTGCATGACGATGACAGCGACAATGATGATGACTATGATTTCGAAGATGAATTTGAGAGTGATGATGAACAAGACCTTTATGTAAGGTTTCTTTTTTCCATTGAAACTACAACTTACGCCATTAACCATTGACCACGGATGTGCATTGATATATTGGAGGTTGGAGATGGAGGTGCTGGTGGTGGAGTATCACTTGCTGGTACATGGTGGGGCAAGGAAGCTTTGGCATTGGCCGAGGAGGTTTCAGCATCATTTGATGGCGACTTGAAAATTTATGCTTTCAAGGCAACTGCAAATTTAGAAATCAGAGTTCGCATCGAGAAGATGTCCACTAGGTATATATCAATATTAGTACAGGCATATGCTGAACTTCCAGAAATTGTCTTGTTTATATGAGTTTGTTGAAGCCTGGAGTGATTGGGATTAGTGGATCGATAAAGTGATTATTAATGGGTTTTAACCGTCTGTTTCAAGGGTGAGTAACTTTAAATTTTCCAATATCCAGGGAATATAAAGGCAGGCACACAACTGATACTGGTAGATGACATAATTTTCATGTAAATTATCTTTTTCATTAGAAGGCCATTGACATTCTTGGGAAATAAAAACATAAACATGGATTAAGATTATATCTCCCTCGCAAAAAATATATGGTACTTACATTTGAAAGCATAGAACATAGTATGTATTAGTTGCTGATATCATTAGTGTCAAAGTTGTCTTTTTGTAGCCTTCTTCTATTTTTCATCATTTGTCTTGATTTCTCATTAAACACTTGTTACCAGGTATGGTTCTCCAACTATTGATGACATTGAAGCATACACAATTGCGTACCGTGCAAAGTTGGATGATGCAGAGTCAGCAGGCAGGATAGCAAAGAACGTATCCTTGGAGGTACTCTCCCTCTATAAACATATCAAGAACTAGCTTAAGCCTTATCTGGATACTCTGGCACAAACTGATAGCATCAATAAAGAAAAATCTCTATGTGATGCTTAGCACTAAGGCATACTTCCGCGAATCACTTTGAAGGTGTCATCCCCCGGCGTGGAGAGAGTCATCCGTGTCCCGGACGACCTTGAACGCTTCAAAGAACGGTCGATGTATGTCAGATACGTTATGACAAGCGAGGATGCAGCCACGGCCCAGGAAGGCGACGGCGTGTTCAGGCTCATTTCCTACGACGTGGACCTGTGTGAGTGCACCTGGGGCATAGCCGATGTGAAGATAAACCGGCAGCAGACCGGAAAGGGCAGGCCTCTGAGCAAGAAGCAGAGAGAATGGCGTCTGCAGACGCCGTTCGAGTCGCTGAAGTTGGTCAGAGTGTACTCTGAATGTTGAGCGGCTTCTTTGACTAAATCATCATGTCCATCTGAGGTAACTTGTAGAGAACCTCGTCCAATTTTGCTGAACTACCACTGATAGTCAGTCCAGTGTATGCACAGTAGCTAGATTGTTGCACCATTTGTTCATATCCGGTGGTGAGATGAGTTGTTCTTCTACTTAACAGAAACACCTGAACTGTCCTCAAGTTTTGCTCTCTTGTTTGCCATGCTCTTACATAGTTAGATGGCAGAATTCCCTACATGTATTTACTTGATTGATCCATTAGTAGTTTCATTTGGCCATGATATATAATCCACTTGTCGAATTAGTAATCTCTTGTCAACGAGAATGGGTTACGTGTTCGACCGAATACGCTGCCGAGTATGAAAGTTGATCCAATACAGCCACTAGACCAGCTAGTGTAAATAAGCAGTGACTTTGTAAACAGGAATGTTGATCAAGCGCATGCATGTCATACATAAGCATCTCTGATGCAATTGGTTGTTTTTGTGCCGCACGTGTGTATGCGTGCGTGCTAGTTGGACATTTGGACAAAGCCCAAACTAAGGTGAGAGCTTGAGATAGAAATATATCCTATCCTCTGTAAAAGTAGCTCAAAATTGTGCATTTGTTTCATGTCCCACCTTACCCGTTGCTGTTTCACATATCGAACGTACGGTTGTACTACAAAGAAAGATTGTGCACCTTCTTTTGTGGGAAAAAGATTGTGCAACTTCAGGTCGACAAATTTGACCACTGTATGCCAAGTTGCACACCTCAAAAAACTAAAATTGCACATGATGCTCTCTAATTATTAACACTTAACTGACCGTTAAATGAAGAATCAACGTCCAATATCGTCGACTAAAATATAATGATGCTCTCTAATTATTAACACGAAATATCCAGACAAAAACAACCTCATTGCTGTAGCAGATCTTTAAAAAAAAAAAACAAGATTGCTATAGCAGATCTAGCTTTGAATTCAGTTTCAGCTGCTACATATGTTCCAATGTCTTTCATATTTGGTACAAACTGAGTGATGGGAGCTCAGCCAATCAACTAGCGACATATATGCGCGTCAACTTTGTACTGTAGGATATAATGCAGTATCGATCCGTTGTTGTTTCCTGACCTTCCAGGCAATTAAAGAAGTTACAGTATTTGTTGTGATCTCGAACAAGATGATAATTAAATCTCAACTGTATGCCCCAACAGAAATAGTTAATGTGGTAGACCGTCGATCTAAGTATCTAACTGGTGAAGTACAAGTTCATGACTGCAGCGCACATGCCATTAGACCAAGCAAGCACAAATACACGCGATTCCACACTCTGAGTTGCTTGTACTTACGCACCTGCTATGCTATGATAATTAAACCTCAAGTCTCAAGTGCCCACACAAATTACAGCAGCCAGCCATATCCAACTGGTGAAGTATAGTACTCCCTCCGTTCGGAATTACATCCATTTCGACAAGTAATTCCGAACGGAAATGGATGTAATTCCGAACGGAGGGAGTACTAACATCCATTTCTGCGACAAGTAATTCCGAACGGAGGGAGTACTAAGTACTAATTAACAGGTGCGTGCTGCCCCAATTAAAAACTAGCATTTCCTTGTACCAATAAGGACGCGTTTGGTTGCTTGTATATGGGCCAACCAGGCCCACGCGGGACGAAAACCGGCTGTTTGGTAGCCTGGGCTGCACCCACGTCCCGGCCCGCACGGAACTTAAATCAGACCCGGGCCAGGCCCGCGAGCTACTGCCGAATCGGCAGTTTCTCCACAGCCAGGCTGAACGCGGCCACGTGTGGCTCCTCGCTGCACGCCTCGGGAAGCACGGGAGACGGGACGGGACGTCTCATAACTCCCCATCCCTCTCCTGTCACAGCCCACTCCCTTTCACACCACTCCCCTCACTCTCCTCTCACCGCCGGCCCCTTCCTCTTCTCTCCTCTCCTCCAATGAGTCGACCTCCGCCGCGCCGTCCGCTGACCCTTATCAGCGCCGGCAACAACCGCATCCACGAGCGGTGGGTTGCCGGCTTGGCGAACTCCGGGGTCGATCTGATGCGAGCTCTGCACGTGCCTTCCCCTATCTGCACTAGGCCGCCTCGTCCGGTCAATCCAGTGCCAGCCGCTCCGCCTCCGTTATCGGACCTCGAGCTCCTGGGTTCGGTGGCGCCACCGGTGGGGGTCAGCAACGCGACGCTGCACGGAACCCCTGTGCTTGTGGGGGGGGGGGGGGGGGGGGGTTACCCCCATCCAAGGGTTTTCTCCGGGCATCGCCGCAGGCCCATGGACGAGGCGACCTCCTTCTCCTCGACCGCGCGCGTGGGCAGGAGCACCGGGCCAATGCCGACGGCCGTCGGCGTTGGCGGCTCCTCCTCCTCCTCCTCGCCCGCCATCTCCTTCCCGCCGGGGTTTTCTCCCCGGCTAGCGTATGCTCCAACTCCACCTGCTCCGGTAAGAACAATCCCTTTGCTCGTAGATTTGTAGGTTAGGGTTTTCATCATTAGCATGCTCCGGTGAGATGTGAATCGATTTGATACGATTCGATTCGATTGGAATCGATTCGATTCCTTCTTGTGCGGTACTGTTCATAGGCAGGGTAGTGTTCTTGCTTGTTCTGTGTTTCATGTGCATGCCTAGTATAGTGTTCATAGGCATGCAAGATTGGATTGTGCTTAGTGTAGTGCTGATGATGTAGAATGTGTTCTTGGGCATGGTAGATAGGTTTTTTGATTAATGTTCATGCCTACTAGTGTTCATAGGCATGCAAGATTGGTGTGTGATTAGTGCTCATGATGTACAATCTGTTCATGGCCATGGTAGATTGTGTCTGATGTTCACCATTAGTGCTCATGTGCAACAATTTGTTCATGATGCTAGCCATATTGTTGATGTCTTTGATGCTTCTCCTACTTGTTCATGTGCATGTTATCTAGATTGGTGTGCTATTCATGTTCATGCTTAGGGTTCATGGGCATGCTAGCTATATTGGTGTTGTGCTGTCTTTGATGTTCCTACTTAGGGTTCTAGTACAAATGTGCATGCTAGGTTTATGTGCATGGTTCTCATGGTAGGTAGGACCACTGTGTTTGCTACGTTAGGCACTAGTACAAATGTAGCATGCTGCCAATGCCCTGTTACTAATCCATGTCATCTTACCTGACAAGGTGATGAAGACGGACTAGGACAGGGCTGGTGGAGGAGCCCATGTTGTCGTGTCGGCGCCGAGGCCGCCGTGGATTTCATCCCCACGAACCGCTGGCTGAAGAGGGTGTGCCTGTCTGGCTGGGTCGCCTTCATGAGCCAGCCACGTTCAAGGGGACGAGCTCCTAGGACCGGCCACGAGGAGGGGTCCCGAGAGCCGCTTCGCTTCTACGTGCAAATCATGGTTGAGGAGGATCTGGCCATGCTCATCATCCCTCCCAAGTTCCAGGAGGTGATGAGGCAGTGGCTCGTGCTCAAGACCAAGCGCGTCGTCAGGCTATCTGCAAACAAGTGGTGCGAATTCTGGGTGTAGGTTCAGACCTTCGAGGGGCAGATGGTGCTTGGCCGGGGCTGGCACTACTTCTGCCGTCGCCACAGGATCGTCCCCGGCGACCTCGTCGTGCTGCACATCTCCGGCCTAGGCCTCAAGGTCCAAATCTACAACCACGACAGCTCCATCGGGTGCAGGGTTTGCTGCAGGAGGCACAGCTGCATCAGTGACCTTGAAGTCACCTCTCTGAAGTAGTTACCATGAACCCGTAGTTAGTTTGCTGCATCGGTGATGAGAACTTGGCGTGAACTGTTAATATTTTGTCCAGGGTTAAGCATCCTTTGGTGAAGCAGGGGGCATGTGATGCCCCTGCTGTGATTAAACTTAAGTCTGTTTAGCAGATGTGCTGTTTAGTTGCTGTTTATCTGCTCTTATCTGCTCTTTAGTTGCTTGTTTATTTGCTGTTAGCTTGTTTGGCTGCTAGTTTCTGTGTTGTTTATAGTGGTCTACCTGTTTTTGTGCCTAATGTGGTGGTAAGGCCACCAACTTTGAATGAGGTGAGTAGAACACAAACGTGTATGCAGCCAAACAGCTGTGGTTTGCATCTGCTCACCCTTAAGCACAAATGCGGGCAACCAAACAGCCGGCCCTAAAGTGGCCATTGATGCAATGCAGGCAACCAAACAACATGCAGATGTTGGTTTGTTGCCTGTTTTTGCTAAACCAGGCTAGGTTGAGATGTGGCTGAAATGCAGGCACTATTCATCCTAGGCAACCAAACGCGCCCTAAACTACACACGAAGATAATGGACCAAGTAGGGACAGTAGATATGTGAAACATTGATCCATATTGTTGTTTGCTGGCCTTCTTGACGATCAAAGAAGTTGGCATATATACTATGTGCACATGAGATTAGACCAAGCAAACAGAATGCATGTGATTTCACACTCCTCAGGCGCGTTTGGTTGTCTAGGGTGAATAGTGCTTGCATTTCAGCCAAATTTCAACTCAGCCTGGTTTAGCAAAACCATGCAACAAACCAACATCTGCATGTTGTTTGGTTGCCTGCATTGCATTAATGGCCACTTTAGGGCTGGCTGTTTGTTTGCCCACATTTGTACTTAAGGGTGAGCAGATGCAAACCACAGCTGTTTGGCTACATACATGCTTGTGTTCTGCTCACCCCATTCAAATGTGGTGGCCTTACCACCACATTAGGCACAAAGCAGATAGAGCACTATAAATAGCACAGAAACTAGCAGCTAAACAAGCTAACAACAGATAAACAAGCAACTAAACAGCAGATAAACAGCACATCTGCTAAACAGACTTAAGTTTAATCACAGCAGGGGCATCACATGCCCCCTGCTTCACCACAGGATGCTTAACCTGGACAAAATATTAACAGTTCATGCCAAGTTCTCATCATCGATGCAGCAAACTAACAACGAGTTCATGGTAACTACTTCAGAAGGCGACTCAGGGTCACCGATGCAGTTGTGCCTGCTGCAGCGAACCCTGCACCCGATGGAGCTGTCGTGATTGTAGATTTGGACCTTGAGGCCTAGGCCAGAGATGCGCAGCACGACGAGGTCGCCGGGGACTATCCTGTGGTGACGGCAGAAGTAGTGCCAACCCCGGCGAAGCACCATCTGCCCCTCGAAGGTCTGAACCTACACCCAGAATTCGCACCACTTGTTTGCAGACAGCCTGACGACACACTTGGTCTTGAGCACGAGCCACTGCCTCATCACCTCCTGGAACTTGGGAGGGATGATGAGCATGGCCAGATCCTCCTCGACCATGATTTGCACGTAGAAGCGAAGCGGCTCTCGGGAACCCTCCTCGTGGCCGGTCCTAGGAGCTCATCCCCTTGAACGTGGCTGGCTCATGAAGGCGACCCAGCCAGACAGGTACACCCTCTTCAGCCAGCGGTTCATGGGGATGAAGTCCACGGCAGCCTCGGCGCCGACGACGACAACATGGGCTCCTCCACCGGCCCTGTCCCAGTCCGTCTTCATCACCTTGTAAGGGTAAGATGACATGGATTAGTAACAGGGCATTGTCAGCATGCTACATTTGTACTAGTGCCTAACGTAGCAAACACATTGGTCCTACCTACCATGAGAACCATGCACGCAAACCTAGCATGCACATTTGTACTAGAACCCTAAGCAGGAACATCAAAGACAACACATCACCAATATAGCTAGCATGCCCATGAACTCTAAGCATGAACATGAATAGCACACCAATCTAGATAACATGCACATGAACAAGTAGGAGAAACATCAAAGACAACAACAATATGGCTAGCATCATGAACAAATTGTTGCACATGAGCACTAATGGTGAACATCAAACACAATCTACCATGGCCATGAACAGATTGTACATCATGAGCAGTAAGCACACACCAATCTTGCATGCCTATGAACACTAGTAGGCAAGAACATCAATCAAAAAACATATCTATCACGCCCAAGAACACATTCTACATCATCAGCACTAAGCACAATCGAATCTTGCATGCCTATGAACACGATACTATGAATGCACATGAAACACATAACAAGCAAGAACACTACCTTGCCTATGAATAGTACCACACAAGAAGGCATCGATTCGATTCCAAATCGAATCGTATCAAATCGATTCACATCTCTCCGGAGCATGCTAATGACGAAAACCCTAACCTACAAATCTACGAGCAGAGGGATTGTTCTTACCGGAGCGGGTGGAGTTGGAGCGTACGTCAGCCGGGGAGAAAACCCCGGTGAGAAGGAGATGGCGGGCGAGGAGGAGGAGTCCTCAACGCCGACGGCCGTCGGCATTGGCCCGGTGCTCCTGCCCACACGCGCGGTCGAGGAGGAGGAGGTCGCCGTCGTCCATGGGCCTGCGGTGATGCCTGGAGAAAACCCTTGGATGGGGGTAAATCCCCCCGCCAAGCATAGGGGTTCCGTGCAGCGTCGCGTTGCCGACCCCCACCGGCAGCGCCACCGAACCCAGGACCTCGAGGTCCGGTAACGGCGGCGGAGCGGCCGACACCGGATTGACCGGACGAGGCGGCCTAGTGCAGATAGGGGAGGGCGCGTGTAGAGCCCGCATGAGATCGACCCCGGAATTCGCCAAGCCGGCAACCCACCGCTCATGGATGCGGTTGTTGCCGGAGCTGATGGGGGTCAGCGGACGGCGCGGCGGAGGGCGACTCATCGGCGGAGAGGAGAGGAGAGGAAGGGGTCGGCGGTGAGAGGAGAGTGAGGGGGAGTGGTGTGAAAGGGAGTGGGCGGTGACAGGAGAGGGAGGGGGAGTTATGAGACGTCCCGTCCTGTCTCTCGCGCTTCTCGAGGCGTGCAGTGAGAAGCCACGCGTGGCCGCGCTTAGCCTGGCTGTGGGGAAACTGCCGATTCGGTAGTAGCTCGCGGGCCTCGCCCGGGACTGCTTTAAGTTCCGTGCGGGCCGGGACGTGGGTGCAGCCTAGGCAACCAAACAACTGGTTTTCGTCCCGCGCGGGCTTGGTTAGCCCATATACGAGCAACCAAACATGCCCCTTGTGTTGCTTCTACTTGCGCACGTATACGTACACGTCCCCTACTTTCACATATGGTAGGTTTTATAGACTCCATCACCTTCTATGATGATAATATAAAACCTCAAGTGCCCAACACAAATTAGAGCAGCTAGCCATATCCAACTGGTGAAGTAGTAACTAACAGGTGCATGATGCCTCAAGGAAAAACTAACAGTTGCTTGTACCCAAAAAATTACACACAGAGACATTGGACCAAGCAGGGAAAATGCAAAATAGTGTGATTTCACACTTGACAATCATGCATGGATTTAGCATGCACTGCTCCTGCTAGTATGTACTCTCAAACATATATATAGGCGGCCAACCCAGCCCAGAGTATGTAATCTCTCAGTATCCATCCCACGACATTGATAAACAGAACCAGCTAGCAAAAATGTCTCCACCACCATATTCATGGTACGGTTCGCACCCACCACCACCACCGTCGCCGTATCCCCCTTATATGTCACCACACTACTGGAATTTTCATATACGCCGGGTGTCAGGGTCTTCGCCGAGAGCCAAAACACGGGCACTCGGCAAAGTAAGAGACGCCGAGAGTAGCACTCGGCAAACCTGTCTTCACGGCAACTAACTGTCGTTGCCGTCATGATCTCACGGCGAACAAGCACCGCACGGCAAACAGTGCAGTCGCCGAGAGCCACACACGGCAAAGGGGCCCCACCTGGCCTGCCAGTTTGGAACTAACGACGCCGTCACTTGGGGTGGCCTATACCGAGAGCGGCTCTCGGCAATTATGAGTAAAACATTTTCCCTACCTGACATGTGGTCCCACTTGTCACATTTATCAGTAAAAGTTATATATTGTTTGCTAAATATTTAAAAAGAATAATATGACGATATCTTTGCGGAGAGCAGCTCTCGGCAATGCTCGACATACGACTGTTGACTAAACCCTTCGGAACTGACCAGTGGGACCAGGTGTCCCACATGGCAGCTGACCTTTTACCGAGGGTCACAGCCCTCGGAAAAGAGTGGCACCACTGTAGTAGTGAAGTGCTGCTCAGCTGACTCCTTTTTTGAGTGTAGCTCTCGGTAGTCTATCAGTTTCCAAGTGTTGCTCTCAGAAATGTGTCCCATTGCTTCTGTTCCTAAGCTCTTTCTTGTCTGATCCCTGCAACTGAAAACAACTACAGTGCAATATATGTATATATATGCAGTGCAGAAAATGGTATCATAACAAATGAATGTGGGAGCTCCTAGCTCCCTAGTAATTCATCGAGTAACACAACACACACATAGGCATAATTTGAAGTTGTCCACATATATAGGCGAATGTTTCATACTAGTACACATCACACACAAGTTCGCAAATTCATACATATTGTTAACTTATGGAAGTTCACTACTTGCAAAACACGTGCACGTCACATAGAAGTTCACATGTTCATAGATCATCTTGAGGAGGAGGGGCCATCAGGTTAAGATTTTGGAGGAGGAGGAGGAGGGGCATCACTTCCACTGCTTCGAGATTGCATAAGAACCTATAAGAGTAGAGTCACGTGAGGGCGGTTCGTCTCTATATAATGAATGTTCTACTCTAGTTTAGAGAATGTTCTACCTGTAGTTGATTCTCTAGCAGCTTCAACCTTTCGTTCATGTCTGCTCGTTCCTTATTTCTGCTCTCCTGCTCAGCCAGCCGCCTTTGCTCCTCTTCAGCAGCCCGCTGCTCCATTAAATCCTGTAACATGGCATTAGTCTCATATAGGTTGGAACGGTGCTATTTCGAGGCATGGACATAAATGAAAGGTTAGGATGCTAACCTTGAGACGTGCTATCTCATGTGATGCGGCGGTTGGGCGACTCCGTATGGACGGAGTTGAGCTGGTGCTCGATGCGCGTATCTCGTGCAGCTTGCGATGCGAGGAGGTGGCGATCGCCCTGTTGCAAAGGAGGTGGCGGCCATGGCCCTTCCCCTCGCCAGCAATGACGAGAAGCTCAGGATCAAGGGGCTTGGACGTAGGTTCGGCGTCCTGCCCGTGCACCTCCTGGAAGACCTCTTTGAAGGTACTGCACTTCTCCTATGCCGACAAGCTGCAGAACTCGGCGCCATCCTTCCCCTTGTGGCCTTCTTTCCAGGCATCCAGGATGTGGACCGGGTGACCAAGCGTCGCCTCCTGCAAATTAACCATCAAGTTTAATGAACCAAGATGCGCCGTGCGAAAAAGTTAACATCTTAATCCACATACCATGTGTGGTTGAGAGCGGTTAGGTTCCGGCTCCCCTGGACATGAGCCGGGCCTGGCATTTTGGCGCGATCATTTCCCTTCTCCACATGCTGCGCCTGCCATGCCGGGTCACACCACATGTCAACCAGGGCCTCCCAACAATCGGCCTTCATCCAGGGTTCCCTCACCTAGTCAGACAAAATCGAATCATTAAGGAACAAGAGGCGGATGAATCAAAGTACTAGCAACCGATGTAGTCACTTACCACTGACAAGTATTCTTTCCGCGACAAGTTGGTCTGACAAGCAGTCTTCCTTGTCATCTTCTCTCCCTTGTCGTCGAGTGGCCGACACTGCATCATGGCTTTGTACCGCAGCGTGTGCTTGGTGTCAGAGAGTATCTTCCGGGCAGATTTCACGATGCCTTTGATCGTCTTCTGCTTCTCACCATCCACGCAAGCAAATGTTTGCTACAGGAAAGCATATGGCATTTAATACAAGGATTTGGATATGGAAAAATGCAGTGGCCGGGGCAAAGACACTTACAAAAAAAGCGGTGATGACCCGGGTGGCCATGGTGACATTGTGCTCGTCCTTGGTGTGTTGGTAATGCTCCCAGGTTAAACTTGGCGACGACTGCTCGTCATCACCCGGCTTGGACAACCCGGGGAAGTGCTTCCTCAAGAGGGAGCCGATGACGTGGTTCGGCGGGCGCGCCCCCTTAGGCTGTGTCGGGATAAATGCCCACTGACTGCATGATGAAAAAGACAAGCATATGTGAGTGTCAAAGCTGTGGCATCCAAAATATGTTGCAAATGAAATGCTTGGTTACCCTTCTCCTGCGGGGAAATGACAGGACGGTCACCGGCAGCCGTTGGTTCCGGGACCTTCCCCAGACCATGCCCGGATTTCTTCCTCTTGGAAGTGTTGCTCGAGGTAGACCCTGAGCCGTCCGAGGCCTCCATGTCGCCCGACTCAGTAGCGAGCGGATCCGATACATCTAAGACCACTCCGACATCGCCATCCGATGATGACTCATCGTCGGTAGCAGCCTGACGGGAGCCGGACGACTCGGTCGTGCCGGAGTTGCTGACGTGGGCCGCCCTACCACTCGAGACTCTCCGGTACTTACTAGAGCCCCCATCAGAATCTGAAAACAAAATAAAATGTATTAGTAACTAAAACGAAGAGTAATCTAAAAATAAAATAAAATACAATTATAAATAAGAGACAATAGCCAAAATACCACTAGTGAAAACCGAACTTGCCAATATACCACTAGTGAAATCCAACTTGCCAATATACCACTACTTTCGGTTTTCTCTAGCCAAAATACCACTAATGACTAACTGAGGCTAACATCATCCAAAAAAGACATGTATGCCCTTAACTCTTTACACGCCAAGCTTACATTTCAGCAACAAAACAGCAGCTACAGCGCAACATTTCAGCAGTGAATTGGCATGAAAACAGCCCCAACTCAACATCTTGTCACTTTGCATCATTCAACAAACATTTCAGCAGCATTTTAACTCCATTTCACTACACTTTGGCAGCATTTCAGCAGCATTTTGACAACAATTTAACATAATATCAATTTTCATCATTGAACATCAATATAGCAACATTAAATAATGGTTTGAGATGGTTCAAAATAAGATAGACTCCATTCTTTTTGTATAAAATTACCCGAGATAAAAAATTGTGCAAGATTTAAAGTATTTATAGGTTCAAGTTTGTAACTGCAACTGCAAGTTCAGATTAACTTGGATGGAGGGCTCCTGTAATACGAACGAGGAGGCGCAAGTGGAGAAGAGGGCAGGGAGAAGAGGGATTGGGGTTGAGAGGTGGGGTGGGGGCAGTGGGGTGGGAGGTGGGAGGGGGTGGGAGAGGAGGGCAGTGGCTACTTGAGGGCATCTCCAGCTGCCGCGCCGTTGGTGGAGCTCCGCTGCGGCGGCCGTCCTCGGGCTGCATCAAAGAACCGCCGCGCCGGGCGCCGGTCATGAAGAAATGACGGCGGTGGTGGCAGTTGGGGGCGGTGGCAGCAGATGGTGGGGGTGGAGGAGGCGGCAGTTGGTGGCGGTGGCGGCGACAGACGGTGGCGGTGGTGGTTTCGGCGGCAGCACAGGGAAGGAGCGAGAGGAAGAGCGAAGTGAAGGATAGAAAGAAAGGGGGTCGGCTAAGATCTAGGTTTAGGTGCTTTACCGAGAGTCCCTCTGGGTAAAGGTAGGCATTGTCGAGAGCCGAGAATCGACACTCGGTAACCACTGCTCCAATTCTTTATTTTCCTTCTATTAGTGTTTTTGTTTGGCACTCTCTTTTTTGTATCTGATATTTCATATGTTTTTATGACTAAAGTTTGAAGATGCCATGACTTTTGATGAATTTTTTCGATAAATTAAAGGACTTTTGATGGACTTATATATATGTGTGTGTGTGTGTGTGTGTTTTGGGCTAGATTTGTTCAAAACTCAACTTTAAAGAGTGTAAAGTAAAAAAAACATGAGAACGATGACCTGCCGTAACACGAAGAAGCAGGTATTGACCGTGGCCTACCCCCTCTCTCGGTGCCGGTCAACTTCCTAGACCGCAGGGGCCACCGGATGGGTGCTCGATCTAGAGACCGCCCGAGGGGGGGACCCCTACATGCGTGTGGCCCATGCATATGCATGCAGGGGTGGTGTGCTATTTGAATAAGCAAGGCACCTCGTTCACGTGGCACGTGCCTCACAAACCACACAGACGGGCGAGAACGTCGAGGCCCGGCTGTGTTCGTCCGCGAGACCGAGTCTTCGGTGGGTGATCCTATGACAGAACGGGCTTAGACTTGGTCTGTCATCTTGCGATGACCTGCCGTACCACGAAGAAGCAGGTATTGACCGTGGCCTACCCCCTCTCTCGGTGTCGGTCAACTTCCTAGACCGCAGGGGCCACCAGATGGGTGCTCGATCTACAGACAGCCCGAGGGGGGCACCCCTACATGCTTGTGGCCCATGCATATGCATGCAGGGGTGGTGTGCTGTTTGAATCAGCAAGGCACCTCGTTCACGTGGCACGTGCCTCACAAACCACACAGACGGGCGGGAACGTCGAGGACCGGCTATGTTCGTCCATGAGACCGAGTCTTTTGTTGGAAACCCTATGACAGAACGGGCTTAGACTTGGTCTGTCATCTCGCGATGACCTGCCGTAACACGAAGAAACAGTTATTCACCGTGGCCTACCCCCTCTCGGTGCCGGTCAACGCCCTAGGCCGCCGCGACCACCGGATGGGTGCTCGGTCTGTAGAACCGGGCGAGGGCCATCTGAAAAGGAGAAAACAAGACGGTAACTATAATGTGGTAAGGTCGTTTGCCAAGCATGGAAGAAAACAACAAAAAAAAGTATAAGACATATTATCGAGAATGCACACAAACAGAGAAGAAACAAGATCTAGGTTTAGGTGCTTTACCGAGAGTCCCTCTCGGTAAAGGTAGGCATTGCCGAGAGCCGAGAATCGACTCTCGGTAACCACTGCTGTAATTCTTTATTTTCCTTCTATTAGTGTTTTTGTTTGGCACTCTCTTTTTTGTATGTGATATTTGATATGTTTTTATGACTAAAGTTTGAAAATACCATGACTTTTGATGAATTTTTTCTATAAATTAAACAACTTTTGATGGACTTATATATATATATGTGTGTGTTTATGGCTAGATTTCTTCAAAACTCAACTTTAAAGAGTGTAAAGTAAAAAACATGAGAACGGTAACCTGCCGTAACACGAAGAAGCAGGTATTAACCGTGGCCTACCCCCTCTCTCAGTGCCGGTCAACTTCCTAGACCGCAGGGGCCACCGGATGGGTGCTCGATCTAGAGACCGCCCGAGGGGGGGGGGGGGCACCCCTACATGCGTGTGGCCCATGCATATGCATGCAGGGGTGGTGTGCTGTTTGAATAAGCAATGCACCTCGTTCACGTGGCATGTGCCTCACGAACCACACAGACGGGCAGGAACGTCGAGGACCGACTGCGTTCGTCTGCGAGACCGAGTCTTCGGTGGGCGATCCTGTGACATAATGGGCTTAGACTTGGTCTGTCATCTCGCGATGACCTGCCGTAACACGAAGAAGCAGGTATTGACCGTGGCCTACCCCCTCTCTCGGTGTCGGTCAACTTCCTATCGCTCAGGGGCCATCGGATGGGTGCTCGATCTAGAGACCGCCCGAGGGGGGCACCCCTACATGCGTGTGGCCCATGCATATGCATACAGGGGAAGTGTGCTGTTTGAATAAGCAACACACATCCTTCACATGACACGTGCCTCACAAACCACACAGACGGGCGAGAACGTCGAGGACCGGCTCCGTTCGTCCGCGAGACCGAGTCTTCGATGGGCGATCCTGTGACAGAACGGGCTTAGACTTGGTATGTCATCTTGCGATGACCTGCCGTAACACGAAGAAGCAGTTATTCACCGTGGCCTACCCCCTCTCGGTGCCGGTCAACGCCCTAGGCCGTCGGGGCCACCGGATGGGTGCTCGGTCTATAGAACCGGGTGAGGGCCATCTGAAAAGGAGAAAACAAGATGTTAACTATAATGTGGTAAGGTGGTTTGCCAAGCATGGAAGAAAACAACAAAAAAAGTATAAGACATATTATCGAGAATGCACACAAACGGAGAAGAAACAAGATCTAGGTGTAGGTGCTTTACCGAGAGTCCCTCTGTGTAAAGGTAGGCATTGCCGAGAGCCGATAATCGACTCTCGGTAACCACTGCTCTAATTATTTATTTTGCTTCTATTAGTGTTTTTGTTTGGCACTCTCTTTTTTGTATCTGATATTTCATATGTTTTTATGACTAAAGTTTGAAAATGCCATGACTTTTGATGAATTTTTTAGATAAATTAAACGACTTTTGATGGACTTATATATATATATATATATATATATATATATATATATATGTTTTGGGCTAGATTTGTTCAAAACTCAACTTTAAAGAGTGTAAAGTAAAAAAACATGAGAACGGTGACCTGCCGTAACACGAAGAAGAAGGTATTGACCGTGGCCTACCCCCTCTCTCGGTGATGGTCAACTTCCTAGACCGCAGGGGCCACCGGATGGGTGCTCGATCTAGAGACCGCTCGAGGGGGGGCACCCCTACATGCGTGTGGCCCATGCATATGCATGCAGGGGTGGTGTGCTGTTTGAATAAGCAACGCACCTCGTTCACATGGCACGGGCTTCACAAACCACATAGACGAGCGGGAACGTCGAGTACCGGCTGCATTCGTCCGCGAGACCGAGTCTTTGGTGGGCGATCCTGTGACAGAACGGGCTTAGACTTGGTCTGTCATCTCGTGATGACCCGCCGTAACACGAAGAAGCAGGTATTCACCGTGGCCTACCCCCTCTCTTGGTGCCGGTCTACTTCCTAAACCGCAGGGGCCACTGGATGGGTGCTTGATCTAGAGACCGCCCGAGGGGGGGGGGGCACCCCTACATGCGTGTGGCCCATGCATATGCATGCAGGGGTGGTGTGCTGTTGGAATAAGCAAGGCACCTCATTCACGTGGCACGTGCCTCACAAACCACACAGATGGGCAGGAACGTCGAGGACCGGCTGCATTCATCCGCGAGACCGAGTCTTCGGTGGGCGATCCTATGACAGAACGGGCTTAGACTTGGTCTGTCATCTCGCGATGATCTACCGTAACATGAAGAAGCAGGTATTGACCGTGGCCTACCCCTTCTCTCGATGCCGGTCAACTTCCTAGACTGCACGGGCCACCGGGTGGGTGCTCGATCTAGGGACCGCCTAGGGGGGGGGCACCCCTACATGCGTGTGGCCCATGCATATGCATGTAGGGGTGGTGTGCTGTTTGAATCACTGGTACAACGAGGTGCTATACAAACGGTTTTTAACCCCTTTCCACGACAGCGTTTTGAACCGTCGCCAAGTGAGTGACTGCGATACGGGGGTCCTTCCCACACGACCCAGAAACCGTCGGGGATAGGGAGCCTTGATGCATACAGTTGTCCCTATGAAACTGTTTCTGATATCTCGAATATCCGAAACGCTTCATCCTTGCAACTCGTTTGTGCTCGCATTGCCATCGTAGTCGGTATTCTGTGGTGCTACGTTTACGATGCGCGACCCATGACAAACAGTTCACGATTATAGAAGCAGACAATCACACACATTTACTTTTCCTCGACTGTATGCGATTCGATGTAAGAGCGCATACAGTTGTCCCTGTAAAACTGTATGCGAAGCTTGCATACATCCCACACGATTCATCCGTCGTACCCGCATCGAATGAAGACCTATCGCATGTGTTCTTCTATGACCAAACGTTTGCAATGCGCACAACATCATAAGCAGTCCACAATTGCCAAGCATGTGTGATAAGGTGACTTTCGCAAACATTTAATAAGAAGGAACTGTGTGCGATGTTGTTGTTAATCGCACATGTTTTTTCTTGGCTGATCGTGTGTGCAGTAGAGATTGATCGCACACATAGTGGATCCGAGAAACGTGTCTGATCTCCATGTCTATCGCAGATGTTTCGCTTTCGCAAACTATGTGCAGTGTAATCCCTAATTTAATCCCAAATTTAAAAATCACATATTTTGAATTTGAAAGTAGGCAATCACTTATTTCATATCGAACCATGTTTATTACAAATATAGGTTCAACCAAGAATGCATAATTCGATGCACATGTACATATACTGAAGAACTACAGAAGCACCAAGTAAAGAATGAGGAACCACAGTTGTACTAAAGACTGTAAAGAGAGAGGCGAAAGACATTCTGGTTGCTGGAGAAGGTGAAGCGGAATGCCCATATTGTGCCCTCCTCCATGCGTAATGCGCGCGTGACTCTAGGCCAACCCCTTGTGATGGCTGCCCGTCCATCCTTCATTGTCTTCATTAGGACTTTTCGATGCTCATTGTAGTCTGGATGAAATACTTTAACCTTCATTGCGTGTCCACCAATCATGTACTTTGCGAGGTAGTCTTGAGTGAACTGCTTGGGAACCACTGTGAATGAAAAATATTCAGACATTGTTGTCTAACAACTCATTATGGGCAGTAAAAAGAGAAGGCTACAGAGTTTGTAGTTACCATCCTACAGCTCACTGTTGTGTTGGATAGAGCGTAAAAAAATAATTTGCTTGCCACCGTTCGTATCTTTTTGCTAATAATCCTTATTAGTTTCCTCACTTGATGCTTGTTCATGAATATCTCGTTGCCCCATACGCAAAAAGGGACGATGCGTGGATCCTTGCCAAGGGCATATGTACCTACAAGCAACAAGTCAATATTAGAAGCTAACAAGTGTCCAGGCCTGGATCTATATGCATTACATTATGGAACGACGGGGGGAGTATAAGCCAAGGGATGAAACTAACCTCGGGGGAAAATGGTGGCCACTCCTGTTGTTATCCTGCATAAGTAGTGGAAAGGCATGATAAGTACTGCAACCTTAACATCAAACAAATATAGCAAAGGTAAACAAAATCATCTCCAAATGATAGCTTGAATGTGTTGGTTTCAGCATGCTGTTAAAGCAGATATAAAATGGAAGGCAATGTTACCTACAACAGGCTTAACAGCCATCAAATATTGCAATTCAAATTGGTATTGTTGAAAATGAATAGAACGTAGGTAATGCTTAAACATCACACTGGATAAATGTGTAAAACTGAAATAAAGGGCACGTGTTAACTACACCAGGCATAACTGGAACCAAATATAGCCGTTCAAACTAGTATTGATGCAATCGAGCGGCACAGTTCTGACTTGCACATAATGAACATCACATTGTGAATGACTGAAATAAGCAAGGCATAAATGATCAGTATAACAACCAAATATAGCCATTGAAAACTGGACAGAGTCTCACTGCAACCAACCTAACAAGCAAATACAGATAAACAGGGCATATGCTTGAAAACTGGACAAATGCTCACTGCAACCAACCTAACAAGCAAATACAGATAAACAAGGCATTTGCTTGAAAACTGGACAAATGCTCACTGCAACCAACCTAACAACCAAATACAGATAAACAAGGCATCTGCTTGATAACTGGACAAATGCTCACTTCAACCAACCTAACAACCAAATACAGATAAACAAGGCATCTTCTCGATAACTAGACAAATGCTCACTGCAACCAACCTAACAACCAAATATAGATAAACAAGGCATCTACTCACTATAAACAAATATGCTAGCCCACTGACGTGAAGCCTTCGGCATGGCAACGTAGTCAACGTCTTCGTCGGCTTCCGCGGCGAGGTGTTGCTCCCGGATCGACAGGTCGGGGCAAACGGCGGCCACCTCGCCAACATCCGCCGGAGAGGCCATGATAAACCTCTTCTTGGCCGAACGCTCGTCGGGCTCCCCAGGATACGTGGTCGAGCTTAGGCTGCGACATTCTGGAGCAGGGGATGTGGATCTGGCGGGGAGGGACACCGCATGCCTCATCTAAAAACTCAAGGGAGTGGGGCGACGGTATGGGAATCGCTGGGTAACCTGAACTTTATTATCTAAGCTAGGAGGAACGGGCAGACCGGCAGGGGTTGGCGGCGGAGGCGCCGGCGCTGGCGGCGAGCTAGGGTTCGAGGGCGGGAGGGGGGGGGTGGGGGGACTGTGGAGGGGGGTGGTGTTTGAGGATACGCCGTGGCTACTGAAAATTTTAGTAATGGTGGGTGGAGATGGTGGTGGACGAGGGAGGGCGACGGCTCAAATGCCTCGGCTACTGCAATTTTACTATAAGGTCAGTGCTGGAGGAGTGTGGGCGACGGTTGAAGTATGACGGCTACTAAAATTTGGGTAAAGGAATTGATGCGGGGCAGGAGTACCCAAGATCACACACGGTCCAATAAGAATATGCGTGTATGATAATAAGGAAAAGCGGCGGAACCGCCGATTTTTGCAACGCTCAAGGCGGGTAGTTTGTTTTTAGATTTCTAGCTAGCTGGTCTATCGCACACGGTTTGTCCTGATTTTCAAACGTAGACATGGAATTCAATCTAAATAAACTACCCGCCTTTAGCTTGCGCAGGTGGTGATTTTACAACGCACTTGCATCGCACACGGTTAAGCCAGTACCTCCACCTTTGCTCGCGGTTGCGCAGTCGTGGTGATTCACAGCACACTTGCACCGCACACGGTTAAGCCAGTACCTCCACCTTTGCTCGCGGTTGCGCAGTCGTGGTGATTCACATCGCACTTGCATCGCACATGGTTAAGCATTATACCCGTGTCCGTTGAGCGTCATCAGAGTCTTTGCAGCAAAAAAAAAGTTAGAGAGGGTCAGAAGACAACCACACTAGCATGTGGCCCAAATATATATGAGTGAAAAAGGTGGTCTGTGATGTTCAAAATTACAACGCACAACTTTGACCGGGCGAGCCCAAGGTTGGGCGCGTCATCGAAGATCGATGAGAGGGTCAAGAAGTCAAGAACCACCTGGAAGTGGCCGAATATATGTAGGAATATAGGGTGTGATGTTTAAAACTTTAAATACACAATGCACAACTTTGGTGGCACCTGCCTCGCAAACCCGAAAGCACCCTTGGATATATCTATAATGACATAATGTCGTAGCTACCTAGCTAGGGTGCTTGACCCACCTCCCACTTCGTGTCAGCGGGGCGGATGCACGTAATGATACTTTGGTCATACATGCATGTCGCCATGACCTACCATAAGATGGACCAGTGAATCTATCATTTGGTCAAACGACAACTGTTGTTGTCGATAAAAAATGGATAGAATATATATATATATATATATATATATATATATATATATATATATATATATATATATATATATATATATATATATATATATATATATAAACCGCTTGGGCCAATAGATTGAACCATCATAAATAATCGCACGAGAGGGACCACAAAACCAGCACCGCCTGCGTACGGCCCAAAATGATGTACGTTGGAAGGGGTGATGTGTGTTTTCAATATCGAATAATGTACAGTTTAGATGTAGCGCCTGCCTCTCGATACAGACAACAACATTGAAAGCCAGGTAGTTAAGGATGAGATACGTAGGGTACGGTGTCGGTCGAACCCAGCAATCCGAGCATGTGGGAGGGAATCCTGACAACGCATGAGCTCGGGCTTTGGTTGAACGACATGTGACGGTGACCGGCTCTAACATGAACTAGGAGGAATCCATTCATGGCCAACACATACCCCTTGTTATCGGTCAAAGGGATGATATATATACCCTCGGGGAGCCCACAGATATATGTGTCATCACAAAAAACCGCACAAGGGAGACGTGGTCGATCAGAAGACCCCGTATACACTGCATGCGGCCCGAAAAGATGTATGGGTACGGTGGTGTGTGATGTGTTCAAATCCCGAATGCACAACTTCGATGGGGCACGAACTACATTACAAACCGAACACCGTACCCGACCCCAAGCCAGGTTCAATACGTACGATGTCAGTTTCCCAACTTTGAGGCGGGGGGGGGGGGGGGGGGGGTTGTGTCGTCCACGCATGCGCTCAAACTTTATTTGGTCTAATATGGCACACATAGCAATAGGAAATCATAATGGTCAAACCCTTCTCGTATGTTGGGTCAAAGGGATAGATTGTGTGGGCCCCCCTTGTTATCGGTCAAGGATGATATATATATATATACACCTCGGGGAGCCCATAGATATGTGCGGCGTCTATAAACCGTACAAGGGAGACATGCTTGATCAGAACACCCGGCCCCCTATACCCTACATGCGGCCCGAAAAAAATGTATGGGTCTGGTGTGTGATTTGTTTAAATCCCGAAAGCACAAGTTCGATGGGGCACCAACTACATCAGTAACATTACAAACTGAATATCGTACCCTGCGGCCAGGTTAAAGACGTACGATGTCGGGAACGTAACTTCGAGGCGGGTGGGGGGGGGGGGGGGTAGGGGCCGGGTGCCGTCCAACGCATGTGCTGAAACTTGATTTGCTCTAACATAGCACACGAAGCAAAAAGTAAACCCTTCTCGTGCGTTGGGTCAAAGGGATAATTTGTGTGGGCCTACAGATGTCGATCATTCTTTGATTTTTGAGAACAAAAAATAACCAATAAAAAACATAGTCTACAAATTAGTTAAACAAGGATCCCAAGGTTTATATAATCGCCATGACAGGTCACTATAGAGACATTTATCTCTATAATGACCGTATCATAGCGTTTAAATGAAGCTTGAAGTATGCAACTTCCCATCAGGTCACCCATCCTTAGACTACTCCAACCCGAGCACGCTTAACTTCTGCGTTCTGTTCGACTAGGCTAGCGGATGGGCAGCTGCCCCTTGCTGATAGGAATTGCCTCCTTGCCTTTAAGGCGTTTCACGCTGGTCACCCTATGGGACCTACTCCCTACTATCACACACGTTTGTGCTTTTAGAAACTGTGTGTGATATTTACATGGTTGGTGTGTCACCGCCTAGCCTTCTATGAGAACTGACACTGGCAGCGGGAAAACGATGGGAGAAGAGGCGGGAAACCGATGGGAGGAGTGGCGGGAAACGGTAGCGTGTTTGGATATATAACAACATTAATATAGAAAACTTAGTAGAGAAGGAAGGGTGAGCTAGCACGACGCATGCGCACAGTGCTTACCCATATAAATAAAATCACAACCGGAACTGCATGTGCTGTCGAAAGGGATGAGGATTGCTTCGATCTGGGAGCATCCAATGGTGCAGACATATGATCCGTGGGGTTTGGGTTCTGGCCAATCAGAACGCATGACTTAGATCGCGCGCGCAGCAGGGGGGCATCGGCCATGGTTTTGTAGGCACACAACTTTCGTGAGTGAACCGTGTGCTATTTGAAAACATTTTGTGAGAAGAATCTCAGTTTTTAAATCCCTGTAAATCCAAAACTCACCCGAAAATCATGAAACTTGGCATGGTGTCATGACATGGCACATATATGTCGAGGAATTTTTTTGTCCATTTTGGGGCAAGTTTTATTACAAACCTCTTACAAACCTGAGCTTCTCTCAAGAAGCCTCGTGGTTCCGATAGGGAAACGTGTCCCCCTTGTGGGCAAAACAATAATCACTGCCTCTTTTCGCCTTGTATTTTCTTCTACAGGCAACATGGAATGACAGGATATCCGTGCTGAAATTTAAAATTATTCAGGGTTCGTTTGGCCTTTTTATTCATTAATTGAGTTTCCTAGGCATTTAATGTCCATAATTCAAATATGAACTACAAATACATGCTCCAGTTCACCAAAATGGCTAGAAAAATCATACATGTGTCCTTGGGTGCATGTTTAGGTCCCATGCAAGGAATGGGAATGAATTACAACCGTACCGGCGTCCTGGCTCGTCTTCAAACATTTGGAATCTCGGTTTTTAAATCCCCATAAATCCAAAACTCACCAGAAAGTCATGAAAGTTGGCATGGTGTCACGTCATGGCACATATATGTCGTGGTAAAAACATTGTCCAATTTGGGCCAAGCTTTATTACAAACCTCTTACAAACCGGAGCCTCTCGCAAGAACCATAGTGGTTTTGATAGGGAAACGTGTCCCCTTGTGGGCTAAATGATAATCGCTCCCTCTTCTAGCCTTGTATTTTCTTCTACATGCAACATGGAACAACGGGAGATTCGCGCTGAACTTTGAAATTATTTAGGGTTCGTTTGACCTTTTTTATTCATTAATTGAGTTTTCTAGGCATTTATTGTCCATAATTCAAATCTGAACTACAAATACATGCTCCAGTGCACCAAAAGGCTAGAAAAAATGTACATGTGTCCTTGGGGTGCATGTTTAGGTCTAATGGAAGGAATGGGAATGAATTCAACCTTCTCGGCGTCCTGGCTCGGCCACAAACATTGCGAATCTCGGTTTTTAAATCTCCGTAAATCCAAAACTCACCAGAAAATCATGAAACTTGGCATGGTGTCACTACATGGCACATATATGACATGGTAAAATAATTGTCCAATTTGGGCCAAGCTATATTACAAGCCTCTTACAAACCGAAGCTTCTCGCAACCCTCGTGGTTCCGGTAGGGAAACATGCCCCTCTTGTGGGCGAAACGATAATCGCTGCCTCTTCTCGCCTTGAACTTTGTTTTCTACAGGCAACATAGAATAACAGGAGTGTCCTGCTGAAATTTGAAACTATTCATGGTACATTTGGCCATTTTATATATTAATTGAGTTTTCTAGGCATTTAATGTAGTCCATAATTCAAATTTGAACTACAAGCACATGCTCCAGTGAAGCAAAATGGGTGGAAAATCATACATGTGTCATTGGGTGCATGTTTAGGTCTCATTGAAGGAATGAGAATAAATTACAAACTTCTCGTCATCCTGAAACATTGAGAATCACGGTTTTTAAATCCCAGTAAATCGAAAACTCACGCAAAAAACATGAAACTTGGCATGGTTTTATGACATGGCACATATATGATGTGGTAAAAAAATCGTCCAGTTTGAGACAAGGCGCACACATTAATAGCCAACGAAGCCCTTTTGAAACAAATAGCTGACATGTTAATATCGCAAATGGTTGTATTATATGAATCATGTGTTCCCTTAACCATTTAAGTGCGGCCACGCGTCCCTCTTTTCTTATGGGATAGTACTACCTCCGTCCTCGTTCATTGGTCATCTTTGTATTTTGTGCCAAAATTTAACCATACTCTGCGGCGTGCGTGCAGCTGTTTGTTTAGATGGGATGAGCGCGAGAAGTCCGCCGTGTAGGCTCGACGGGACGCGTGCGAGCAGTCCGCCGCGCAGGCTCGACGTGACGTGTGTATCCTGTCCACCTCGCAGGCTCGACGGGACACGTGCGAGTAGCAAGGCCGCCCATGCTCACCGGGAAGCGAGCTCTTTGACCTCCATCTACCATCCGCCCGCCTCACTCACAACTTCTCCATTAATGGCGGCTGAGCCGCTGTTTAACACGCGGTTAATTAAAGCACCTAGACGGAGGGTGTTTGCTTGTGATCCCATGGCCCCGCTCAACGTTAGCATTTGCTTTGTTCGTGTTTTCAACTCGTATTCTGGCCTAATTTAAAATGCCACATAGGGCAATGAATAATACGACGACAAATAAAATGGCAATGGATAATACGACGACAAATTTACAATGGCGCGGATAATAATTATCTTACATATTTCGGATAATTTAAAATGCCACATGCGACAAAGCCCGGAAGACACGGGGGCAAGAGAAGAAGGAAATCGTAGACAACGATCTGGGTCGCTACTGTCTCTACTCCTCCAGTTCCTTCTACAATTCCTCATGACTTTGCTTGAAAGCAGCCACGGATTCCTCCACCTCCTGCTCACGCTCGATCCGGAGATTCCTCAAGTCACCCATCAGTTCCTCGACGACCGCTATTAGCGTCATCCCCGAGGCACTGCTCTGCTCATGCAGCATCTTCCAGCCAGCGGCCTCCTCCTCCTTCTCGCCGAGCGCCTTGAGGAGCTTCGCATTGTCACCCATGAGTTGGTTGACAAGGCCGGTCGCCTTCTCAACTGAGGCATCGCTGATCGAGCAGCTTCATCAAGCCATCGACCAGCTCCTGCTGCTTAATGAGGCTAGCGAGAATGTCATCATCGCCGGCCAAGGACTTCAGCAACGCTAGCTCGTCACGACCGCCAACGCGGCGAGTGCGCTTGTGGGAGCCCTCGCGTGCCGGTGAGAGCTCGTTCGAGGGCTCCGCGGCGCGCCGGGACATCTCTGCTGCAGCTGCCGCGTGGCGGCGGGACCTCTCTAGTGCTTCCGCGGCCTTGGTCTTTGCTCCCTGGTTATATGTCCACCTGAAACTCCTCCTACCGGTCATGGCGGAACGACTTGACAGGAAAGACCAGTTTTGTGGGTGATGAGGAGAGGAACTGTGAAGTAATTTTCGAGTGGGTAGTTTTTATAGCCCGGTGCTAAGTATGAACACATATTGGTTTGATCGGTGTGAACAGATTTGCAATTACTTACTGCGTTGTAATCTGCAATGTGACGAGAAACAAGGTCAAAATTTATTGATGGTTCTGGGCCTACAAAGCCCGTTTCTGTTGTTCTGGCTCATCGCAAACGGTTCTTATGGATCAACCGTATGCCACGCATCGGAAGCCCGAAATGGTTCCTGGATGGCGTACGTGGGCCCATGTTCTCGGATATACATGTATGTGTCTGTCCACTATCACACACGGTCAAGATATCACCATCGTGTCCGATGGATGCGCCGTCGCGCCTCCCACGGGGTGCCAGAAGGTTGACCACGTGGTTGCTCGCCGTTGAGGCGGCCGTGGTGCGCTCTGCTTGCGTCCGTTCGCGTGTTTTGCTCGCCATTGAGGCGGCCGCAGCGCGCTCCGCTCTGGCGTCCATGCGCGCGCTTTGCTCGCCATTGAGGCAAATTTACAATGGCAGCGGTTAATAATTGTCTTACATATTCAGGATAATTTAAAATGCCACATGCGACAATGCCCAAAACACTCATGACCTACATATGCATACAATTATAATAAAATATAGGCTAAAAGGCTGAGCTGGCGGCCTTTCGACGACGGTCTTCTCGGACTCCATGATCAGCATAGCACCCTTGTGGCCGTTAATTCCAAGTGTCCCGACCCGCCTCCGCCTACGGAGCTGCTGGCGCTAGGAGGCTCTTGGGGCTGCTGGGCCTCTTCCAGAAGAGCTTGACAGCATCCAATTGCACGCATGACATCTCCGCGGAACCGCTCCATTTCCATGTCTCTGGCCTGGTAGCAAATTCCGTCCATCACCTGCATCCTCAAGATACCACGTTGGCGATGTTCTACTTCATCCGCGACGTCAACTCCGCCAAGGATGCGCTCGAGCATGGCCACCACATCGTCGGGATCGAGGTTGACACGGCCGGCGCCGGCAATGATGAAGCCGCAGGCTGGCTGTGTCTTGACTGAATCGCAGAGGTCCTCTGCCCATTCCTTGCGGGGCATCAGGCTCTCGATGAGCACTGGTGACGGTGGCTCTTCGGGTGGGTCGTCGATCATGCCGCCGAGCAGCTCTGGATCTTTTACACGGTGGATGGCCAACTTCTCATCACACTTCCTCTGCAATATGTCGATTGTGCGCCCAAGGACTGTCACGCCGATATCGCTGCCGATGGGCCATGGTGCCTGCACCGGCCGATGAAGCTCTTGCTCCCCGACCTGCTCCGGCTTGTTCTCCTTGTCGAAGATGTAACGCAGGTAGGGGTCGACATTGAAGCTTTGGTCGTTGTCTGGCATGCTTGGAATAACTAATGGTAGATGGGTGAGGACTAGATCTGCACACAGTGTTGCGATGGTGCGTTGCTACCTGGGTTATATGCAGCAAGCCATTAGCTGGTGGTGGGAAACCGATGAGGGAAGAGGCGGGGATTTTACAATTCACCCATGTGGAGCACGGGAAGACTAAGTGGAGCACACAACCCGAATACCGTATGCGGTGCCACGTCTTATCTATCACACACGTGTTAACATAAGGAAACGTATGTGTAACTTACTAATTATCGCACATGAGTACTCGCAGACGCATCGTGTGCGATACTCCTAGCCACCGCAAGCAACTAGTTTGCATTTTTCAAAGTTTTTTGTACACACAGAATCACACACGAATTAACTGTAGTAACCGTCTGTGTTATAATTTCTCATCGCAAACAGTTCATCCAAGTGGGCTGTTTGCCGCGTATCACACACATCTTGTTTACACGAATCGTTTGTGTTCTTTGGCTCATCACAAATAGTTCATCTATGTGAACTGTATGCCGCATATCACACACATCTTGTTAAGTTGAACCGTTTTTGTTCTGTTCCCTAATCAAAAAAAATTTGTCCGAGTGAACTGTATGATGTATATCACACACACCTTGATCTGGTTGACCATTTCTGTTGTGTTGCCTAATCACAAATTGTTCATCGGAGCGAACTGTATGCCGTATATCGCACACACCTTGATATGGCTGCCCGTTTCTGTTGTTCTGTCTCATCGCAAATAGTTCTTATGGATCAACCGTATGCCCCTCATCGCACACGCAACTAAAATCTGAACCGTGTTTGATGTATCCTTCATCGCAAACATTTTGCATCATTTTTATGGGTTTTTTACATCACCGTTTGTGATTAATGCATTGCACATAGTTTCGTCAAAGGGTCTCTGATCGTAGTGTCGCGTTAGCAGCATCCTGCAGTAGTGAATAGGCAACACACATCCTTCACGTGGCACGTGCCTCACAAACCACACAGACGGGCGGGAGCGTCGAGGACTGGCTGCGTTCGTCCGCGAGACCAAGTCTTCGGTGGGCGATCCTGTGACAGAACGGGCTTAGACTTGGTCTGTCATCTCGCGATGACCTGCCGTAACACGAAGAAGCAGTTATTCACCGTGGCCTACCCCCTCTCGGTGCCGGTCAATGCCCTAGGCCGTCGGGGCCACCGGATGGGTGCTCGGTTTGTAGAACCGGGCAAGGGCCATCTGAAAAGGAGAAAACAAGACTGTAACTATAATGTGGTAAGGTGGTTTGCCAAGCATGGAAGAAAACAAAAAAAAAAGTATAAGACATATTATCGAGAATGCACACAAACGGAGAAGAAACAAGATCTAGGTTTAGGTGCTTTACCGAGAGTCCCTCTCGGTAAAGGTAGGCATTGCCGAGAGCCGAGAATCGACTCTCGGTAACCACTGCTCTAATTCTTTATTTTCCTTCTATTAGTGTTTTTGTTTGGCACTCTTTCTTGTATTTGATATTTCATATGTTTTTATGACTAAAGTTTGAAAATGCCATGACTTTTGATGAATTTTTTCGATAAAGGACTTTTGATGGACTTAAATATATATGTTTTGGGCTAGATTTGTTCAAAACTCAACTTTAAAGACTGGAAAGTAAAAAACATGAGAACGGTGACATGTCGTAACACGAAGAAGCAGGTATTGACCGTGGCCTACCCCCTCTCTCGGTGCCGGTCAACTTCCTAGAGCGCAGGGGCCACCAGATGGGTGCTCGATCTAGAGACCGCCCGGGGGCACCCCTACATGCGTGTGGCCCATGCATATGCATGAAGGGGTGGTGTACTATTTGAATAAGCAATGCACATCCTTCACGTGGCACATGCTTCACAAACCACACAGACGGGCGGAAACGTTGAGGACCGGCTGCGTTCGTCCGCGAGACCGAGTCTTCTGTGGGCGATCCTGTGACAGAACGTGTCAGCGTTCTGGGAACCAGGGTACCCAGACTTGCCTGCCTATGGCCCATGGCGTGGCTCCATCAACAGCCTGGTACGACCACCTCCAAGGCTATCAAGACAAGACCCTCGTGAGGGGCCAAGCCTCGCGAGGCGGACGACACCAAGACCTCCCGAGGGAGCGGCCTCCCCTGGCGGCCTCCCAAGGAGCGGAGATTTCTATGTAGGTACCCAGCCTCATTAGGCTACCATGACGCAAGCCATGACGACCAAGGCCAGGCGGGCGCCAACAGGCGCAGAAGAGGCAGTTTCCTCTTTGGTGCTAAGGAGGCAAGCGCAAACGCGGGTTCCCAAGGAATCTGGCAAAGGTTTCCATTCCGGTGCAACGAGACCAAGGCCACCGG
This sequence comes from Thinopyrum elongatum, assembly GCA_011799875.1. Lineage (NCBI taxonomy): Eukaryota > Viridiplantae > Streptophyta > Magnoliopsida > Poales > Poaceae > Thinopyrum > Thinopyrum elongatum. Next base: position 442,834,804 of record CM022298.1, on the reverse strand, counting down.
CGCGGCAGGATGGATGTCATCGTCGAGCCCACTGCTGCGTCACGACCAGAAGCTTTGCAGGCGAAGACCACCTTTCGTCAGGATAAGATGTACTACTTGTCCCCTTTCAAATTGGCCACTGTGGGATCCCTTCCCGCCTACGTTTTGGAGGAAGAGGACCGAGGCCACTATAAGTATAGGTTAGCCACCACCGTAGAAGGGGACCCGGATCGGATCCGAACCTCGTCAACTAATTCCCTCACCCATAGACCTTGCGAGGTTGTTCATCCCTTGTACTAGTTCATCCTCAGCCCCTCGTGAGGCCAATCCACCACAAAGCAGGAGTAGGGTCTTACACTGCAAGGTGGCCCGAACCTGGGTAAACTGTCGTGTTCATCTTCTTCCTTGTTCGTGTGCATCGAGCTAGGCCGTAGGGCGACGAGCTGGTTGGCCGGATAGGTTGAGTCCTTCGCACACGCCCCAGAGTTCAAACCTTTCTTGGGTCTGCGGAGCCCTGAATCTGATATTTGGCGCGCCAGGTAGGGGCATGTCGAAGCTCTGCCTCTTCACCAGCCGCGCTCCGCCCGCGCTGCGTGGTTCCCATGGCCGGCACCGCCCCACCCCCCGGGCCATTGGGCGCATTCGGAGGAGTTGTGGGCATCCGGGCCTTTTCCCCCGCCCTGCGGCAGGTGCGGTGGCCGCCGAAGTTCAGGCCGGTGTTGCCCCCGCGGTACGACGGCGCGGCGGACCCCGCGGAGTTCCTCCAGGCATACGCGCATGCCATTTGGGCGGCGGGTGGTGACGACAAGGTCATGTTGAACTGGCTCCCTATGGCCCTCGCGGGTGTGCCGCGCTCCTGGTTGCTTAGCCTACCGGAGTCTTTGGTGGCTTCCTGGGAAGAGTTGTGCGGCCTGCTCATCGCGAGTTTCGCGGCCCCGGTGCCCCATGCGGTTGTGGCCATCCTCGGCGGGTCGCAGGCGCCGGCCTCGGGCCGCCATGTGAAGCAGCTAGATGCGTGTGGCCCATGCATATGCATGCAGGGGTGGTGTGCTGTTTGAATAAGCAACGCACATCCTTCACGTGGCACGTGCCTCGCAAACCACACAAACGGGTAGGAACGTCGAGGACCGGCTGTGTTCGTCCACGAGACTGAGTCTTCGGTGGGCGATCCTGTGACAGAACGGGCTTAGACTTGGTCTGTCATCTCGCCATGACCTGCCGTAACACGAAGAAGCAGTTATTCACCGTGGCATACCCCCTCTCGGTGCCGGTCAACGCCCTAGGCCGTCGGGGCCACCGGATGGGTGCTCGGTCTGTAGAACCGGGCGAGGGCCATCTGAAAAGGAGAAAACAAGACGGTAACTATAATGTGGTAAGGTGGTTTGCCAAGCATTGAAGAAAAAACAAAAAAAGTATAAGACATATTATCGTGAATGCACAAAAGATCTAGGCTTAGGTGCTTTACCGAGAGGCCCTCTCGGTAAAGGTAGGCATTGCCGAGAGCCGAGAATCGACTCTCGGTAATCACTGCTCTAATTCTTTATTTTGCTTCTATTAGTGTTTTTGTTTGGCACTCTCTTTTTTGTATCTGATATTTCATATGTTTTTATGACTAAAGTTTGAAAATGCCATGACTTTTGATGAATTTTTTAGATAAAGGACTTTTGATGGACTTAAATATATATGTTTTGGGCTAGATTTTTTCAAAACTCAACTTTAAAGACTGTAAAGTAAAAAACATGAGAACGGTGACATGTCGTAATACGAAGAAGCAGGTATTGACCGTGGCCTACCCCCTCTCTCGGTGCCGGTCAACTTCCTAGAACGCAGGGGCCACCGGATGGGTGCTCGATCTAGAGACCACCCGAGGGGGGCACCCCTACATGCGTGTGGCCCATGCATATGCATGCAGGGGTGGTGTGCTGTTTGAATAAGCAACACACATCCTTCATGTTGCACGTGCCTCACAAACCACACACACGAGCGGGAACGTCTAGGACCGGCTGCGTTCGTCCGCGAGACCGAGTCTTCGGTGGGCGATCCTGTGAAAGAACGGGCTTAGACTTGGTATGGCATGTCGCGATGACCTGCCATAACACGAAGACGCATGTATTGACCGTGGCCTACCCCCTCTCTTGGTGTCGGTCAACTTCCTAGACCGCAGGGGTAACCGAATGGTTGCTTGATCTAGAGACCGCCCAGGGGGGCACCCCTACATGCGTGTGGCCCATGCATATGCATGCAGGGGTGGTGTGTTGTTTGAATATGCAACGCACATCCTTCACGTGGCACGTGACTCACAAACTACACAGATGGGCGGGAATGTCAAGGATCGGCTGCGTTCGTCCACGAGACCGAGTCTTTGGTGGGCGATCCTGTGACAGAACGGGCTTAAACTTGGTATGTCATCTCGCGACGACCTGCCGTAACACGAAGAAGCAGTTATTCACTGTGGCCTACCCCCTCTTGGTGACGGTCAACGCCCTAGGCCGCCGGGGCCACCGGATGGGTGCTCGGTCTGTAGAACCGGGCGAGGGCCATCTGAAAAGGAGAAAACAAGACGGTAACTATAATGTAGTAAGGTGGTTTGCAAAGAATGGAAGAAAACAAAAAAAAGTATAAGACATATTATTGAGAATGCACAAAAGATCTAGGTTTAGGTGCTTTACCGAGAGGCCCTCTCGGTAAAGGTAGGCATTGTCGAGAGCCGAGAATCGACTCTCGGTAACCACTGCTCTTGTTCTTTATTTTCCTTCTGTTAGTGTTTTTGTTTGGCACTCCCTTTTTTGTATCTGATATTTCATATGTTTTTATGACTAAAGTTTGAAAATGCCATGACTTTTGATGAATTTTTTCGATAAATTAAACAACTTTTGATGGACTTATATATATATATATATATATATGTTTATGGCTAGATTTCTTCAAAACTTAACTTTAAAGAGTGTAAAGTAAAAACATGAGAACGGTAACCTGCCGTAACACGAAGAAGCAGGTATTGACCGTGGCCTACCCCCTCTCTTGGTGCCGGTCAATTTCCCAGACCGCAGGGGCCACCAGATGGGTGCTCGATCTAGAGACCACCCGAGGGGGGGCACCCCTACATGCGTGTGGCCCATGCATATGCATGCAGGGGTGGTGTGTTGTTTGAATAAGCAACGCACATCCTTCACGTGGCACGTGCCTCACAAACCACACAGACGGGCGGGAACGTCGAGGACCGGCTGCGTTAGTCCGCGAGACCGAGTGTTCGGTGGCCGATCCTGTTACAGAACGGGCTTAGACTTGGTCTGTCATCTCGCGATGACCTGCCGTAACAAAAAGAAGCAGGTGTTGACCGTGGCCTACCCCCTCTCTCGGTGCCGGTCAATTTCCTAGACCGCAGGGGCCACCGGATGGGTGCTCGATCTTGAGACCACCCGAGGGGGGGGGGGGCACCCCTACATGCGTGTGGCCCAAGCAGATGCATGCAGGGGTGTTGTGTTTTTTGAATAAGCAACGCACATCCTTCATGTGGCACGTTCCTCACAAACCACCCAGACGGGCGGGAATGTCGAGGACCAGCTGCATTCGTCCGCGAGATCGAGTGTTCTGTGGCCGATCCTGTGACAGAACGGGCTTAGACTTGGTCTGTCATCTCACGATGACCTGCCGTAACACAAAGAAGCAGGTGTTGACCGTGGCCTACCCCCTCTCTCGGTGCCGGTCAACTTTCTCGACCGCAGGGGCCACCGGATGGGTGCTCGAGCTAGAGACCGCCCAAGGGGGGGGCACCCCTACATGCGTGTGGCCCATGCATATGCATGCAGGGGTGGTGTGCTGTTTGAATAGGCAACACACATCCTTCACGTGGCATGTGCCTCACAAACCACATAGACGGGTGGGAACGTCGAGGATCGGCTTCATTCGTCCGCGAGACCGAGTCTTCGGTGGGCGATCCTGTGACAAAACGGGCTTAGATTTGGTCTGTAATCTCGCCATGACCTGCCGTAACATGAAGAAGCAGTTATTCACCATGGCCTACTCCCTCTTGGTGCCGGTCAACGCCCTAGGCCGCCGGGGCCACTGGATGGGTGCTCGGTGTGTAGAACCGGGCAAGGGCCGTCTGAAGGAGAAAACAAGATGGTAACTATAATGTGGTAAGGTGGTTTGCCAAGCATGGAAGAAAAAAACAAAAAAAGTATAAGACATATTATCGAGAATGCACAAAAGATCTAGGTTTAGGTGCTTTACCGAGAGGCCCTCTCGGTAAATGTAGGCATTGCCGAGAGCCCAGAATCGACTCTCGGTCACCACTGCTCTAATTCTTTATTTTCCTTATATTAGTGTTTTTTACTCCCTTTTTTGTATCTGTTATTTCATATGTTTTTATGACTAAAGTTTGAAAATGCCATGACTTTTGATGAATTTTTTCGATAAAGGACTTTTGATGGACTTAAATTTTTATGTTATGGGCTAGATTTGTTCAAAACTCAATTTTAAAGACTGTAAATTAAAGAACATGAGAACGGTGGCATGCCGCAACATGAAGAAGCAGGTATTGACCATGGCCTACCGCCTCTCCCGGTGCCGGTCAACTTCCTAGACCGCAGGGGCCACCGGATGGGTGCTCGATCTAGAGACCGCCCGCGGGGGGGCACCCCTACATGCGTGTGGCCCATGCATATGCATGCAGGGGTGCTGTGCTATTTGAATAAGCAATGCACACCCTTCATGTGGCACGTGCCTCACAAACCACACAGACGGGCGGGAACATCGAGGACCGGCTGCGTTCGTCCGTGAGACCGAGTCATCGGTGGGCGATCCTGTGACAGAATGGGCTTAGACTTGGTCTGTCATCTCGCGATGACCTGCCGTAACACGAAGAAACAGGTATTGACCGTCGCCTACCCCCTCTCTCGGTACCGGTCAACTTAATAGACTGCAGGGGCCACCGGATGGGTGCTCGATCTAGAGACCGCCCGAGGGGGGGGGGGTACCCCTACATGCGTGTGGCTCATGCATATGCATGCAGGGGTGGTGTGCTGTTTGAAAAAGCAACGCACATCCTTCACGTGGCACGTGCCTCACAAACCACACAAATGGGCGGGAGCGTCAAGGACCGACTGCGTTCGTCTGCGAGACCGAGTCTTCGGTGGGCGATCCTGTGACAGAACGGGCTTAGACTTGGTCTGTCATTTCGTGATGACTTGCCGTTACACGAAGAAGCAGTTATTCACCGTGGCCTACCCCCTCTCAGTGCCGGTCAATGCCCTAGGCCATCGGGGCCATCAGATGGGTGCTCGGTCTGTAGAACCGGGCGAGGGCCATCTGAAAAGGAGAAAACAAGACGGTAACTATAATGTGGTAAGGTGGTTTACCAAGCATGGAAGAAAAAACAAAAAAAGTATAAGACATATTATTGAGAATGCACAAAAGATCTAGGTTTAGGTGCTTTACCGAGAGGCCCTCTCGGTAAATGTAGGCATTGCCGAGAGCCGAGAATCGACTCTCGATAACCACCTCTCTAATTCTTTATTTTCCTTCTATTAGTGTTTTTGTTTGGTACTCTCTTTTTTGTATCTTATATTTCATATGTTTTAATGACTAAAGTTTGAAAATGCCATGACTTTTGATGAATTTTTTCGATAAAGGACATTTGATGGACTTAAATATATATGTTTTGGGCTAGATTTGTTCAAAACTCAATTTTAAAGACTGTAAAGTAAAAAACATGAGAATGGTGACATGCCATAACACGAAGAAGCATGTATTGACTGTGGCCTACCCCCTCTCTCAGTGCCGGTCAACTTCCTAGACCGTTGGGGCCACCGGATGGGTGCTCGATCTAGAGACCGCCTGATGGGGGCACCCCTACATGCGTGTGGCCCATGCATATGCATGCAGGGGTGGTGTGCAGTTTGAATAAGCAACGCACATCCTTCACGTGGCACGTGCCTCACAAACCACACAGACAGGCGGGAACGTCGAGGACCGGCTGCGTTCGTCCGCGAGATCGAGTCTTTGGTGGGCGATCCTGTGACAGAACGGGCTTATACTTGGTCTGTGATCTCGCGATGACCTGGTGTAACATGAAGAAGCAGGTATTGACCGTGGCCTACCCCCTCTCTCGGTGCCGGTTAACTTCCTAGACCACAGGGGCCACCGAATGGGTGCTCGATCTAGAGACCGCCCAAGGGAGGGCACCGCTACATGCTTGTGGCCCATGCATATGCATGCAGGGGTGGTGTGCTGTTTGAATAAGCAACACACATCCTTCACATGGCACGTGCTTCACAAACCACACAAATGGGTGGGAACATCGAGGACCGGCTGCGTTCGTCCGTGAGACCGAGTCTTTGGTGGGCGACCCTGTGACAGAACGGGCTTAGACTTGGTCTGTCATCTCACGATGACCTGCCATAACACGAAGAAGCAGTTATTCACCGTGGCCTACCCCCTCTCGGTGCCGGTCAACGCCCTAGGCCGCCGGGGCCACCGGATGGGTGCTCGGTGTGTAGAACCGGGTGAGGGCCATCTGAAAAGGAGAAAACAAGAAGGTAACTATAATGCGGGGGGCGTGGCACTTGTCATGCGATATCCTCCTTTGAGAGCACGAGAAGTTTCGAGGACACCTAAGCAACAGGCCCCACACTTCCTGCACAAACCGGACACGTTCCCTCTCGATACCCAGAGACTAGCTGGGAGATGGTGTGGTTTACAAGCGGCCTGAGGGGAGGCTTATTCGAAACATGCCAAAAAATTTACCACACCCTACAGGGGCCATGTGATGACACCGTGCCAGCTCTGTGTAATCCCGACATCGTACGATTTTCCGAGGATTTAAACGGTTGCATCAGGCATGCCACTGAGGTACTTTCGCCTCCCCGGTGCCATGGCATGCCCCTCCCTCATCTGCGCAGGGCCTTGGCATGCCGCAATGACATCACAATGGATTTCCCATGCCGCTTCTGGGCTTGATTTCATGTGGTGCCTTGCAGATTTGGAATTTCCGGTGATGAAACCCTGATGCGTCTCTGGCGTATCTACTTTTCCTAACGCTTTTGCTCTTGTTTTGCACTCTAATTTGCATGATTTGAATGAAACTAACCCGGACTGACGTTGTTTTTAGCTGAACTACCATGGTGTTGCTTTTGTGAAGAAATAAAAGTTCTCGGAATGGAACGAAACTTTTTGGAGAATTTTTATGGAATAAAAGAAAAATACTGGAGCCAAGAACCACCGGAGGGGCCCCCTGGGTGAGCACAACCCACCAGGGCGCTCCCCCCCTCTAGGCGCGCCCAGGTGGGTTGTGCCCACCTGGTGGTCCCACAGACCCTGACTCCGATGCTATAAAATCCTATTTTTGGAGAAAAAAATCAGGGAGAAAGAATTATCGCATTTCACGATACGAAGCCGCCGCCACCTCCTGTTCTTCGTCGGGAGGCCAGATCTGGAGCCCGTTTGGGGCTCCGGAGAGGGGGATCTTCGATCTTCGTCATCACAAACCCTTCTCCATCGCCAATTCCATGATGCTCCCCACCGGGAGTGAGTAATTCCTTCGTAGGCTCGCTGGTCGGTGAGGAGTTAGATGAGATTCATCATGTAACACTACAAAAAAAAGACACATCCGTGACATTTTGGGCCGAATAGATGTGGTGGGCTCCTACTTCTATGGCAGAAAATGGGCTTTTCATCGTGGGCGGGCCGGGGACGCACCTACATGACATTCTTTGGGCCGTCCATGACGGAAAAAATCATGGTAGAAGCTATGGCGAGGAAAATTTCGGGGAGTTCCCGGTTACGGTGGGTTGTCGGGGCCGAGCGATGCACGGAGGGATTGCACGTTTCTCTCGTACACATATGCGCGTGTGTGCGAGGCATTGGGCTCTAACTGAACCCAAGCGAGGTGTTCGCTTATTGAACCCGAGCGATTGCACTAGCTACATTACTGAACCCGAGCGATCGATCCCTTGGCTGTTAACTGAACCCAAGCAGTTCCTTCGCTACTGCTGCTAACTAAACCCGAGCGATCGATCGCTGCTGCTGCTGCTTACTGAAGCCGATCGAATCTGCTGCCTCTTGATGAACAGTGAATGTGGGGGTTGGTTGAACGAGTCGAGACGTACGTGGTTGGGGTTGGATGAACAGTTCCCGATGGGGGTTGGATGAACAGGACCCCGTGGTAGTAGTAGTAGTAGTAGTAGGCCGTTGCCGCTGGATGAACAGGACCCCGAGAGGAGGCCGCCATAGCCGAGCTGGTTGGGGGTGGATGAACAGGACCCCGTGGAGGGCTGGTTGAACAATAGCCAGTGGAGGGCTGGATGAACAGTAGCTCATGGATGAACAGTAGCTGGTGGAGGCAGGAGGAAGACGCGGTGGATGAACAGTGCAGGTGGAGGCTGAAGCAAGTTGACGGTGGGTGAACAGTAGCCCATGGAGTCCCGTTTTGCAGTATGCCACACCCCTCCGATGAACAGGACCCCCATTTCGACCGTAGCGCTCCAACACAAGTCCGTTTCCTCTGTTTTGCGGTATGCCACACCCCTCCCGATGAACAGGATGCCGTTTCGATCGTAGCTGGTCGAACAGAAGTCCGTTTCCTCCATACTGCGGTATGCCAGACCCCGTTTCGGCTGTTCCATCCAAGCCGGTTGGCTCCCATTGAACATGACGCATTCCGACCCAGTCTGTTGCCTCCCGATGAACAGGACGTTGTTTCTCCATTCCGACCGAGGCAGTTGGCTGCCCGATGAACAGGACGCCGTTGCTGCCGTCTGTTGCCTCTCCATGTACACGAGCCCTGGCCGTACGTATGTGCGAGTACGCGTTCGAGACACCTCCTATATGTACGTACATGGCCGTATTTTTTGGCATGTGGTTGTACGTACGTGTACACGGTTTAGAAGGGACTGCCTGAACTGCTACGTCGGGGGCTCTACTACTACACGTGCCGCTGCTTGCTCGGCCATGGTTCATCATTCCAGAGAGACCGATCGACAAGTATGTATGTACACGTTCGCGACAACGCTACGTACGCTTCGACCAGGTGGGTCCTGGCTGCCAGGGAGGATAAGGGGGCACTTCCTTGAGTGCAAAGTTATTGATGGTGGGTCCGAGCTGTCAGGGGGAGGATTCATTTTTTTCGCGTCTAATATGGAGGCACTTTCCTTGCGTCCGAAGATATAGCTGGTGGGTCCCAGCTATCAGGGGGGAAAACATTTTTTTGCAAAATACAGCTAAGCGAAAATACGGAGGCCCTTCTGGTAGGTCCCTGCTGTGAGGTGGAGGAATCATTATTTTGCGCGTAATAAGGAGGCACTTCCTTGCCGCGGCCGTGGACCCAGCTGTCAGCCTCTCCACGTACAGTCCTCTTCCGATGTAAGTCGTTCCTTGACCACGTTGACCATGCCGCACCGAGAGCACCAAGGCGGTGGACGACGGCGAGGCCTAGGAAGGGAACGACCCGGAGCCGGGGAAGACTCGGCAGTTGTTTCCCACGCGGAGGGGCGTACGAGGGTTTACTGGTTGGGCTGCAGTGTGAGGCTGCCGTCGCCGGAGAATAACAGCAGGTCTGGGTGAGTACAGGGATGGCCAGGCCAGCGATGGGAGTAGGGTGGGGCGGTGAGGCCTGCGCGGCAGCAGAGCCGGCCACGGGAGGCAGGAGCAGGCGGCACGACCGACGCTGGTTTGGACGGCTGGAGCAAGAAGACTAGAGGTTGAAGAAGCACTACGGCCGTTGGATGGACATCGTACGATCACTGGAGCTAGAATCGTTCATATTGACTAAGTTGACAAAGCCCTCCGTCCGCGTCAACTTAGTAGGCCCACAAGTCAGCCTCCAACTATGGTGGGTCCCAGATAGCAGGGGGAGTATTCATTTTTTTGTGCGTAATAAGGAGGCACTTCCTTGCGTGAGAAGATATAGCTGGTGGGTCCGAGCTGTCAGCGGGAGGAATGCTTTTTTCGTGAAATACAGAGGCCCTTCCGGTGGGTCCCTGCTGTCAGGTGGAGGAATCATTATTTTGCGCGTAATAAGAGGCACTTGCTTGCGTGCGGCCGTGGACCCAGCTGTCAGCCTCTACACCTACAGTCCTCTTCCGATGGATGTCATTCATTGACCATGTTGACCACACCACGCCGAGAGCACCAGTGCGGTGAATGACGGCGAGGCCTAGGAAGGGAACGACCCGGAGCTGGGGAAGACTCGGCAGTGCTTGCCCATGCGGTGGGGAGTACGAGGGTTTACTGGTTCGGCTGCCGTCGCCGAAAAATAATAGGAGGTGTGGGTGAGTAGAGGAATGGCCTGGCTAGCAATGGAGTAGGGTGGGGCGGTGCGGCCTGCGCGGCAGCATGGCCGGCCACGGGAGGAGGGAGCAGGCAGTCCTGCCGGCGCTGGTTTGAGAGACTGGAGCAGGAAGAGCAGAGATTGAAGAAGCACGGCAGCCCTTGGATGGACATCCAATAGTCACTGCTCTCGTGTGTTGACTAAGTTGACACGGCCTTGCGTGCGTGTCAACCTTTTTTTTAGGAAAGCGTACGCGTCAACCTATAGTAGGCGCACAAGTCTGCCTCAAATATGTGCAAAACAACATACATCCCATCTGCCATTATTTGTAATAATTTACAGCCCATTTGCTAATTCTTAAGGATTTTTTTTGAGCCCATATTCTTTTTGTTAGCATTACAGCCCATATTGTGGCCACGGTTAAAAATTTCTTCAAAATTTTGCATATTTCGGTGCGGATTTTTTTGGAGCCCATATTCTTTTTATTAGCATTACAGCAAGTCAGCCTCAAATTAGTTTTTAATCCTGAAATTTCGAGTCATGTTCAAACTAATTTAAAAATAATAAATTTATATCAATTTAAAATCCAACATAATTTTCCCCACAAAAAAAATTAAATTTGAAATGTCAAAATCTTTAAAAAATGATATTTGAAACTAATTGCCGGTTTGCTGTGTTTATAAATTTACATCCCATTTCTTACTACTTCATTTTCTGGGCAAGCGAATACATCACGCTCGTCTTGAAAGATTTGCAGCCCAGCAGGGCTAAGAAAGCAAGTAGGCCTCCGTTGGGTATTTCTTTAAAAAAAAGTAGAACTGGGCTAGCCATTTTCAGCAAGAAAAAAACACAACTGGGCTCATCATGTGGTAAACATAAAATAAAACCCTGGCTAGGCGGGCCACAGCCCCGTTGTTACCCTGACCCGTCTCTAAAACTAGTATAAATAACAACTACTTGTTCCAAAAAAAAGTAAATAACAACTGCGCGACCTGCTGGGTCCCTGGTGTCAGCCGCTTGTTGTGTAATTCTCTCATTTATTGACTACGTTGACAATGGCGTGGGACCCAGATGTCCAACCATTAGGAGGAACCATTTTTTGGGCTTGTAATAACGAGGCACTTGCTTGCGTACTGCCATGAACCCTGGTGGGTCCCTACTGTCATCCTCTCCACGTACAGTCATCTCCTTGTTCCTCTCGGTTGATGACGACGTTGACAATGCCAGTCGGCGGCACACCGCGCACGGCAAGCGAACCAAGGCAGAGGATGATGGCGAGGCCTTGGACGGAATGAACAGGAGCCGTGGAAGATGCGCCAGTCTATTCGCAAGCGGAGGGGAGTACGAGGGTTGACTGGTTCGGGTGCGGGTGCATGTTGGGGCTGACATTGCCGGAGAATAACAGGACGTGTGGGGGAATAGAGGGAGGGACTGGCCAACGTTTGAGGGTACGGTAGGGCGGCGGAGGCGCAGCCAGCCGTGGGAGGCGGGAGCAGGCGGAACCGATGGGGTGGTTTGGTTTGGGCGGCTGGAGGAAGAAGACAAGAGATAGAAGATACACGACAGATGTTGGATGTCAATCCAACGGCTGGTAGGCAGAATCGTTTGTTGAGTAGTAATTAAGTCGACACCACCTGGGATAGGCTTTTTCCTCGTGGGTCCCAAATGTCAGAATCCAAATCTATCACGGTCATGCGGCCTTTCTTATGAAAATTACAGCCCATTTGGTGTGCTAGTTCAAAATAAGTTTGTGGGTGCTGGTGGGTGCTAATCACTTGGGTTCAGTAATGCATAGTGAGCTCAAGCAGCCAGCGAGAGTGATGTTATTTCCCTTGGTTGGGATTTGTTACAATATTTCACTCTTAATTAAACAAATGGCAAGCCATTTGCCTTGTTTCAAATAAAATATGACAGTGACAGCCGAGTTGAAAAGGGCAACAACATCTAACTCCAGCTTACAAACTGTACAAAAGCACGAGGGTTAATTGTTCATCCGGTTTAGACAAAACCCAGATTGAACAGGGCAACAACATCTAACTCCAGCACTGTTTTAGGCAGTCACAGTCAAATGGATCGGTCAGGTCCATAGAATGAACATCCTGGGTCGTAAAATTTACTGGATTATGACCACAAGATGTTGTAAATAGAAGCCCGGCACGTTCAGAAGCCCTTTTGTCCACCTGAAACTCCTTTTTTTGCTCTTCGACATACCCATCCGTCAAAACCATGCTGCTGATAAACTTAAGCCTGATGGACAATAGTAACCTCGCATTCAGCAGGAAGAATGTGACAAATCTAGTGTTTGCATGGTTGGCTACATATCGTTCTAGCGTTATTGTCTTCAATCGAATGTCATGAGAAGTGAGAAAATCCCGGTGCTTATGAATCCACCGATTGGTTATAACTTTCTTACCCCGTCCTGTTGCCTAAATAGACATGAAGATTGAAAACAGTTAAGGTCTAAAAAAAGAGTGTCGAAAGAGCAACAACTGAACGGTTAATTCTAGTACACTATATGCGGGCTTCCAATGTGCGTGAAATTATCACCTTTATATACAACTTCTCCAGACATGGAAAGCATTGCAGCAAGCCAATAGTCTTGTTCAGATCAAAACTATTCATTTGGATATATAAGATCTTGACAGAATCCAGCACCATTGATTGGCTATCCATGGAGAAACTCTTCATCGAGCATAGAACATAATATTAGTACAAAATGTGTACTCCAAGATGATATAGAACTTATGCGTAGAAATTTAAAATGCAGCTTATGATTACAAGTGTAGATGATAATATACAGTACCTGAAGAACTGTGGAGCCAAACACCATCTTGAAATGAGCACAGAGATCATGTATTACACCCAAGGTCACCAGTTTAGGCACAAAGATGACAGTTATTTGCGACGGTGAATAACTAGAATCAAGGATCAACCTTTGAAGTGAAGGGGCATCTTCGATGATGAGCTGCCTTCCGTCAAAAGAAATTCCAATTCTTACAAGGTTAGGCAACTTTATTTGGAGACAACCGATTCTAACTGTGAAAACAAGCACCAAGCACTCCAGGGCAGGGCAACTGGAGTGGATGATGCTATGCAATGAGGCCTCTGATATACGAACCCGCACAAGTGAAAGTTTTTTGAGAAATGGGAGTCGAAGGTTTTGTACCAGATTGTCTGGTAGGTAGCACAGTGCAAAGGTGGAGGTGTGGAGAGAGGAGGAAAACCGCGAGATGGACATCGGTGCTGAGGGCACAAGTACATGGCGTTCGGTATCTGGTAGGTGATTTCCTGGGGAATAGTAGAACTCAAGCAGCTATAGTTCTGTGAATTCAGGGGATTTCAGCTAGGCGTCCACCGTGCAGGGCATGCTATGCTTGCTCAGGTAGCATGACGGGATGCAGAGGCTTTGAACGGAGCCCTGGTGGGAGGAGATGATAGCTCTGGGGAGTTCAAAATCATTAAAGAGAGATAGCTGACAACAGTCGAGATTAAGGGGCGCGGCGCGCCATAGAGGGCACCACCAAGTTGAGAGGACTTGGGTGCGGCAGCAATACTTGGTGGGGAGAAGCGAGATGATCTCCCCAAGGATGGCGTTCGGGAGATCGCTGATGCGGTCCACCTGAGATTCTACGGGTTCCTGGGATCCGGTGGGGGCGGGCTCGCCGCTTCTCCCCGCACTGCCGGGTGTAGGATCTACAACAGGCATCGCCGCTGGCGGGAGCCTCATCTTCTTGGCGCTGGGGTCAGCCGACTCCATTTTCCTTGAGGGCGTCGCGTCGAGCTCATGGATTTGAGCAGAGTAACGAATGACGAGCCTAGTTGTAGTGTGAGTGAAGAAGAAGGGGAGCTGGGGTTTTTTGTAGTAGTGAGGAAGAAGGGAAGCTGGGGTTTTCTGTAGGAGTGAGGTGAGGAATTTGGGGGTATGAGTGGAGCGAGCTAATGTGAGGTGGGTGGGAGTGAGGAGGAAGAAGAGCATCCAGGTTTTTTGGGGGCGGTGTGCTGGGTAGCGCCTCTCATTAAGTAAATATATGGGCTTTTGAATTGATTTTATTATTTACTAGGGTGGATGGGCTGTTTTGTCTTGGGCCCAGAGAAACAATTACTACTAGTATAGTGGAGACACTCTACAGCTACCCAAAAAAACAATTACTACTAGTACAGTGGATGCACTACCGCTTCTGGCTCCTCCGAGGTCATCGAAACGTCTCCCTCTACTGAATGCCGTTTTACTTTGGTTCACCGACATGCGGGCCATGCAGCGCGCGGGCCCAAATGCCATCCACCAAATTAGAAGGAGGTATGCAGGCGGAGAGTCACCCCGATCATAACGCGGGAGTAACGAGCCGTCATATCACAAAACCCCACCTCCCCGCAGTCTAAGTTTGATGGACGAAGCAACCATCATTTCACTCTTCGCTGAATCCCCTTCTCCCTCACCGTCTCAAAGAAAGCCAACACTTGCATCTGCCATTGTTCTTCTCTCCCAACGAAGGGAAGGTAAGCGAATCCGTGATGTTGGTATATTTTCTTTCAGAAAAAAAGAACTTTTGCAAAGCAGTAACTGATCCTCACTCTCTTTTTTGTTTCATTGTCATTGTGATTGTGTTTTCCTTTCAGTTGTCTCCTAGTATTCGTCAGTTTCATGATGGACCAAGGAGAACCAGGCAAAGATCTGCCGATGTTGGAGCAGACGCGGGAGGCTGATCCCCACGAGACAGAGAGCTCCAAGAAGATGGAGGCAGCCACCGAGCCGACCCCAGATACGCTCATGGCCACTACTGAGATGGTCAATGCCCCGTTTGAGGTTACAGCCCCGGTGGCCCTGCAGGAGTAGTTTTCCCCCTTCGAGGATGTGTCCCCCCCGCTGAGCTGCCCAAGGTGATTTTCTTCTTTGCCGATCTCGATTGTGGTTTTTCATCTAAGTATGTGGTGATAAATAATGCAAAATTTTATTAGCTTCGATGCCATGCTACCTTCCCTGTCATGCATACTTTTGACTCTACATAGTGGTTTATATAACTTGTGTTTCTTATATTGGAAAGTAATTCGGAATTTGTTTCTGTTTCAATTAGAGCCCTGATGCAGACAAGGATTGTGTGGTTGTACATGTCACTCGCTATGAGGCGGATGACCTGAATATACGCACTAGGAAAACAAAGTTCTTAGGCTGTTGGATCCTGGAAGCCATTTGCACTTATACCAATGTCGAGATGTATTCCAGCCTCACTGTTGTCAGGCGTGTTGTCTAGGGTGTACTGAAGCACAAGAAGTTCAAAGCTACTCCTTTGTTTGTGAGGCATACTGTTCTTGTCAAGCTTACGCAGGAAGATGACGTGGCATGCCTCCAGAAACAAGTTTATGAGTGGAAAGGCCACAAGGTTATCTTCAGGAAGGTTCACAGGATTGAGCTGCTACCGGACGTCCTCGATGATGTTCATGGCAAGGTCCATCTTGTGTCCATCCCAAATTAGATCGAGGCATGAAATAGTTGCCCCAGCAAGTGTTTAAAAGTAGTTTGGATTGTGTCTAATTATCCGAACCTTGCCTATTATCGAGCCCTCTGGGGCTAGTACTCTGTTTGAATCCGTCTATGGGAACTACTGCTACTTTTGTGTGCCTGTGAATCATGTGAGAACCATCCTAATTTTTGCTGAAACAGATGTGTCCTCACTAGTTTTTTCATGTAATATGGCATGGTAAGACATAAGTTGTCACGGTTTATCATACGAGCAGTGTGTGTTTGATGAAATAGAGTACTTGTTCGACAACTGTGCGCTGACATATACATAGGGTACGTAAGGCTGGTTAAGTACTTGTAAACACTGTTGGTGCTACCCCACTTGTAAGCAGTTGTGCAAAACACGACACATTGGCTAAGCTCGCTTCAACACTAGAAAAGTCGGCTATCGACCAGCTAACAATCAATAATCTGCTGTCTGACATATAAGCAACTACGTATCTTGTTACAGTGGTTCATGCAGTTAACTGAGGCCACAATGTAAATTCCAAACGTTCACACGCTAGTCCAGCGTTCATGTGGAACATTCACATTAAACTCGGCTTCATAAAATACTTAAAAAGCATAAGTTAAGCAATTTTATACATCTCAATGATTCATAGAACATAACAAACATTTACTAGTCTCTACTCTTATAAAAAATAGAGTTGGTGATGATGGTGTGCCTGCCATCCTGCAATATAGGCCGTCCGATTTATATCTGATGGATAGGAAGGAAACTATGGCAATTTTGCAAAAAGATACCCACACCCCTCTCCACATTTGCAAATAAGGCCTTCCCTCGTTCATCCTTTTCTCTCACAAGATAAACTACTCATACAAATGCATCTTGATGTTCCGTGCAACGCACGGGCATCTTGCTAGTTCACAGCAAAAGACAAAGTTGTGAGAAGGTTTACAAATCAGGAAAAATCAAGCAAGGTTTCTCTGAGCAAAGGGCCTCCCCTAGGCAGGCTTTAATTTCCTGGAGTTCACTCTAGTTTTTCTTGTTGCCACCATCCAGGGTTAGGTTCTCTCATTCCAGAATAACCAATTATAATTGTGTTCTCAGTTGGAATGCTGAACTGAACCATGTAGTGTACTGACCATCTGAACTTCTTGTGCAGTTCCACTAAATTTAAGCACCGCTATTTGCAGAAATAAGTAGACCACAATGCCTCTTGTCCGTGCACCTGTCCCAAAAACCTCCGTGCAGCCGTGCCAACTAGTCCTCTGTCCATGGATGAACTGGGAGAAAGTGCATTCCCTACTAGGATGCAGTTGTTTTCGCTCGTCCCTGCACTGCAATCAAGAAGTAAAACATACGAATAAGCTTCTTTTAGATTGCGTTGGTCATTCTACCTAGTTACTACCAATGTAGGAATACCTGGAATATGGGTGGTTAGACGACGGTAGCTAGGAATAGCCATCTCATTCTGTGCAGTTCTACTAAAACTGAGGTGTGTACTTTTGATTGCGCAGATAGAAATGATATGGAGACAGACATCCCTGTTTGCGAAAATATGAAATACGCTTATTTAAATAGTGACAATTATTTGCAGTGGCATATGATTAACAGCAGCATCTATTGTGTTATAATTGGCACTACATTGACAGTATGAAAGTGCCCTTAAGTAAGAAGTAGCATCACATCACATCAACACTTCCACTAGATTAACATGCAGAACAATAGCATTAGTATTACTATCATGAGAGTAGCACATGGTCAGTAAATGTGCAATCAAATTTGTGCAGTTCCACTGGGATGAAGCAATGTTAACGGTGTGAGATTTAAGTGTAACTGCAAAAACACAATTCATGGGAAATAAAGCAAGACGGAAGCACTTCATAAAATGGTGGTGTCATAGCTTCAATTTATCGACGGCACTAGACCATTACTTAATAGTGATATTAGGTGGCATTGCTTCAATTTATCGACGGCACTAGACCATTACTTAATAGTGACATTAGGTGGCATTGCTTAATGCTTCATGTGATTTTACATTAACGGTAGCGATATGGGCGTAGGGACAGTAGGGGCATAAAGTGGTGAGGCAGATGTGGTTGCCGAGAGCGGCAAACACTCAGGCAACATGTCTGCATTTGTCCCATTTTTTATCTCCTCGGCGACATTTTCCTATGTGAGCAGAGGAAATCTAGACCTGCTCGTTCTCATTTGCGTTGTCCCCCAACACCCCTCTCCTTTTTCGACCAAGAGACAGGTCCACCTCCCCCCACCCTTCGCCATCCACCACACTTTCTTCGCCTTTTCAACCAAGAGACCGGTTGGGTAGCCAGTATCTACTACTTCCACCCGTTTCCTCTTAGAACCAAGTCCTAGATTCATGCTACAGCTTTCCCACTTTCTTCCCTGTTTGAACCAACTCTTAGATTCGACTGTATGAACTAGCTTTACCTCTAATAATAGTAAAAGCCTAGGTGGCTTTGGAACAGCTGACGAAAGTAGAAAAAGATCCACATGCATCCACGTGGGGAGCTGGGGCAGTAGAGCAAGGCAGGTTTCGAAGGAATATATACCTGAGGGTCATCGGGATTTGGCAAAGATGGTGTCGGGAGGCCGCATCTTGGCCACAATACCGCAGGTAGAGAAGGGGTCGGAGGCCCTCCCGAGCCAGCCCTGTCTCGGAGAGAACGGTACGGCCGCCGATCAGGACGCGCGGGCAGCTGTTGGTCTCCTCCCTCGCCGCCGACGACTGCGTGAACGATGCACCTACACCCCTGCCCCGGCCGAGGTGGTCCGGCCGGATTTGTGACCAGCCGTGAGCAGAGAGAGAGTGTGGCCACCTATGTCTTGCTTATATCTGGAGAGCATGAGAGAGTGAAAGAGAGGAACCCTAGTAAAGCAAGCGCTGAGGCTCCTGCTTATGTATATAGTGGAGTGATTTTGTTGTAGCAGTCGTTATTAAATTTAATACGCGCGAACCACTATTTTCGTTTAAACTTCAAGTAAAAATAAAACTCGATCAATAACATGCCACCGCTTCCAGGTCGCACTATCAAATCACCGCGTCCAGGACGCACTATGTACTGTATCATTCACGTGCGGTCCCCGACCCTCCATCAAGTTGAAAACTAGACTAGTCAAAATGTCAATTGGGATGCCTCTTTGTAAACAAATGCGCTCCTAGCTTAAAAAAATGCGCTCCTAAGTGTACCCGCGAGTGGGTGTGAGAGAACTAGTGCATGCGTGCACCGCTTCTCTTCGTGAGAGTACAATATACTACGCCCAAAGAACGTTTGCCACAAGAGTAATAGTATAAGTGTGTGACGTGTGAGTTAAAATAAAAGGTGCGCGACGTCTTTTATTTTTTAGAAGTTCTGAGGGTAGGGTGTGAAGAGCACATATGTGTGTGACGTCTACCTACAGATAGACGGTGGGTGCGAGAGGACTCGGGAGAGTCGTGACTCGTGAGGGTGCATGTGTGCGTGAGAGAGAGGGGGCACGTATCAATGCAATGCATGTGTCCGTAAATCATATTTGACAAACGTTCGCCACAAGCCGTTTCCTGACGAACGCCGTAAGAACCGTTAGATCGGCATCCGACAGTGTCAGTTTTGCCATGGCATTTAACAGAACAGCCACTCCTCCGACACACAAATCTTCCATGTGAGTGTTAGCAACTGCCGTATGCTCCTCCCTCCGTTCCAAAATGTAGTGCATATAGCTTTATTGAAAATTCAAACCTCGGAAACTTTTACCGAGTTTTCGTATACCAAAATGCACATATAGAATACCCAGTATATATCATTTCATTCATCTTCGAGCGGTAACTATAAAGATGGGGGAGGAGTGTACAAAGAAAGTCCGTCGTATCACCTGCAGCAATTTCAACCATCCTTTGGTGTGGAGGAATATCATAAGAACTCTATACGATATGATTTTTATAGGATTTTTTCCTTTAGAGCCAATTGGTTCATAGGAATAGATTCATATACTCCACATTTCAAAGGAAAATAAACATGATATCATTTTTATAGCTTTAGAGCCACTTGGTTCATATGAATGGATTCCTATACTCCCACAATTTCAAAGGAAAATAAACATTAGTGTATATTCAATAGAAAAGTTCCTATGATGTGAACCAAATGACATCTCTTTTCTAATCCCTCCTCATAGGAATTGAGATACGTGTCATCTCTAGATTCAATAGAAAAGTTTCTATGATGTGAACCAAATGACATCTCTTTTCTAATCCCTCCTCATAGGAATTGAGATACATGTCATCTCTAGATTCAATAGAAAGTTCCTATGATGTGAACCAAATGACATCTCTTTTCCAATCCCTACTCATAGGAATTGAGATACATGTCATCTCTTTCCCTACAACTTCCATATATACATCTTCTATTCTTAAATAGCTAGTACAACCCACTAGTAGCTTTTTTCCTGGACATGCAACTATGGCACATGAACACGTCATGCATGCAAGTCATAAATCACATTGTTTTTGTACTCTATGCATGCAAGCACCACATCATCAATTCGTGCATGTTACTCATAAGTTATTTCTTGCATTAGATTTTGTATTGACAATGTATGTGTTGGTCACGTGCACACATATGTAGTTCACATTCACATTTTTGTTAGAAATGTCATTCTTTTAACTGTAATTCATTTTTTCTCTTTGTATTACATTTTCATTTTAAGCATACATTCACTTCCCATTAGTTATAGATGTTTTTGGAGGAACTTTTATGCATTATTTTGAGTAGCAAATTTCACGCGGCCGCGGGTATATCAAAATGCGGGGCCCATGCGTCATTGCCTTTCGGTCGAACCTACGTCCACAATTTTTTGTACGTATATCTCCACTGCTCCCCGAACCCAAAATGCTGCCTCGTTCCTGTAAAACCAAGTGGCCCACCCGTATTAAGGCGTCGACTCGAACTCAATCCCTCTCCCGTTTACTACGGCGTGGCCCCGCATGCCGTAGTACTGCTACAAACCCTACCCGCCGCACGCATCATCGGTTTTCTTCAAGAGGACGAGGGAGAAGCGGATTTGTTGTGGAGGCTCCTACCCTAGGGTGCCCTAGGTAGCTGCCACACGCATCATTGGTTTTCTTTTTTCTTTATGCTCTTGCGCCCTAGAGTGAAATGATGGTTACTTCGTCCGTCCAGCTTAATGCGGGAAAGGTGGGGCTTTGTGATTTGACCCCTCATCGCTCATTTACTACTACTGCGGCGCTACGACCGGGGTGCCTCCAAGTCCAACCGCTGCTCCGAACTGTAATTTGGTGCATCGCACGTGGAACAATACGGTGGATGAGCCACATGTCGGCCAAAGGGGTCCTGTTAAGTGTGTCGCCATTTCATGTGCGGACTGACCCTGCTGAGTTGCTATGCCAACACAACAGGAGCAGCCTACCACTTGGTTTTGCTCCTTGGTGAATCCCTACTATATTGATCTAAAAAGATACTAGTAGTAAAAATGAGGTGATTTTATCGAGCGGTGGGCGGGGGAGCATGGCCTGTCATGCGGTCCCACGTGTCATGATATACCAAGGCGATGTGCGTCCCTCTTGAGGCAGAACAATGGCAGAAGCAATACGTGGTTTTCTTGAAGGAGATGATGGCGAAGCGGATTCAGCGAAGTGTGAAATAATGGTTGCTTCGTCCATCCAGGGGAAAGGTGCAGCATTGTGATTTGACGTCTCATTCCTCATTACTACTACTGGGGCGCTACGACTTGGGTGCATCCCCCTTGCTGTTCTGCACTGTTATTTGGTGCATGACACATCGACCCGGTAGCTATATGTCCCACATGTCGGCAAGAGGAAGTACAGAATTCATGAAAGCGAGCGTCTCCACTCTTTTAGTACGATGGAGGAGTACAAGACACGGCTTGGTTTTTGCTGCTTTGCGTGATCCATCGATACAAACTCGGATTAAAAAAGGAGAGGGCGGGTCTTTTCCCGCGCGGCAGGCAGGGGAGTTTCACATAGTCTGTTCGAGGCAACGAGGCAGGAAGGGAAACAAGCAAATAAAGGTTGAGCGACTTAGTTTTGGGAAAATCTGATTTTTACGGAGTACGTACCCACTATGGAGGTAGTACTACTTACTACTCCCTCCTTTCCGGTTTATAGGGCTCATCTAAAAAAATTCGTTTTTCCGTTTTATAAGTCTCAATTCTACTAGTACTTACCATCACATGTTTGGATTTCGAGGTGAATTAAATCACCTGATGCAAGCAGTATCAAGAGAAAACTCACCAATGCATGTAGAAGTTCATGGAAATTTAGTGGTCATGCATGCATTCATTGTAATTAATGCATCGGTAAACATAACTTTTTGAGAAAAATGAGCCTACTAATTAAGTACTTGTGCAAACTACGAAATTAATTCCACCACTCACCGTCTACCTTGGTTGGATAGATTTTGAAATTGAGCCATAAACCGGAAAGGAGGGAGTAGTAACATAGCCTAGGGTAGCTTGCTGCACCACAGACTCCAAGGAAATTGCTGTAGTACTACTCCTATGTACTACCACTGTACTACTCCTACTACTAAAAGACATATATTTCAAATAATATGATAATCTCTCTAACCAAGGTAGGGGAGTATATGTCTAACGGAGGGAGTAGTAAAATTTTCTCCTCGTCCTGCGAGCCACCGCGCGTGTGGGCGAGGGAGCGGGCGTAGGCGTAGTAAGCAAGCTTCTCCTCGTCCGGCGACTCTGCGAGCCACCACACCCGTGGGCGGGGGAGAGGGCATAGCAAGCTTCTCCTCATTCTGCGAGTTGACGGGACACATCAAAAGTAGTACTACAGAGCATCTCCAGTGTATAGAGCCTTGCCTCTAAGGTAGGCCCCACATGGTTTGCCTCTTATCAAATGAAGAAACCACAATGTATAGAGACTCTAACCAGCCTCTAAGGTGGGCCCTAGCAGAAATTTAAAAAGTATTGATTAGCACCACATTTGTCCAATCAGTACTATTTCTCTTGTACTCCTGCCTTCTTATGCTTCCTAAGGCTGACAAGTGGGACCAGATGGATTGTTACATTGTTAGAGGTAGCCTCTAAGGTTAGACGCGATGCTAGCCAATTTTTTGTTAGAGGCAGTTCATGCAATATATAGAGGCCTGCCTCTAAGAGGAGAGAGAGGGCTTAGAGGAAACAAAAAGCATACATTGTGGATGCCCTAAGTGCCTACTTTCCGGTCTATATGACTCAATTTGAAATCCACAATGTACTATCCATAATAGATGCTGAGTGGTGGAATAAATTTGTTACTTCCATAGTTCGCAAAAGTACTGAGCATGTGAGATGGTGAATGGAGGGAGAACGATACCATTAGTACTACAGTTCTTTTGGAAGGGTTGTAGTAGTCCCTCCCATTCACATGTTCACATTTCAAGCTTCAATAAAAATGTTGCATGCAAGGATTAAGAGAAACCTCAGCAATGCATGTACTCCCTCAATCCATATAGGGTCTAAAATGCGTTTTGGAGGCTAACTTTGACCACATGTTAGAGCAATAATATGACATCCAACTTACACAAATCTTACCATCAAATTCATACGTGGTCATTATACTGCTAACACAGGCATGCGTTGCAATTAGTACGTACTCCCTCCGTTCCTAAATATTTGTCTTTTTGGAGATTTCAACAAGTGACTACATACGAAGCAAAGTGAGTGAATCTACACTCTAAAATATGTCTACATACATCCGTATGTTTGTAGTCCATTTGAAATGTCTAGAAAGACAAATATTTGGGAACGGAGGGAGTACATGATACAGTAGTAAACACTCACTATCTAGTAGTACTAGTACTCTACACTACTACTATGAGGCCATCCAACTGTGTCCCGACAGAAGACCGCGGACACCGATTATTCGTTCATATTTAAATTTGTTTTCACACAGCAAAATATCCATGAAAACAACACATGGCAAAATTTCACGGCGAACGAGGGATTTGAATGTGCTGGGAGGGGTGGGGCTGGAAGGGGTTGTTTGGATCTTGCCCGGGGTCGCCAAAATATTGGCGACCCTTTTGTCCACCCGTGCCGTTGCCACCGATGAACGAGGAAGAGCTCGGGTGCTCATGCATCCTCCAGTGCGCGCGTTGGAGACGAGCTCACATGAGCTGTGCTTTTTTTGTCCCACCACGCCGCCCGAGCCGGCCGTAGACCGACCGGCGACCCACAAATTATGCCATCCAACCATAGCCGCAACTCAACCAACCGGACGAAATTCATGCAAACACGGCGATATTTCATATAAACAATGACGGAATTCATATAAAATACCGGATTTTCATATAAACATGACGGATTTCATTACATTCAAATCAACTAAGCGGTGCTACTCCTGAACAGCACAGGTATAATAATACCTAGCCTAAATGGTCGCCCGCGGATCCATTTGTCTTCCTCATGTCTGGCAGCACGATCACCGGACTGCCGGGAGCCCCGGAGGTATATGCTTCAGCGCAAAGGACGGCTCACTTCCCCACCGCTCAACTAACATCGTTGGCTGATGCCCAAGATGGAGTCTGAAGGGGGCTTCTCTGCTTCCGTGGAGCCCATGCGGGGTCGACGAAGGTCCTCGCAACAGATGGATCCGGCAAGACACCTGCTATGTATGCCGGCGTCGCCTCGGCGGTGGCCTTCATGGGACCCAACCAGCGGCGGCCTCCCGTGTTCTACTTCTCCTTGATGATGGCGGCAGTCGCGGAGGTGCTGGCCACCGACTCGTCGCTCTCTGCGCACCCGGCTTCTGTCTCTGCTTGCATGGCGCGGCCGCAGGCATGGGAGTCTTGGCCACAGAAACGGGAGACGCGGTCGCAGACACGGGAGGCGCGGTACGAGGCGGCGGTGTGGACGGCAGCGACAACGCCCGTGCTCCGCGCCGTGCCGGCGTGGAGCAGCTCGCCGCTCCTCGTCGAGCTGGCCTGGAGCGGCGAGTTGCTGAACCACGCGCCGGCTTGGGGCGGCAACTGGCTCCATCGGGCGAGGGGAGGGAGGTGGATCAGCGAGCTACATAGCTCGTATCCGGTGGGCTCGGCGGGCCACCCAGCTGTCGGCGTGCGACACCTATGGGATCCCAAGGGACCCCTTTACGATTCGGCGGGGGGTGAGGTATGCGCAAAGAGCAGAACCAATGATCAACGCGGGGCGATTTTACCCAGGTTCGGGCCGCTGATCAGCGTAAAACTCTACTCCTGCCTTGTTTTATTATCGATGTTCTTGAGCCCAGGCTCCAGGAGCGCTCGCAGTGAACAGTACGTTCAAAGAGCAGCTATGCATGCAGAATGGGCCAGAAGATCGTCCCCCCCTGTAGCAGTTGCCTTGGGCCTCCTTTTATACCACAAAGGGGTCACGACAATGGCAAAATGTATATACATTGAGGTGTAAAGTAGCTACATGGTCATCATACCTAACCCCTGACGGATTAGGACGAATGCATTTAATGCACCGTGAGGTGTCCGTTTAGGTGTCCTCACTTTCTCGGGGATGGAAAAAGGGGCCATCCCATCAGCACCGCTTAAGCTCTCCTCCATTGGCGCATCACCATGCATCCAAAGAAGGACCCAGAATGTCGGGTTTGTTGCTGTGCTAGAGCGGTGGCACAACAACAAAACCTTGCCGGGTGCTGAACCTTGCCGGGCGCCGAGCCTTGCCGGGCTTCGCAGGCCATCCCGGCAAGATCTTGCCGGGGAAGCTGGCCTGCGGATTCTAGCTCTTCTTCTCTGCTGATCCTCAGATCTTTGACTTGAAAATTTCGTTGGTGGCCTGAGTTAACCTCGAACTGTTCCCTGACGAGCCTTTCCACGAGTATGGCTACAACTGCCCGTGCACAAGTACGAGGTACTAATGTCCCAATACTTAGTACACCGACAGGAGCCCCCGGGCCTAGGCCTCACACGAGTGCGAGGCGTTGTTGGGCTAGGCCCAAACAGTGCACGGGCACACGTGGCAGGGGATTAACTGCTCGTAAATATCCCATTTACTGTGCCCCCCACTACGCGCGCCGAACGCGCGATGTGGGAAGCGTGCCTCAAAAGCTACAACTGCAACGCGCCTGCAGAGGCGCATTCACATTGGGGAGTAAAAGAGGCGGCCCCGCTCCTTCCCCATAAAAAGGAGAAACCGCAGAGGCACAAGCCTATTTACCCCCCTTTTCTTCTCAATCTGGCCGTCGCCATTGCTTTCCTTCTCTCGAGCTCAGAGCAAAGCCTTCCCTCTTCCGCTCGCCGCCTCCACGCCCGCTCCATCCCCGGCTTCCGCCCTTGCAGCCGCCATGCCGCCCAAGACCAACAAAGGCAAGGGCAAAGAGGCGAAAGCCGATGTCCCGGAGAGCGAACTGGTGAAGATGCGGAAGAAGTACGTCGTCTTCGCCCCGTCGCTCAATGCGGAAGCTTTGAAGAGGCAGTACCAGTGTATGTGGGCGAGGGAGATGCAGGCTCACCCCGCCACTCGCGTGATTCCAGGTTCTTGCTCCAAGAGTGGGTCAGACAGATACCCCTTTTTCCTCGCATATTTCTATTGCGGGCTCTGTCCTCCCTTTTCTGACTTCTTCAACGACATCATGTACACATACGGCTTCCATCTTCTTGATTACACGCCGAATGCGGTACTGTGCATGTCCATCTTCGCTCACCTTTGTGAAAACTTTGCCGGAGTGGTTCCCAATATAGCCCTTTTCTGCCACTACTTTTTCCCTCGAATCCAAAAAGGAGAGGCCCTCTCTGGTTCTATCGCCTGGATTCCAAGGGCTTGGAATAAGGAAATATACCCAGAAGGAGTTTACCACGAGAAGTGGGATGAATGGCGGGCTGAATGGTGCTGGATCAAGGAAGCAGATCCCCATCCGTTCTGTCTGCCCCAGCAACAGAAAGCGGTCCGCGGCAGTGGCTGGAGCAGTCTTGCCGCTGAAGATGAAAAGCTCACAATCGCCACCACCAGGATTCTTCGCCTGAAAGCTGCCGGGCTAACAATGGAGATGATTGGCTTCGACTTTCTCCGCCGCCGCAATGCCCCCTTGCAGAATAAAGGAAGGCCAGCTTGGGAATACCGAAACGCAGCAGACATCATGAGATTGCGCCCCTGGTTGAATAACAATCTGACTGCTATGCAACTTGGCGCTCTCCGTCAGAAGCTGTTCCAGTGCGACAACAAGCATCGGTTGCTGGCAAGGATTGTCCCTCTGTGCAACAACTCTACCTTGGGGTCAATTATCGCCACCATGCCACTGTTCAACACCCATAGTCTCGACGCGACATGGGTTGAGCCATCCGAGGAAGATGCACAGAAGTTCTTTGATAACTTGATGGAGAGGGCCGTTCGGGAAGAAGCAGACTTACTCCGAGCCACCACCGACGAAGAGGTGGCATACATCGCCACCAGGGCGGAGGAGGCAAATCTTGCCGCTGAGGCCGGCAGCGTCGGCTTCGCAGAATGGGAAACCAGCGATGCAGAGGTAGTAGTGGAGAAAGATCCTGCCGGGAAGGACAAAGCTGCCGGGGAAAAGAGTAGCACAGCCGCTGAGAGCTCGTCCGACGAAGACGCGGCTGAAGAAGAACCTCAAGAAGAGCTCCCAGCCCCAAAGAAGAAAAAGCGTGTTCTTCGAAAGGCTGCATCTGGCATCCCGGCAAGCCAACCTTCCTCGAGCAGCAAGGCTCCCGGGAAGAAAACGGCCGGCAAGACTGTGTCGCGGCAAGGGGTTCGACAGCAACCTGCACGGTGCGCGAGACCCACACCAGCGGCAACTGCTGAGGCGGCAGGGGTGTCTCGCGCTACCGCACCGGAAGCTGAGGTGACGGAAACATGTCAACCCCCGGCGCCTGCTACAGCCAAGCGACCTAGGACCCCTCCTCCGCCTCCCTACTCAGACATTGCAACGGAGGTCGATTTCGACATCTTTGGCTTTAGTCCGGAGCGAGAAGAGGAAGAGTGAGTACCTTGCCACTGCCTTTATCTTCCAATCTTGGACCAATCTTACTGACTTGCTTGTATTGTCTCTGCAGTGATGCAGAAACCTTGCTGGAGAGGATGACAAAGAGGACAAAGACTTCCACGGGTGACGAGCCCCCGGCAGGCTCCACGAGCGTGCTAGAAACTGTCATCGTCAGCCCGGAGCTCAGCCCTCAACGCAGTCCCCAGCACAGCCCCCAGCGCAGCCCCTAGCGTAAGTTCATTGCTCTTTTTCCGTTGGTGGGCGCTGAGGTTTCTATTCTTGCCGCTGATATCTCTGGGCTTGCAGGAGAAGAACGGCAACAAGGAGAGTTATTGGAAGACGCCCCCGTCGTGCCACCTCCATCGACCACGCCGCCCACAAGTGCATCCCCGGCAAGGGATCCTACCGATGAGCCCATCTTGATTGAGGAGGAGCCGGCAAGCATGGACACCGGCAACCCTCCCCCGGCAACCGAGGTTGTCGGGAGGGGCGAGGCCACCTCTCAACAGCTCGACGCAGGTAATTGATTGCCTTAGTGTGCTTGCTATTCTTTCCTTTATTTCTTTTTCTTTGGTCCCTTCGAGCTTCAATCTTGATCTTATTCTGTTTCCCTCCTTCGTCCTCCAGAGTTCCCTGTGATGGAACACATGGACGTCGATGTTGTCATGAAGGAGACCGCCAGGGGCGCTGCTGCCGAAGTAGACAGGATCGCCGCCAGCGAGGCCGCCAAGGATGCCACTGTCGAGGCCGCCGAGACTATGCAAGAGGAACCCGCCAAAGAGCCTGCTGAAGAGGGTGGAAAGGAGGCTGATGACCGTACTGACGGCATTCCTGCCGCAGGAGCTCCAGGCGCTGTGCCGGCCACGGAGCCCCCTGCTACTGGTGAGGCGGTTGTTGAGGATCAACCATAAACATCTGAAGGCCCCTCATCCAGCAAATATCTCAAAGTTGGCGAGAACCTGTTTGTCAACTTGCCGGGGACGGCAAGCATTGAGGCACCGACCGAAGGGGAAGTCTTCGACGAGGAAATCATCGCTGCTGCCAGGCTCGAGGTTGTTGATGACCCAAGCACTAGCAGCGGCAAGTCTGAAGAGGATCAGCTCCTTCAGGCCATGGGCGAAAATTTCCGCAAGCTCCGGGCTCTCCATCGCGCCCGGAAAGAGAAAGCGAATTCTAGAATGGCAGTTGTCGAGGCGGCCGAAGCAGATTTTCAGAAGCGCGTCGAACAAATGCAAGTCTGGTACACCGAGGCCCTCCAAGAGTTGACTGCTAGCCGAGAACAAGTGAGCCAGCAGTGGACAGAAATCCTCCTGAAACAATCTGACATGGAGAAGGCGCAGGATGAAGCTACGCAAAGAATTGCTGCTGAAGATGCTCTCCTGACGGGGCGTCGCGTTGCGCTTGATGCTCACGAGGAAGATCTCACTGCACGTGAGCAGGCGCTCACCGCCAAGCTTCGCAGCAAAGATGAAGATATCGAGAAGCTTGTCGCGTGGCGGACCCAGGAGCTGGAGCAGAAGCACAAAGAGGCGCTCGAAGCTCTAACTGTAGATCACGCCGGCAAGCTCAAGGAGGCCGTTGATGCTGCTGAGGCTGCAGAGGCCGCCAAGAACGAGCTGAGCTACAAAGTCAAGAAACTAGAAGTGGATCTTGAAGAACACGGCAAGGAGCTCTCAACGCTCAAAGGCGACAGGGAAAAAACCCTCCATACCTTGGCGGAGATGCAAGTTGCCATGTCTAACAAGACCAAGCAGCTCTCCTCAGCAAATGAAGCTATTGTCATTCTGGAATTGAAGCTGACCACGTTGCAGAAGTCTCTCGAGGCCGGCAGGGCCCGCGAGAAGGCCCTACTCAAAGATCTCCAGGGAGAGAGGAACCTGCTCAAGAGCGTTGCCGTCGCCCAAATTGATTATGAAAAGGGGGTGGAGATCTGGACTGGACGTCTCATCGATGCTGCGGAGAAGCTTACGGCAGAACTGTCAACCATGGGCCTGTCAAACTTCAGGTATTCTTCTGAGGAAAGGATATCTTCGAGTACCAGGTTGACGATGTTCTTCGAGAGCATCATTGATGCCCTGAAGTTGCTCCAGTCTAACCGGGTGACTCAATTGGCCAACAAGACCCGCCGGCTTTGCCATGCCGTCCTCCGCAAAGTACTTATCAAGGTGGTGCACCACAATCCCGGCATCAACCTCTCCAATGTGCTTGGCCATCTGCCAAAGGACGCAAATCTCGAGGCGCTCGAAGAGCTTGTCGCGCCTATCCTCGAGAAGGTGGACACCATCAAAAGGATCGAAGGCCAGCGCAGAGATTAACTGCTCCACCTTTTCTTGCCGTCGTCATTCCATGCCAAAGACAATTAAGTCTCAAGTTAGAATTGCGGCAACTCATTAATGTAATATAACTTGCTTATGTTTGGGTACATGCTTGCTATTTTCCTTGGCTGATTCCTTTGTGTATGGAGTTCACCCTACGCTTACTGAAAAACTTGCAGGCGCGCAACCTGCCACGAGCGCTGGGTGCGGGACTTCAGCAGCCTGCTGGAGGTGCAGCGGCCGGCAAGACTCCTTGGCGGTCTTAGTGCAGCCACTTAAATCATTGAGCGGACTCGAAACAAAATAAGGGCGCAACCGATTACAGCAAGGGTTCATTCGCATGCAGATTTTCCATACAAAAGTCGGAATCGTCCAAGGAAATAACTTTGCAATAAAGAAAACTTGTTCTAAGTTTTTAGAACTTAGCTTTCTGTCACTGTCCTTCCTCCGGCAAGCGTCGATTCCAAACGTCGCCAACTGGTACTCATATCTCCCTTCCCCCCCGGCAAATGTGCACACGAGGAATCCTTCTGTCTTTTAAGAAAAAGAAAGAAGAGAAAATAAAGATATGAAACCTTGGCGGTTCGTTAGAACTTACCGGGAATAGGTGCCATACAACATCTTAGACACACATGCATATATATATATATGAACATGGAAATCAATAAGGGAATGCACAACACTTAAATTTATTCATTTGTGCTCAGGGTCTGCGCCTGGCTTTGTACAAAGGATCATATGCCTTGCCGGCAAGACTTGTACAAAAGGGTGGTTGCCGGGGGCCCCCGGCAACCGCGCCTTATGGGTAGAACTTGCGAAGATGCTCGATATTCCAGGAGTTGCTCACTGGAACGCCATCTTCGGTCTCCAGGCGGACAGCGCCGGGCCTGGTGACTCGTACTACCCAATAAGGGCCTTCCCACTTCGGCGTCAACTTGTTTGAATTCTTGGCGGATTGAATCCGTCGAAGAACAAGGTCACCTTCCTCAAGGCTTCGGGCATGAACTTTGCAGCTATGGTAGCGGCGCAAAGCTTGCTGGTAGCGTGCAGCTCGCACAACAGCCTGAAGACGATTCTCCTCAAGGAGCACAGCATCATCTTGCCGCAGTTGCTCTTGCTCAAGCTCATCATAAGCGAGCACTCGAGGTGATCCGTACGTGAGTTCCGTGGGGAGAATTGCTTCCGCTCCGTAGACCAGAGCAAAGGGTGTCTGGCCGGTGGCTCGATTTGGTGTCGTTCTGATTGACTAAAGAACCGCCGGCAACTCATCAATCCAGCGTCTTCCGCACTTTTTCAGCCTGTCAAAGGTTCTGGTCCTGAGACCGCGCAGCACTTCAGCATTGGCCCTCTCCGCTTGGCTGTTGCTTCTCGGGTGAGCAACAGAGGCAAAACAAATTTTACCGCCAAGGTCTTGGATGTACTGCGTGAACGTGCGACTTGTGAATTGCGTGCCGTTGTCAGTGATGATCCTGTTGGGCACACCGAAACGGCAAACTATCCCTTTAAAGAACTTGATGGCTGATTGTGCTGTCACCTTCCTCACTGCTTCCACCTCCGGCCACTTTGTGAACTTGTCGATAGCAAAGTACAAGTACTCAAAGCCCCCGGTAGCACGGGGGAAAGGGCCCAGTATGTCGAGCCCCCAGACCGAAAATGGCCAGGAGAGAGGGATTGTCTGAAGAGCTTGAGCTGGTTGATGCGATTTCTTCGAATGAAACTGGCACGCTTCACACTTAGTGACTAGTGCAGTTGCATCCTGGAGAGCGGTGGGCCAAAAGAAACCTTGCCGGAATGCTTTCCCGGCAAGTGCTCTTGATCCTATGTGAGAGCCACATATGCCTCCATGTATTTCTGCCAACAGCTCTAGTCCATCCTCCCGAGGAATGCACTTCAATTTCACACCGTTTGGTCTCTTTCTGTACAGGACGTCATCGACGAACTTGTACATAACAGACCGACGGGCTACTCTTTCTGCTTCTTCCTGTTCCTCCGGGAGTTCTCCTGTTTGAAGGAAATGGACAATGTGCTGCGCCCATGCTGGAGCCTGGGGCTCGACAGCCAGGACTAAAGGCATCTCCTCCGCCGGGGGAATGTTTGTCTCAACGGAAAAGGCCTGAGCCCCTGCTGGAGCCTGTTGTTCCCCGGCAGGCATGTCGTTGATCCCGGCAACTTCCTTACCTGCGGCTCCCGGGAGCTCTGCCGGGAAGTACTGACCGGAATTCAATTTTCTTCTCTTTTCTTGCCGCATTGATGGCGCCACGGATGGTTGAGTTAAATGGAGCACAAAAGTTCCTGGTTCCACAGGCAACTTGAGGGCAGCGCACTTTGACAGGTCGTCAGCGATACTGTTCTCGGCACGAGGGATGTGCTTCATTTGCAGACCGTCAAAGTGCTCTTCCATTTTTCTCACTTCATCCACGTAGGCTTGCATCAATGGACTCTGATAACTCTTATTAACTTGCCTGACAACAAGCTATGAATCGCCTCTGATGACAAGCTTCTTGATACCAAGGTCTGCCGTGATCCTGAGACCGGCAAGCAAACCCTCGTACTCCGCAGTGTTGTTCGTTGAACTCTCCCGGGGAAAATGCATTTGGACTACGTACTTGAGGTGCTCTCCTGTGGGTGCGACAAGCAGCACGCCAGCACCGGTGCCTTGCAGCGAGAAAGCCCCGTCAAAGTACATAACCCATTGCTGGTCAATTTCCTTGCCGGGGAGAATTGTTTCTTGAACTTCCTCGTCTGGCGTTGGGGTCCATTCAGCAACGAACTCTGCCAAGGCCCTGCTCTGAATTTTTGAAGTGCTTTCAAACTTGAGACCAAAGCTCGACAACTCCAATGCCCACTCCACGGTCCTGCCGGTTGCTTTAGGATTTCGCAAAATCCGTTGCAACGGAAAGCGGTTGACGACGGTGATTTCATGTGCTTGAAAATAATGGCGCAGCTTCCTAGAGGCCATAAGGAGGCCGAAAAGCAACTTCTGCACGCCAGAATATCTTGACCTAGCTCCTTGTAAAAGAGAGCTAACAAAATAAACTGGGCGCTGCACCACCTTTTTCTTCTGCAATGGTTCTTCTGACTGCACAGATCTTGTCTTGCCGGGATCAATCCTTGCCGGGGAAGATCCTGTCGTGTCACCTGACGGTCCTGCCACTGGTGTTACTTCCTCATCAGCTTCTCTCTGCGCCACTAACGTAGCACTAACCACTTGATTTGTCGCTGCCAGATACAGCAGCAATGGCTCTTGTGGTTTAGGCGCGACTAGCGTCGGCGAAGAGGAAAGGTATTTCTTCAAATCTTGCAGCGCAGCCTCCGCCTCCGGAGTCCATTTCATTGGACCTGCCTTCTTCAAAATTTTGAAAAAGGGCAGGGCGCGCTCAGCAGATTTGGAAATAAACCTGCTTAGAGCAGCAACACAGCCGGCAAGACGACGCACATCCTTGACGCGTCTTGGCGCTTCAATCTGCTCAATAGCTTTGATCTTGTCGGGGTTCGCTTCGATTCCCCGGCAAGATACAAAGAATCCGAGGAGCTTGCCGGAAGGAACACCGAACACGCACTTCTCAGGATTGAGCTTTAAGTTGATCTTGCACAGATTTGCAAACGTTTCTTCTAAATCTTGTATGAGCGTCGCTTTGTCCTTGGTTTTGACCACTATGTCATCCATGTATGCCTCCATATTTCTATGGAGTTGGGGCTCAAAACCGATTTGGACCGCTCTCGCAAATGTAGAACCAGCACTTTTCAACCCGAAAGGCATTCGTATAAAACAATACGTACCACATGGGGTGATAAATGCGGTCTTCTCTTCATCTTCTTTCGACATGAAAATCTGATGATACCCTGAGTAGGCATCAAGGAAGGACAGGAGATCACAACCAGCGGTGGAGTCCACAATCTGGTCGATGCGCGGCAAGGGAAAGGGATCTTTTGGACAGGCTTTATTGATATCTGTATAATCGATACAAAGCCTCCATTTCCCATTCGCTTTGCGCACCACAACCAGATTGGCCAACCAGGTTGGATGAAGTACTCCTCTGACCAATCCTGTCGCCTCCAGCTTTCTGATTTCCTCGGCAATGAATTCTTGCCACTCCAAGGCTTGCTTCCTGACCCTCTGCTTGACAGGCCGCGCGTGAGGACAGACAGCAAGGTGGTGCTCAATTACCTCCCTGGGAACACCGGGGATGTCAGACGGTTGCCATGCAAACACGTCGGCATTCGCCCGCAAGAAGGCAATGAGCGCGCTTTCCTATTTGTCATCTAGGGTGGAACTTATGGTGAAAGTTCCTCCCATTCCGTCCTCCCTAACGGGCACCTTCTTGGTCTCCGGTAGAGCAGCCTTGGATCTCTTGTTCTTGCCGGTGGAACTCTCTGGTGCATCCTCGATGGAAGCGCGGCACTCTGAGGAGGCGCGCTTACCGGAGTTCGCGCCAAGATTCCCGCCAGTCTTCTTCTTCTTCCCCCCGGGAGTTCCAGCGGCAGGAGCAGATGCCTTGACGGCAGGTGCTGCAACTGCTTCCCGGTAAAGTTGGTCGGCACAGACGAGCGCATCTTTCTTATCGGAATGATAGTAATGACGCTCAATGGCCCGGGCATCTTCAAAACATTATACGCGTAGTGTGATGCCGCCATGAACTTAGCCAGCGCTGGCCGACCAAGGATCCCATTGTATGACATGGGGATCTTGGCGACATCAAACACTACCTTCTCAGTCCTGTAGTTGAGCTCGCTACCAAATGTCACCGGCAGCGTAATCTTGCCCTTTGGCTGGGTTCTTCCCGGATTGACCCCTTGAAACGTGCCCATTTCTTCGAGGTCTTCATCAGGAATTTGGAGCCTCTTGAGCACATCCGGTGAGATTAGGTTTAGCCCGGCCCCACCGTCAACTAGCATTTTTGTCACCTTGAGGTTGCGAATTGTTGGTGAGACCAACAATGGCAAGCACCCGACCGCAGTTGTGCGATCAGGGTGATCCTCGGCTTAAAAAATGATAGGCGTGTTGGACCACTTCAGGGGCCTACATGCATCTGGTGATGGCTCCGCTGCGTTGACTTCCCGCACCCACTGTTTGAGTCGACGGTGGGAAGAATGCAGCGAGGCACCCCCATCGATACACATGGCCTCTGTAGCTTTCTGGAATTCTTGCTCACTGGACTCATCGTCTTCTTCGTCATCATCTTCTTCTTTGTCTCGGCCTCGAGCGGGCCTCTCCCTTTGTTGCTTGGCCTTGCCGCGGTGACCCCCTCGGCCACCGTGCTTCTTGCCGGATCCGTCAGCACCATCATGGGCCTTCTCCTTATCTCGCTTTTCATACTCAGCCCTCTGTTTCTCGGCAAGCTGTTCAACTTGCCGGCAGTTTTGGAGATCGTGGCCCTTGGTGCGATGGATCTTGCAATACTGCTTGCCGGAGCTTTCCGACTTGTCGGCCGCCGCCAAGTCCTGACAGGAAGGGCACCCGGCAAGATCCTTGTCGGGGTCACCAACCTTGGCCTTCTTGGTGGCGCCGGGGTTGTCGGATTCCTCGACAGCAAGCACGGCCTTGCCTCCGTGTTTCCTGTTCCGCCGCCGGCCTTTCCTTGACGGGGTCGTGGCGTCTTCATCTTCGGATTCGCCCGCCGCGCCAACAACCTCGCTAGGGAGTTTCCTCCCCTCTTCAGCTCGAGCGCATTTATCAGCCAAAGCGTAAAGCTTGGCAATACTCCTGACTTTGTTCATCGCCAGCTCTTCCCACATTCTGCGGTTATGCACGTTCTGATGAAACGCGCTATTGACAGCGGCAGGGTGAACGTCAGGAATATTGTACTGCACCCGGCTAAACCTCTGCATAAACTTGCGTAGGAGGGATGATATGTAAATCACTCTCTTGGCCAGGAGCTTGGTGGCCTCCAACAAAGGCGCCAACAAACTGATGGCACAGATCTGACCAAGAAGAAATAGAATTCTCCGGCAGATGCATCAACCACGACCTGACGTTGGGCTTGAGAACCAATAGGAAGTAGTTGGCAAGTATCTTTTCATCTCGGCCCCCGGCAGCCTGCACCGCAATGGTGTAGATGCTCAGGAACTCCGAGGGATGAGTCTTACTGTCATATTTCTCTGGGACCTCTGGCTTGAAGGTTTGGGAATTGGGCCACTGGACTTGCCGCAGCTCACGGGTAAACGCTGGAGTCCCTACCTCGTAAGGCAAGTCTCCTACGTCCCCTGGCGTAGGCTCGTCGACAGCCGGCCCTGCACGCTTATCAGACTGATAACACGCTTCCCGTTGCCGCTCGATGGTAGTTCAAGCGTCCTCTTTGCCTCGTTCCTGGAGAACTTGACACTGGTCGCGGCGCATCCGTGGATCGGACGATGCCGTGGAAACATCATCACGGCGATCGACCTGCTGGGTTGTCGCCCGCCGCTGGTGTCGCGGAGGGGAGTGCACCGTGGTTGCACCACCTCCGGTTTTCTCCACATCGGCTCGCGCTGGATCGACGGGCCTTCGCTGTGAGGGCCCTGCCTCTTGTGGCCCATCTTTGTTGGCGAAGCCAATAAGGCTCTGGATAGTAGCTCGCCACTCCTCCATCTTCTCCGGAGCAGGAGGGAAATCGAGGAGCAGCTGCGCACGTGCCAAGGCTTCCGCTGGTGTAGGCGGCGGCGACAGGTGTGAGGTACGTGAGGTGCTCTGACTCCTAGCCATGTTAGAAGGAGCACCATCACGGTCACGCGACCGCGCGCCACCTCCGCCGGCAGCTCGGTGTGCATGCTGGTCCCGCGCATCTTGGGATCGATGCGCAGAAATCTTTTCATGGGGACGCCCTGAACCACCAGCGCCATGACGTCACTCGTCGTGCACGACCTGAGTAGGCCGTGACGCTTGCGCCGGCGCGGGAGCTCCATCAGGCATCCTCCGATCTCTGGAATTCGTTGTGCCACCCGTAGGCAACACAGCTCCATCTCTGGATCCAGCGGCGTGTGGGTTGCCGCTGCCACTGCGAACGACGCCGCTCGCCTAGCTTGGATCACCGGAACGCCGTGGAGGCTCTAGTCCTCTTCCTTCCGCACCCACGCCATCGCCCGTACGCGAAGGCGCAGGCAAAACGGACGTGGATGGTTGCGCCGTTGCAGCACTCTTCTTCTTGGGTGGCATGATGATGAAGATGATGAAGAAACTAAGGCGCCGATCACTGGATCAGGTTCACACAACCTACAATCCCCCTACCTGGCGCGCCAAAGATGTCGGCGTGCGACACCTATGGGATCCCAAGGGACCCCTTCACGATTCGGCGGGGGAAGAGGTATGCGCAAAGAGCAGAACCAACGATCGACGCGGGGCGATTTTACCCAGGTTAGGGCCGCTGATCAGCGTAAAACCCTACTCCTGCCTTGTTTTATTATCGATGTTCTTGAGCCCAGGCTCCAGGAGCGCTCGCAGTGAACAGTACATTCAAAGAGCAGCTACGCATGCAGAATGGGCCAGAAGATCGTCCCCCCCTGTAGCAGTTGCCTTGGGCCTCCTTTTATACCACAAAGGGGTCACCACAGTGGCAAAATGTACATACATTGAGGTGTAAAGTAGCTACAGGGTCATCATACCTAACCCCTGACGGATTAGGACGAATGCATTTAATGCACCGTGAGGTGTCCGTTTAGGTGTCCTCACTTTCTCGGGGATGGAAAAAGGGGCCATCCCATCAGCACCGCTTAAGCTCTCCTCCATTGGCGCGTCGCCACGCATCCAAAGAAGGACCCAGAATGTCGTGTTTGTTGCTGTGCTAGAGCGGTGGCACAGCAACAAAACCTTGCCGGGTGCTGAACCTTGCCGGGCGCCGAGCCTTGCCGGGCGCCGAGCCTTGCCGGGCATCGCAGGCCATCCCGGCAAGATCTTGCCGGGGAAGCTGGCCTGCGGATTCCAGCTCTTCTTATCTGCTGACCCTCAGATCTTTGACTTGAAAATTTCCTTGGTGGCCTGAGTTAACCTCGAACTGTTCCCCGACGAGCCTTGCCGCGAGTATGGCTACAACTGCCCGCGGCTCGCGCCGGATCGACGGGCCTTCGCTGTGAGGGCCCTGCCTCTTGTGGCCCATCTTTGTTGGTGAAGCCAATAAGGCTCTGGATAGTAGCTCGCCACTCCTCCATCTTCTCCGGAGCAGAAGGGAAATCAAGGAGCAGCTGCGCACGTGCCAAGGCTTCCGCTGGCATAGGCGGCGGCGACAGGTGCGAGGTACGTGAGGTGCTCTGACTCCTAGCCATGTTAGAAGGACCACCATCACGGTCACGCGACCGCGCGCCACCTCCGCCGGCAGCTCGGTGTGCATGCTGGTCCCGCGCATCTTGGGATCGATGCGCAGAAATCTTTTCATGGGGACGCCCTGAACCACCAGCGCCATGACATCGCTCGTCATGCACGACCTGAGTAGGCCGTGACGCTTGCGCCGGTGCGGGAGCTCCAGCAGGCGTCCTCCGATCTCTGGAATTCGTTGTGCCACCCGTAGGCAACACAGCTCCGTCTCTGGATCCAGCGGCGTGTGGGTTGCCGCTGCCACTGCGAACGACGCCGCTCGCCTGGCTTGGATCACTGGAACACCGTGGAGGCTCTAGTCTTCTTCCTTCCACACCCACGCCATCGCCCGTACGCGAAGGCGCAGGCAAAACGGACGTGGATGGTTGCGCCGTCGCAGCGCTCTTCTTCTTGGGTGGCATGATGATGAAGATGATGAAGAAACTAAGGCGCCGATCACTGGATCAGGTTCACACAACCTACAATCCCCCTACCTGGCGCGCCAAAGATGTCGGCGTGCGACACCTATGGGATCCCAAGGGACCCCTTTATGATTCGGCGGGGGGAGAGGTATGCGCAAAGAGCAGAACCAACGATCGACGCGGGGCGATTTTACCCAGGTTCGGGCCGCTGATCAGCGTAAAACCCTACTCCTGCCTTGTTTTATTATCAATGTTCTTTAGCCCAGGCTCCAGGAGCGCTCGCAGTGAACAGTATGTTCAAAGAGCAGCTACGCATGCAGAATGGGCCAGAAGATCGCCCCCCCTGTAGCAGTTGCTTTGGGCCTCCTTTTATACCACAAAGGGGTCACCACAGTGGCAAAATGTACATACATTGAGGTGTAAAGTAGCTACAGGGTCATCATACCTAACCCCTGACGGATTAGGACGAATGCATTTAATGCACCGTGAGGTGTCCGTTTAGGTGTCCTCACTTTCTCGGGGATAGAAAAAGGGGCCATCCCATCAGCACCGCTTAAGCTCTCCTCCATTGGCGCGTCGCCACGCATCCAAAGAAGGACCCAAAATGTCGGGTTTGTTGCTGTGCTAGAGTGGTGGCACAGCAACAAAACCTTGCCGGGCGCCGAGCCTTGCCGGGCGCCGAGCCTTGACGGGCTTCGCAGGCCATCCCGGCAAGATCTTGCTGGGGAAGTTGGCCTACGGATTCTAGCTCTTCTTATCTGCTGATCCTCAGATCTTTGACTTGAAAATTTCCTTGGTGGCCTGAGTTAACCTCGAACTGTTCCCCGACGAGCCTTGCCGCGAGTATGGCTACAACTGCCCGTGCACAAGTATGAGGTACTAATGGCCTAATCCTTAGTACACCGACACCAGCCAGCTTGGATGCCGGATAACTACTCTTCGTAAGCCATTGTAAGAGTGGAGAAAATGGTGAAGGAGGAGATAGGGGAGCGGCGGAGGTGTGCGATTCTTGGCCGACGCCTGGCCTTGTTTAAATAGGAGATTAAATGGACGGCGGACGGGAGGAGCTCGGCCGGCGCTGCGTTTAATGCCGGCCCGGTCATGAACGGACGTGTGTCCGGAGTGGGTTTCTCGGCTTCCACACGGGTTTCATGGAGGCGTTTGAATGCGGCAAGGAGGTGTGTTCAGCCGGGCGTGCAGCGAGCGGCGCCCTTGACTCTGATGTACGACACCGTGCCGTTCTTCCACTGACGTGTGGGCTCATTGGGTACCTGGCCTACATGTCAGTGACCCAACACAGGCAGCGTACAACAGAGGAGCTTTTGGTGGGCCAGGGCGGTGAGAAGCGGGCATTTCATAAACCGATGATTGTTCATTGAGTGTGACGTCATCTAATTCATGTAGGTTGATAAGCCTACTATATAATGTAAGAGAATTTTAAAATTTTCATATATACGTTGATAGCCCGTTCGATACATTGTGATTCATAAAGACCGCTGCAAACATCAATGTTCTGCTTATCACAGATAAGATTGATTAATACCCGTAAGAATCCATGTCCTTAACAAAGGGTGCATGCACGTATAGGTTGAGCGCGTGTCTTGCGTCGTGTGCTGTGTGCATGCAGGCGTGCGAGTGTTGCGTGCGTGCATGTGTACGCTTCAGTGTTGCATGCATGTGTGTGTGCGTACGTGTGTTCGTGAGTGCATGTGTACAAGTCAGTGTTGCACGCCTGCATGCGTGCGTGTGTTCGTGCGAGTGTTGCGTGCGTGCATGTGTACGTGTGAGTATTGCATGCATGCATGTGGGTGTTGCGGGTGTGTTTGTGCACATGTGTGATGTGTTTGTATTCACCACAGTGTCTCGTGCGTGCGTGCAATTAAAACGGCCCGCTCAGCATATCATCACAAGGCGATCCTTGTCCGCTGTGGTTAGGGCGCGCGGGCTGCCAACCAGAGGTCTCATGACTTCGAATCCCCACCGACCAATAATTTATTACCATTTCTGTCTTTCATATACGCGCTGACGGGTGGGCCCTACGGTAATGTGCGCTGGTGAATGTGGACCGTTTGACTGGTCAATTGATCGTGGCATCAACAAATTATGGAGCTGTATGGTGAGCCACTGACCGTATGATCACCATAAAATGTATTTTATTAACACAGTACAGACTCAAGCTACCATTTCTTTCTTTCATATACGTGCTGATAGGTGGGCCCCACGGTTACGCGCGCTGATGGTGCAAAACTAGTTGCGCCACGTGGAACGTTTAACTGGTCAATTGATCGTGTCATCAACAAATTACGGAGTTGTACGGGTGAGCCAGTGACCGTATAATCACGACATGTATTTTTTTAACACAGTACAGACGCAAGCGCTCATATATACGCGCAAACACTCACCGCTATAAGCGCACACACGCACACCCTACCCATATGAGCACCTTCGAGAGATTGAGCCAACATATGATCTTGAGATTTTACGAAGTCACCATAGTTGCCTCCTAGTCGAGGGGAACGTCTCCTTCCACTGAACGCACATCGCCGGAAAATACTGAGATTAATCCAGGATAAATGCGAGCACCAGGACTTTAACCCTGGTGGGCTGGGGAAACCACTGTTCTCCTAACCATCCAACCACAGGTTGGTTAGCACCACAAAATGTATATGGTGACCGTGATGAGTTATTCTGAAGTCAAGTGACCATATCGTGCTTTCGCTTCAAATACAATGACCGTAAGTGTCGTCAACAAAATACGGAGCACGCATCAAATACAATGTCCGTCAGTGTCATCAACAAAATACGGAGACGTATCGTGAGCTAGATACCGTATGATCACCACGAGAATGTATACTGTGACCATAATGAGCATATTCTAAAGTCCAGTGACCGTATAGCGCTTTCGCTTGAAATACAGTGACCGTCACGCGTGAATGTGTCAGGGGCATACTTTTAGAGGGCCGAGAGATAGTTTGTGTGCGTACGTGAAAGTGGTGTAGAGAGAGGGGGTATCCGGTGGAGACAAGGAGAGATAAGCCCTTCGTTTCTCTTTCCCGTGACTAATATATTAGGAGAAAATATAAACATTCACAATGCAGAACAAATATTATTGGATGCACCATGCAATTAACTTTCATGTATAGCTTTGTACTATTGTATATGCTTATTTTCTTAGTGGCCGATTGTGTGTGGGGTGTGGTGGGCACATCATTTCTAGTTGTGGTGGGTCAACGTGAGGACTCATGGGTCGGTTCCATCCTGCACCACATAGGTTGGACAGAGACGTGTTATACGAAGACCCATGTGGAGGACTCGGCGTACAAGACGAAGCTACCAGAGTCGTGGATGACTCTATCCCCACTGATGATAAGCCGACTATATATGATTTGTAACCCTAGGCCCCGAGTATGTTATATAAGCCCAGGGGCAAGTTCGTCGATAGTATACACACACGCACAATGCCCGGTATTCACGTGTACTTTGTACACACCCCTATCACAAATATACAGTACCAGGAGTAGGCTTTTTCCTCAACTGCAAGGGCCAGGACTTGGGTAAAACTTTACCTCGTATTACCATCCAGCCTAACAGTCAGGGATATCCTACCGAATGATCTGATGGAATCATATCTGCTAACTACTAAGAGAGAGGTGTGTGTGGGGGGGGGGCAATGTGTGCGAGAGAGGCCTAAAGATAACGTGCGTGCGGGAGACACGTAGGCACATATATGTGCCTATAGAGGGCTAGTAGAGACCATGCGTGTGTATATATGCATGCTTGAGAAATAGTGTTTTCCAACTGAGATTAGTAAAAAGAGTGGTACATAGTAGTAAGAAAGAGAGAGGGAGATATATAGAGAGTGTGTGCGTGAGACACCCCGGGAGAGATTGTGAGCATGTGTGAGAGAGAAATGCCGATGTATATAATGTGTGTGCACTTATGTGTCAGATAGAGAGATATATAGCGCGTGTGTGAGAACGGGCCGAGGCATAGTGCATCTACGTGTAAAAGGCGGTTCTACGCATTAAATTAAAATATAAATGGCATTATTATTTTTGGATGAGATCATGAATTTTGCAATTTGCGTATGAACGAACATCGGTCTATCAGACACCCATACTCTATTGAATTCTAGAGTGTGCATGGGTTTATTTCATATTATCGATCCATAGAGTGAGAGTGGTTTGAAATCCAATCAATGCATTGCTTTTGCCATTCATATATAAACATTAATTAGTGCACTCCATGTTGTTAGTGTCAAGCACTTTATACATTTGTCACTTACATGGATACATTCCAAATTGCTAGCTACGAAATAGAATAAATGTTGAATTCAACATAAAGAGGGTTTCGAAGATTCGAATTCATAGTAAGTGCATTCATCTATTTGAATCCGAGATAATGGCATTTGTAAATCAGATCTAAAAGGGGGCATCAATCTTTGTTGTACGTTTGAACATGCTATATATTCATACGCATATCTAACTATTTTTTTGCAACCAAGGAGATTATATCTAGAACCATGCATGAATTGAGGTAAGTTGCATATTTTTTAATATATACTCATGTACAATGTATATTCAAATGTACCCCCTCCATTCCAAAATAATCGTAGTTTTAGGATTTTCAAGAGTCAAGATTTGTGAAGTTTGACAAATCCTGAAAGTTCAATTCAAGAGAACTGAAAACATTAATGCTTATGCTCCCAAATATTGAACGAAGCGCCAAATAAGCCTCTAGTCACCTGAAACCGTGCGAGACTAATGTTTGGTGGTAGGAAATTACTGTCCTGACTCTGACCCGTGTAGCCTATCGGCCCGATGTCCAAAGGTCTAAACCGGGGTAGGTTTGTAACTTCACCAAGACGCCAGTCTCGACCGCCTCCGAGAAGCATTCATACGCCGTGGGCGCCTAAACACCCATGCGCTCTGCCGAAATCTATCCCACCCACCATTTGGGACACCTGAGATTACTGTCCTACCCCCGACCCGTAATATGTCCGAAATATTAGATGGGGGCAAAGTTTGTAACTTTCCCCAAATTTCAAACAAGTGTGTCCCAAACCGAAACACTGTTCCCCCTTAGTTCCCCCCTCCCTCCATTTCCCCATTCATACTCCATGGGCCCCAAAACGTCCTCTCCACCAGCCGTGAAACCCCAGCCTCCTCCGTCCTCCACCCCATCGCGCCCAATCCACCGCCGCCCTCCTCCATCACGCCGGAGCCGGTACCCCAACGTCGTCGTCCAATGCAACTGCAACCGCAACACCCTCAAGGACTTAGCAGCTAAAGCCGAGGCAGAGCTGCCTCCACGACGCCGACGCCGACGTGCGCCGTACCAGAACCACTTCGGCCACGCTGCCCTGCGCCTCACCGCTG
This sequence comes from Thinopyrum elongatum, assembly GCA_011799875.1. Lineage (NCBI taxonomy): Eukaryota > Viridiplantae > Streptophyta > Magnoliopsida > Poales > Poaceae > Thinopyrum > Thinopyrum elongatum. Next base: position 442,790,756 of record CM022298.1, on the reverse strand, counting down.
CTGCTCCACTGTCGCAACCGTCCACCGCACCGGAGCTGTTCCCGCTACGCCGTCGTTCGCCGCCTCAGATCTGGTTCCCTGCCACCGACAGACGGCCACCGCACCACACTCAACAACTTGGCCATGGGTTCATCCAAGGCTCCACCGTCCTCCACAACTTTTCCTTTCCAGCGAACCACAAGAAGATCGTTGGAAAAACAGGAGGACACAGCACTGCCAGCAGAAAGAGGTACTCCTCTTCCCTTATTCATGCAAATCTTACGTCTCTACTCACACCGTATTCATCCCACGAAAGAAACTAGTTGAGCGCTTCTTACTGCACCTTCTTCGTGATACTAAATGCACAAGGTTTCCTCCCATTTACTATTTCACCTTAGCTAGAGGTCAGTTGCCCGCCTGGATTTCAATTCAGGGTCAGTTGATTCGCAATTAAAAGAAGCAGCACCCACTTAGGCGTGCGAAGAACCTAGTCCACCTGTTCGCAGGGGAAGCGGCGCATCGGTGTCTATCATAGCGGTGTGGGGCGCAGGAGCTGCTTGCGCCCGATCTGGAGGTCGGCGGGGCTTGAAGGGATGGCCGGGCGGCGGTGCCAAGCACGGCGGTGCGGTGAGGTCGAGGGGAGGGCGGAGGCAGGGGACTGGGCCGGTGGTCGCTGGCATTTCGAGGAAGATCGTCAACACTGACTAGCTGGAGGTAGATGAAGGCGATCTGCCCGTTCTTTATACATCGGACGGTGCAGAAAAAATGGACTGACCTATTTGTTTTCAATCGACTGTTATTTTCAGGACCACACCTTGTGGTGTGCTGGAGGAGCATCTACATTTCCCAACCATCCCTGTGCTCATATTTCAAAAATCCTAGAATCTAGTAATTTCGTGTGCCATGCATGTTGTAGAGCTATCATGTCTCCCGTCATTTATTTCTCACCCACCTGCTATCTGCTACTTTTACACTGTACTACTTGTGCACACACTTCACCCATACTCACACTATTGTTTTTTTATGCATGGGTATTTCAGACTCTGACGCGGTGTTGATGAATACACAAAAGAAAAGACAGAAGTCGCTCCAGTGTAATTCGAAGATAAGCACTAAGCGTTTCAGCGCTCTAAAGGGTGTAGTGTCAGCAGATGGAGACAGTAAATGTAGCTCTGCAGTTGATGATCTCAATTGCCACACACAACCATCCCAGGTGCTTGCTTTAACTTCGCGCTGTCAAATGTGGTTGCATGTTGCATATGGTGTCTAGCTTGTATTGCTTCCAATTTGGTTAAATTGCATCTGCTTACTTGACACATTATACCTATGATAATGACATGCCTTCCTGTTTTTGATACATACTACATATGTCTATTAAGTGTGACGCCCCCGGCTCAATCGTGCACTAATCATACATGCAAATGCACACAATCAAGCCTAAGGACTCACGGGAAGATATCACAACACAACTCTAAAACATAAATAAAGTCATACAAGCTTCATATTACAAGCCAGGGGCCTCGAGAGCTCGAATACATAAGCTTGCGTACAAGCGTCAGTGGAAGCATCAGATATCTGAGTACATATATTAAAAGAGAAACAGAAAGGCCTTTAGAAAGGCGGGGCAAAATAAAACACTACGATCGAAAGGCGCAGGCCTCCTGCCTGGGACCCTCCGATCCTACTCCTGGTCGACGGCAAGCTCGAAGTAGTATCCATCCTCTAGGTAGTAGTAGTAGTCGATCGACGGGGCATCTGTCTCAGGGGCTCCGTCATCTTGGTCACATCAAACTGATATGGGGAGAAAAGGAAAACAAAGCAACCATGAGTACTCAGAAGTACTCAGCAAGCAAGGATCTACACTACATATGCAACATTTTCAAAGGGAGGCTGTATATGTGGACTGGGCTGCAGAAATGCTAGAATAGAGAGGAGGCCTAGTCCTATCGAAGACTAGCATCTTCAGAGGTCTTGCAGCATTAGAAGAGTGTAGACAGTACAATATAATGTAGCAGTATCATTAAGTCTCATCCTCACCCAGAGATCCTTTCTCGACTCCCTGCGAGAAAGCAATCCCAGAGCCATACAGTCATCAACCTCGTCCGGAGATCCCTTCTCGACTCCCTACGAGAAGCAATCCCAGAGCCTCATATCCAGGTCTCATCTCAACTTCTAGCTGTATCGATCGGGATACAACTCCGAGTGTCCTTTACCGTAGGACCGGCTATCGACAGAAGTTTTCTTCCCTGCAGGGGTGCACCAACTTACCCAACACGCTCGATTAACTCCGGCCGGACACACTTTCCTGGGTCATGCCCGGCCTCGGCCAAACGATACATCGCAACCCCACCTACAGCTCAGTAGAGAGGTCCCCGTCGGTCTATATCCTAAGCGCTCAGGGGTCTTGGGCCATCGCCCTGTGCACTCCGGGTCGGTGTGTGCAGGGTCGGGACGAGCACCACCTCAATCCTGGATGGTACTGGCCCGGCCTGGCCACGAGGCTGAACTGGACGTCTGACAAAGCTTTCGGCTGATGCGTACGATGCAGAGTGCCCATAACTCTTCCCACGTGATGGTTAGTGCTATCAGGCCAGAGGCCTGCTCGGATCAAATATCCAAATCGTTAGTGGACTAGGGCTTGCGGTAACGAGCAGAGACTCACGAAAGATGTGACCCCGTCGCCCCGTCTCGAGGACTTGCTGCAAGGGCTAAGAATGCCCGGCCACACCTCGTATCCATCACTCGGGCACCACACAGGCACCCGTCTTCACAACACTCGCCTCTCAGGCGTACGCGGGTACCCCTCAGGGTCGACCCGCCTATCCAAGTAACAGTGTAAAGTCCAAGTATCCGTGTGTCCATAGCATCAGAGGAATCCGAGGTATCACCCTCGTTGAATTCCCACTCGATGTATCCGTCAAGGTGAACTCGGAGGAATCACCCTCGATGGGTTCACAATTGATGTGTTGCACGACAGCGTCGTTACCGGAAGTGGTGAAGGAGGAATCACCCTCGATGACCACGACCGAATAGCTACTCTACAGAGTTAACATCAGAAGTGCTACACAAGGTATCACCCTCGGCACTCGATAGTAACGCTGCAGTGTCGTTACAACTAAGGGGGGGTGATGTGCGGTGCCGGGGCCTGGTCTTCAATCCCGTTGATCGGGTCTTCGGAAAATCCAGCGGGGCAGTCAGGAGAAGTGGGGTCACTGATAGGTCTCTACCCAGCCTATACTAAGCAGTTTAGGATATGCAGGTAATTATCAACATCAGGTTACAGTAAACAGGCTATGCATTAGAATAGGTAAAGCAGTAGCAGCAGCAATTCTAATGCAAGCATGAGAAATTAGAATGGGCGATATCGGGATGATCAAAAAGGGGGGGCTTGCCTGGTTGCTCGGCGGCAAGGGCAAGGTCGTCAACGGTGGCGTCGGTCTTCAGGACATCGTCAGCGGTCTCGGGGTCTAGCGAATAGGAAGAGGGGGAAGAAACAATAAATACTAGCAAACAGATGCATGACAATATGATACACGGTGCTAGGGGTGACCTATCGTAGTGCTACACGACATAGGTGAAGGGAGAATAACATCCGGGAAAGTTTTCTCGAAGTTGCATTTTCGGACCGGCGATCCGGAGGGGGAATGTCCCATGTTCAGGTAGTTAGAGACGTGTGACGGATGAACGGATCATGTATTCGGATTCGTCTCGTCGTTCTGAGCAACTTTCATGTACAAAGTTCTTTCATCCGAGTTACAGATTATTTTATATGAATTTTCAAAGATTTAAACAATTTCTGGAATTTCTGGTTTTATTCTAATTCGAATTAAAAAAAACAGAATATACTTTTGTCACCTAGTGCTACCCTAGCATGTGAGTATGACAGTGGGGCCAGTGGGGTTGGGTTGACCCGGTCAAAGGTTGACTGGTCAAAAGGTGAATAGCATTGTGGTCCCACTCGTCATTGTCACTGGCTTTAAAAGATTAAACATGTTTGTTTAATTAACGGTGGGGCCCTTCTGTCATGGAATCATTAGACTACCTAGGCCCTAATTAATCTAACAAAATCCTGATTAGTCCTAAGCTTATTTGGTCGGCCCCACATGTCATGGGCACCACGGCCACTATAGTGTGTCCGTGCACACGCGCACGCACACGGCAGGGGGGCTCCATGGCCGGACTTGGCCAGAGGAGGCGCGGCTGGGCGAGCGGCTGGGCGGGGTCAGCAGCAGCGGTAGCGGGCGGCGCGGCTGGAGGCGGTCGCTGCGACGACGGCGAGCGCCGGCGCAGGAGGTGGCGGCGGTGGCTAGCAGCAGCAGCCGGCATGGGAGCGGGCGAGCGGGCTAGGCGAGTGAGCGCGCTGCAGCGGTGCGAGCAGACATGCGAGGACACGACCGAGGAGCGGGAGGCGTGGGCGTAGCCGGCCAACAGGGGGCAAGGCGGCGTGCGGCGACGGCAGCAGCGCGGCAGGCGAGTGCACGTGGCCAGGAGGGGCGCGATGAGCGCGCGAGGCTTACCGGAGCTCCGTCGTTTCGGCTATGGTGAGTTTTGGCCACGGCGGAACAACGGCGAAATGGAGGGGATTCGAGGGGGCGAGAAGGGAATCAAAAGAGGAGCTCACATCGAGCCTGCAGAGGTGCTTAGTTGGCTCGGGGGGGGGGGGCTCGGAGGTGACTGCTCGAAGCGGCGGAGGTCCGGTGACCGAAGACGGAGTTGAGGTCGATCCGCTTGCGCTGATGCGGCTCCGGTCGATCTGCTCCTCGCAGGCGAAGTAGTCGACGTACGTAGACGGGGCACGCTCCTAGGCGCCGGGGAGCTCAATGGGCGCGAGGGCGACGGCGGCTATGGCGATGACGGCGTCGGTCTCAGGACGGAGGGGAGTGGGGGAATGAGAGGGGATGGGTGGGGGTTAGTTCTTCGGTTCGGGGGAGGGGATAAGGGGGAGGGGGTGGGCCGGCTGGCGGCCTGGATGGCCTGCTGGGCCGAGGCCCGGGGGGGGGGGAGGTTCCTTTCTTTTATTTTTCTCTGTTTTCTTTTGCCTTTTTTTTTATTTATTCACATTTTCTGTTTTGTAATTAGTTAGGCCTCAAATTCAATTTTGTAAAACATGGTACTTGTTCCATTAATTACTAGGCACTATATACACTGTCCAAAATTGGTTTGGAGACAATTGGAGCTCACACAAATTCTATAATAAATAATATGTATTAATCCCTGCTGTTTTGATAATGTTAGTGCCACCTAATTAATTTATTAACTGTTGGTTACAATTTTAGAATAGTCTCTGGAATATTTATTATTTAATGAACATTTTAGTTTCTATGTTGAACAACTTTTATTTTCCACTTTCATTTAAATTTGAATTTGAGTTAGGAGTTGAAATGCAATATGGATGCAAATGATGATTAAACACTGTTGATCATGATGACATGGCGTAATCAAAAGGGTGATTACTGTAGTTAACCACTGGGGGTGTTACAAGTCTCCTCCACTAACAAGAATTCTCATCCCGAGAATTAAGAGGTAGAAGGAAAAAGTTCGGGGTATTCCGCACGAAGATTTTCCTCGCGTTCCCAAGTGGCTTCATCTTCAGTATGATTTGACCACTGCACTTTGAGGAACTTGGTAACCTTCTGACGGGTCCGACGTTCAGCTTCATCGAGAATGCGGATCGGATGCTCCTTATATGAAAGATCATCATGCAATTCGAGTAATTCATGATCCACAGCTCGGTGCGGAGATTCCTTGAAGCATTTACGAAGTTGCGACACATGGAATACGTCGTGGATATGAGAGAATTGCGGCGGCAACTCCAATTTATATGCCACCTGACCACGTCTAGCAATAATGCGGAAAGGACCAATGTAGCGCGGAGCTAGCTTGCCCTTGATTCCAAAACGGTGAGTGCCTTTCATCGGGGTGACTCGCAGATAAGCCTGATCACCAGGTTGGTAAGTCAAACCCCATCGTTTACGATCATCGTTGCTCTTCTGGCGGTCCTGAGCCACCTTGAGATTTTTCCGGACAATACGAACTTGTCCTTCGGCGTGTTGAATAATATCCGGACCCATGAGCGGTCGTTCCCCAGTTTCTGACCAATTCAGAGCGGTTCGACACTTACGTCCATATAGAACTTCAAAGGGAGCCATTTTCAAACTGGCTTGATAGCTGTTGTTATAAGAGAACTCGGCATACGGGAGAGATTCTTCCCACTTCTTGCCGAATGAAATAACACAAGCCCGAAGCATGTCTTCAAGCACTTGATTGACTCGCTCAACTTGGCCTTGGGATTGGGGGTGATAAGCTGAACTCCAGGTAATATGAGTTCCCATAGCTATTTGGAAACTTTCCCAGAATTTGGAAGTGAAAAGGCCGCCACGGTCCGAACTGATCTCCTTCGGAATACCGTGGAGTGAAACAATTCTGGAGATATACAACTCTGCTAATTGACTAGCAGTGATAGTTTCTTTGACAGGCAGAAAGTGTGCAACTTTGGAAAGTTGATCGACGACGACAAGAATAGTATCGTGACCCTTCTGTGACCTGGGAAGTCCTGTAATGAAATCCATCAGAACCTTATCCCATTTCCATAGAGGAATAGGAAGTGGTTGCAGAATTCCAGCTAGTTTCTGATGTTCTGCTTTAACGCGACGACACACATCACATTCAGCAACATAACGAGCAATGTCCTGCTTCATTCTAGACCACCAGTACCTTTGATGGAGATCACGATACATCTTGGTGCTACCCGGATGAATAGACAGCGGGCTATCATGTGCCTCCTTAATGACCTTATCAGTCATAAGTTCGAAGCGAGGTACCACAATGCGGTTTCTGAAATACAAGGTTCCATCTTCAGACAGCGAGAAATCCCTGTACTTTTGAAGGTGAAGATCTTTCTTCATCAGATCAATTTCAGCATCTTTAGCTTGCGCATTCTTAACAACTTTCTCAAGACCTGGTTGTATCACAAGGTTATTAAGAGAACCCTGTGGGACAATACGGAGATTCAGCTTGCGCAGTTCTTCAAAAAGAGGAGGTTGAGCTCGCCTAACCATGAGGTTGTCGCAATAGGACTTGCAGCTTAAGGCATCAGCCATCACGTTAGCCTTGCCAGGGGTATAGGAAATACCCAAATCATAGTCCGCAATGGCCTCCATCCATCTTTGCTGACGGAGGTTTATAGATGGCTGAGTGAACAAGTACTTCAGACTTTTATGATCCGTGTAGATCTCGCAACGATTACCGAGAAGGTAATGTCGCCACAACTGCAATGCATAGATGACAGCAGCTAGTTCTAGATCATGTACCGGATAATTCTCTTCATGTGGGCACAACTGACGAGAGCCATAAGCAATCACTTTATGCTCTTGCATTAGGACACAGCCTAATCCTTCACGGGATGCGTCACAATAAATCACAAAATCTTTGCGAGAGTCTGGAGGAGATAGTACTGGGGCAGATGTCAGCTTGTCTTTGAGTGTCTGGAAACTTTCCTGACATTTTTCTGTCCATTCAAATTTAACGCCCTTGTGAAGTAGATCAGTCAAAGGCTTAGCAATCTTGTAAAAATTCTCAACAAACCGACGGCAATAGCTTTCAAGGCCGAGAAAACTTCTCACTTGCTTGATGTTCTTCGGAGGAGTCCAGTCAAGAATAGCCTGAACTCGTTCTGGGTTAACGGCAATGCCATCTTTCGAAATCACATGACCAAGGTAGGTTACTTCAGAAAGCCAGAATTCACATTTGGAGTATTTGGCATACAACTGGTGTTCTCGGAGCCTTTCCAGTACAAGACGGAGGTGTTCGGCATGTTCTTCCTTATTCTTTGAATATACCAGAATATCATCTAGATAAACCATGACGACCTTGTCGAGGTAATCCATGAAGATGTAATTCATCAGACGGGAGAATGTGGCTGGAGCATTTGTTAAGCCAAATGACATTACAGTGTACTCATAAGAGCCATAGCGAGTAACAAATGCAGTCTTCGGAATATCCTCTTCGCGAACATGGATCTGATGGTATCCCAATCTCAAATCAAGCTTAGAGAATACTGAGGAACCAACAAGTTGATCATACAGATCGTTGATTCTGGGAAGCGGATACTTGTTCTGAATTGTTGCTTGGTTGATAGGTCGGTAATCCTGAACCAATCGGTTAGTTCCATCCTTCTTCTTAACGAAGAGTGAAGGTGCTCCCCAAGCAGAGGAACTGGGGTGGATGAAACCTTTCTTAAGTGACGTGTCGATTTCTTCCTTAAGCTCAAGAAGATGATGCGGAGGCATCTTATAAGGGCGCTTCGCAATAGGGGTAGTGCCGGGCTTCAAGTCGATGACGAACTCAACAGCTCTAGCAGGGGGTATTCCTGGAAGTTCTTCTGGAAAGACGTCTTGAAAATCACGAACAACTGGAACATTCTCGATGCCTTCAAGAGGTGAAGCATTCAATGCATTCAGAACATATATCTGGCTCTCAGCATCCTGAGCTATTCGGGCTGAGTAATTGATCACCTGACCAGAAGGGTGTGTGAGCTGGACTGTCTTAGTAGCACAGTCAATCAAAGCATTATGGGCTGTCAACCAGTCCATACCGAGAATGATGTCTATGTCGGAAGGTCCAAGAGCAATAAGGGAAGCAGAGAACATCAACCCTTCAATTTTGATCTGATTGTTGTGACTTACCATCTTGGTTTGCCACCTGGAACGGGGAGTGATAATCTCTAATGGTGTGGGTAACAGCTCTAGATGTAGCTCATGCCGCTGAGCAAATTGTTGAGACACAAAGGAATGTGATGCTCCTGAGTCAAAAAGGACAGAAGCTGCAACTGAATTAATCGGGAGGGTACCCATCACAATGGTTGGTTCTTTCTGAGCCTCTTCTGTATTGACATGGTTAGCATGGCCCGGTATAACAGCAGAAGGTCTGGCATTGGGATTCCTGGGCTGATGAGCTCGGGCATCTCGATTTTGGTTCGGACGGCAATTGGTAGCACGGTGCCCTGGTTAACCGCACTTGAAGCAATTCCGATCATTATGGGGAGGAGCTACAGCATTGGACTGTCCACCCTGAATCGTTAGCTGTCTTGGCGACGGAGGCAGACGAGGTGCAACATATGATAGTCTTGGTGTTGGAGCAGGCTGATGATGAACATTGTGTGGGATCCAGACTCGATGTTTCTGAACAGGCTGACCCAAGGTTGAGCCAGCTTCATGAGTGCGCTTGAGTGACTCCTGGTGTTTAGTCAGAGTAGTCTCAACTCGGAAAGTTTGGCTAACAAGTGTTACGAAGTCTGCAAAATCAAGGACAGCAAGTGCGAGGTTTATATCCGTACGCAGTCCTTCATAGAATTTCTCCTGCTTGCGGGCGTCAGTGCAGACGTCATCTTTAGCATAGCGGGATAATTCGAGAAATTTCCTCTGATATTCATCCACGGTCATTGTGCCCTGTGTGAGTTTGCGAAACTCCTGCTTCTTCTGGTCGATCAGACCTTGAGGAATGTACCGTGCACGAAAGGCTAACTGAAATTCCTGCCAAGTGGGTACAGATTCAGCAGACAACATACCCTTATGGCTTTCCCACCATTGAGCAGCTGGACCCTTTAAATGGAGAGTCGCAAAGGCGACGTAACTGTCAGGGGCCACACTAGCTGACTCCATTTCAAACAGGATGTCACGAAGCCAATCATCAGCATCCATAGGATTGGTGGAGTTGCGAAAAACAGACGGGTTGAGGCGAACAAATTCTGGCAGTGAGATCGGTCCAAGCTCCTGACGAGCATCGTTGCGTTCCAAACGTTTTACCAGACTCTCGTTGAGCTGACGGTTCAATTCAAACTGCTGCATCATTGCGGCAATATAGGGTGGAGGTGGAGGATCATCAGCCATCCTGCCAAATCAACAGGGGCAGTTTAGCAAGAAAAACGCAGGTGTATGGAATGATTCATGAAGTAACACGCCCAATAGAAGGAAGTGCAATAGATACTTCATCATATTCGCACCAGACATTCAAAGCCAAACATAGCCTCGGTTAGCATCCGTCAATACGACAGCTGAAAGGGGAAGGCTAGACAACTAGGCGGCGCGCAGGCACGCGGTATGGAAGTACACAATGAGACATAGCAAAGGCTACATCAATGTCGGAGAAAACTATTGGAGCGAGGAATCTGCAGGTGACAAAACAAGGTGCCCTCGATAAGAGGATCCTGCAAGCAGAACCTGGCCCACAATCTTGAAGGAAGGGGGGAAATTTTCAGAACACCGGGTGGATGTGATCATGATAACCTAATGTTGGAGTTAGTAAAAAAAAATTAACCTGAATAGAAGAGAGATCAGAGTCCCAGAGTAAAGGTCGAGGAGTAAAAGATCCTAATACCACCCAGTTGGCGACGTGGGCCCGTAAGCCACACAACCAAGTTAGTAAAATGGTTTTTAGACCACTAGACTCAACTTCGGCCAAGGAGTTGGAAAGGGGGATTCCTACAGGCAGTCGGCTCTGATACCAACTTGTGACGCCCCCGGCTCAATCGTGCACTAATCATACACGCAAATGCACACGATCAAGCCTAAGGACTCACGGGAAGATATCACAACACAACTCTAAAACATAAATAAAGTCATACAAGCTTTATATTACAAGCCAGGGGCCTCGAGGGCTCGAATACATAAGCTTGCGTACAAGCGTCAGCGGAAGCATCAGATATCTGAGTACATATATTAAAAGAGAAACAGAAAGGCCTTTAGAAAGGCGGGGGGAAATAAAACACTATGATCGAAAGGCGTAGGCCTCCTGCCTGGGACCCTCCGATCCTACTCCTGGTCGACGGCAAGCTCGAAGTAGTATCCATCCTCTGGGTAGTAGTAGTAGTCGATCGACGGGGCATCTGTCTCAGGGGCTCCGTCATCTTGGTCACGTCAAACTGATATGGGGAGAAAAGGAAAACAAAGCAACCGTGAATACTCAGAAGTACTCAGCAAGCAAGGATCTACACTACATATGCAACATTTTCAAAGGGAGGCTGTATATGTGGACTGGGCTGCAGAAATGCCAGAATAGAGAGGAGGCCTAGTCCTATCGAAGACTAGCATCTTCAGAGGTCTTGCAGCATTAGAAGAGTGTAGACAGTACAATATAATGTAGCAGTATCATTAAGTCTCATCCTCACCCAGAGATCCTTTCTCGACTCCCTGCGAGAAAGCAATCCCACAGCCATACAGTCATCAACCTCGTCTGGAGATCCCTTCTCGACTCCCTGCGAGAAGCAATCCCAGAGCCTCATATCCAGGTCTCATCTCAACTTCTAGCTGTATCGATCGGGATACAACTCCGAGAGTCCTTTACCGTAGGACCGGCTATCGATAGAAGTTTTCTTCCCTGCAGGGGTGCACCAACTTACCCAACACGCTCGATTAACTCCGGCCGGACACACTTTCCTGGGTCATGCCCGGCCTCGGGCAAATGATACATTGCAACCCAACCTATAGCTCAACAGAGAGGTCCCCGTCGGTCTATATCCTAAGCGCTCAGGGGTCTTGGGCCATCGCCCTGTGCACTCCGAGTCGGTGTGTGCAGGGTCGGGACGAGCACCACCTCAGTCCTGGATGGTACTGGCCCGGCCCGGCCACGAGGCTGAACTAGACGTCTGACAAAGCTTTCGGCTGATGCATACGATGCAGAGTGCCCATAACTCTTCCCACGTGATGGTTAGTGCTATCAGGCCAGAGGCCTGCTCAGATCAAATATCCAAATCGTTAGTGGACTAGGGCTTGCGGTAACGAGCAGAGACTGACGAAAGATGTGACCCCGTCGCCCCGTCTCGAGGACTTGCTGCAAGGGCTAAGAATGCCCGGCCACAACTCGTATCCATCACTCGGGCACCACACAGGCACCCGTCTTCACAACACTCGCCTCTCAGGCGCACGCGGGTACCCCTCAGGGTCGACCCGCCTATCCAAGTAACAGTGTAAAGTCCAAGTATCCGTGTGTCCATAGCATCAGAGGAATCCGAGGTATCACCCTCGTTGAATTCCCACTCGATGTATCCGTCAAGGTGAACTCGGAGGAATCACCCTCGATGGGTTCACAATTGATGTGTTGCACGACAACGTCGTTACCGGAAGTGGTGAAGGAGGAATCACCCTCGATGACCACGACCGAATAGCTACTCTACAGAGTTAACATTAGAAGTGCTACACGAGGTATCACCCTCGGCACTCGATAGTAACGCTGCAGTGTCGTTACAACTAAGGGGGGGTGATGTGCGGTGCCGGGGCCTGGTCTTCAATCCCGTTGATCGGGTCTTCGGAAAATCCAGCGGGGCAGTCGGGATAAGTGGGGTCACTGATAGGTCTCTACCCAGCCTATACTAAGCAGTTTAGGATATGAAGGTAATTATCAACATTAGGTTACAGTAAACAGGCTATGCATCAGAATAGGTAAAGCAGTAGCAGCAGCAATTCTAATGCAAGCATGAGAAATTAGAATGGGCGATATCGGGATGATCAAAAAGGGGGGGGGGCTTGCCTGGTTGCTCGGCGGCAAGGGCAAGGTCGTCAACGGTGGCGTCGGTCTTCAGGACATCGTCAGCGGTCTCGGGGTCTAGCGAATAGGAAGAGGGGGAAGAAACAATAAATACTAGCAAACAGATGCATGACAATATGATACACGGTGCTAGGGGTGACCTATCGTAGTGCTACACGACATAGGTGAAGGGAGAATAACATCCGGGAAAGTTTTCTCGAAGTTGCATTTTCGGACCGGTGATCCGGAGGGGGAATGTCCCATGTTCAGGTAGTTAGAGACGTGTGACGGATGAACGGATCATGTATTCGGATTCGTCTCGTCGTTCTGAGCAACTTTCATGTACAAAGTTCTTTCATCCGAGTTACAGATTATTTTATATGAATTTTCAAAGATTTAAACAATTTCTGGTTTTATTCTAATTCGAAATAAAAAAAACAAAATATACTTTTGTCACCTAGTGCTACCCTAGCATGTGAGTATGACAGTGGGGCCAGTGGGGTTGGGTTGACCCGGTCAAAGGTTGACTGGTCAAAAGGTGAATAGCATTGTGGTCCCACTCGTCATTGTCACTGGCTTTAATAGATTAAACATGTTTGTTTAATTAACGGTGGGGCCCTTCTGTCATGGAATCATTAGACTACCTAGGCCCTAATTAATCTAACAAAATCCTGATTAGTCCTAAACTAATTTGGTCGGCCCCACATGTCATGGGCACCACGGCCACTACAGTGTGCCCGTGCACACGCGCACGCACACGGCAGGGGGGGCTCCATGGCCGGACTTGGCCAGAGGAGGCGCGGCTGGGCGAGCGCCTGGGCGGGGTCAGCAGCAGCGGTAGCGGGCGGCGCGGCTGGAGGTGGTCGCTGCGGCGGCGGTGAGCGCCGGCGCAGGAGGCGGCGGCGGTGGCTAGCAGCAGTAGCCGGCATGGGAGCGGACGAGCGGGCTAGGCGAGTGAGCGCACTGCAGCGGTGCGAGCAGACATGCGAGGACACGACCGGGGAGCGGGAGGCGTGGGCGTAGCCGGCCAACAGGGGGCAAGGCGGCGTGCGGCGACAGCAGCAGCGCGGCAGGCGAGTGCACGTGGCCTGGAGGGGCGCGATGAGCGCACGAGGGTTACCGGAGCTCCGTCGTTTCGGCTATGGTGAGTTTCGGCCATGGCGGAACAACGGCGAAATGGAGGGGATTCGAGGGGGCGAGAAGGGAATCAAAAGAGGAGCTCACATCGAGCCTGCAGAGGTGCTTAGTGGGCTCGCGGGGGGGGGGGGGGGGGCTCGGAGGTGACTGCTCGAAACGACGGAGGTCCGGTGGCCGAAGACGGAGTTGAGGCCGATCCGCTTGCGCTGATGCGGCTCCGATCGATCTGCTCCTCGCAGGCGAAGTAGTCAACGTACGTAGACGGGGCATGCTCCTAGGCGCTGGGGAGCTCAATGGGTGCGAGGGCGACGGCGGCCATGGCGATGACGGCGTCGGTCTCGGGACGGAGGGGAGTGGGGGAATGAGAGGGGATCGGGTGGGGGTTAGGGTTTCCGGTTCGGGGGATGGGATAAGGGGGAGCGGGGTGGGCCGGCCTGGCGGCCTGGATGGCCTGCTGGGCCGAGGCCCAGTGGGGGGGAGGTTCCTTTCTTTTTATTTTTCTCTGTTTTCTTTTGCCTTTTTTTCTTTTATTTATTCACATTTTCTGTTTTGTAATTAGTTAGGCCTCAAATTCAATTTTGTAAAACATGGTACTTGTTCCATTAATTACTAGGCACTATATACCACTGTCCAAAATTGGTTTGGAGACAATTGGAGCTCACACAAATTCTATAATAAATAATATGTATTAATCCCTGCTGTTTTGATAATGTTAGTGCCACCTAATTAATTTATTAACTGTTGGTTACAATTTTAGAATAGTCTCTGGAATATTTATTATTTAATGAACATTTTAGTTTCTATGTTGAACAACTTTTATTTTCCACTTTCATTTAAATTTGAATTTGAGTTAGGAGTTGAAATGCAATATGGATGCAAATGATGATTAAACACTGTTGATCATGATGACATGGCATAATCAAAAGGGTGATTACTGTAGTTAACCACTGGGGGTGTTACATTAAGCATGTTCTTACATCAAACTAATGCTCTTTTTTATCCCTCGTCAACCACTTATGATGAGACAGTCACCCCAGTGGGTTACTGTGAGACGCGCTACTCGTTTAAAGAGTGCAGTGTCATCCTCCTTACATGATTCTCAAGAAACAGCAAGGCTAAATGAAGATAGTCAATGTAGCTCTCTAGTTGATGACCGCAATTCCCCTACACCACCATCGCAGGTGCTTGCTCTTACTTGGCAATGTGATTTGTGGTTGCATGTTGCATATGGTGTCTACCTTGTAATGCTTCTAATTAGGGTAAATTGCATCTGTTTAGTTAACACTTTATACCTGTGAATATGACATGCCTTCCTGTTTTTGGTACATACTACGTCTTTCTATTAACCATGTTCTTACATCAAACTACTTTTCTTGTGTATCCCTCATCAATCACTTCTGACGAGACACCTTCAAATTGACAGTGTAATATTGGTTGCATCTTGCATATCATTTCAAACATGTATTGCCTCTAATTTATTGAAATGCCACTAATAATGAGACACTTCTAACTTGGTAGAGTGATTTAGGTTGGATCTTTCATATGGTATCTAGCTTGCATTGCTTCCAATTTGTTGAAATGTCTTCTGCTTAGCGTTTTTCGTACATATTCAATCCTCCTACAATGTGGTTGCCTTACATAAAAGGTGTGCTCGTCAGTATCATGCATCAACGAATTTGGAAAAGCGAATTTCATTCCTTTTTCTTGTGTGTTTACTTGACAAGGCAAAATCTAAAAGGAAGAACGCACGGAATGATGGTGGTCCTCTGGAGCAACCAAAACAGATGATCTCTGCAGATTCTCCTGCTACTCCTACTGCAGTGCAAGTTCCAAATATCGTCTCCCCTACTCCACAACCCTAGGTGCTTGCTCTAACATGGCAGTGTGATATCTGGTTGCATGTTGCATATGGTGCCTAGCTTGTATTGCTCCTAATTTGTTAAATTGCATCTCCTTGGCTTACACATTATACATGTGAATATGACACGCCTTCCTGTTTTTGGTACATACTACATCTGCCTATCACACCATGTTCTTACATCAAACTATTGTTCTTGTGTATCCTGCATCTATCACTTATGATGAGACAGTCACGCCCGTGGGTTAGTATGAGACGCGCTACTCTTATAAAGAGTGCAGTTTCATCCTCCCCACATGATTCTCAAGAAACAGCAAGTCTAAATGAAGATATTGAACATAGCTCTGTACTTGAAGACCGCATTTCCCCTACACCACCATCGCAGGTGCTTGCTCTAACTTCGCAGTGTTATATGTGGTTGCATGTTGCATACGGTGTCTAGCTTGTAATGCTTCTAATTAGGGTAAATTGCATCTGCTTAGTTTACACATTATACCTGTGAATATGACATGTCTTCCTATTTTTGGTACATACTACATCTATCTGTTAACCATGTTCTTACATGAAACTAGCTCTCTTATGTATCCAGCATCAATCACTTATGATGAGACACCTTTATTCGTTGCATATTGCATATTATTTCTAGACTGTTGCCATGTATTGCTTCTAATTTGGTCAAGTACATTTATGAGGCCACCCTTTTAATTTGGCAGAGTGATATTGGTTTCATCTTTCATATGGTTTCTAGCTTGCATTGCTTCTAACTAGTTCAAACACCTTGTGCTTAGTTTACACTTTACACATCATACATGTCAATATGTCATGCCGTCCTGTTTTTCATACATATTCAATCCTCCTATCATGCAGCTGCCTTACATGAAAGTAGTGTTCATCAGTATCATGCATCAATGAGTTCTGAAGAGAAAATTTCATTCCTTTTTCTTGTGGGTTTGACTTGACAAGGCAAAATCAAAAAAGAGGAAGGAAAAGAGTAAGGAAGGCAATGATGGTGGTCCTCTGCAGCAACATAAACGGAGCATCTCTGCGGATTCTCCTCGTACTGCTAGTGCATTACAAGTTCCAAGTCTCTGCTCCCCTACTCCACCATCCCAGGTGCTTGCTCTAACTTGGCAGTGTGATATATGGCTGCATGTTGCATATGGTGTCTAGCTTGTATTGCTTCTAATTAGTGTAAACTGCATCTGCTTAGCTTACACATGATACGTGTGAATATGACACGCCTTCCTGTTTTTGGTACATACTATATCTGTCTATCACACCATGTTCTTACATGAAACTACTCTTCTTGTGTATCCTGCATCAGTCACTTATGATGGGACACCTTTAAGTTGGCAGTGTGATATTGGTTTGCATCTTGAATATGATTTCTAGCATGTAGTGCTTCTAATTTGATGAACGCCACCTATGACGAGACTGTTTTAACTTGGCAGAGTGATATTGATTGCACCTTCCGTATGGTGTCTAGCTTACAGTGCTTCTAATTTGTTGGAGTGCCTTCTGCTTAGTTACCACATCATAGGTGTGAATATGTCAAGCCGTCTAGTTTTTTGTACATAGTCCATCCTCGTATCATGACTTTGCCTTTCATCAGAGTATTATTCGTCAGTATCATGCATGAATGAGTTCTGAACAGCGAATTTTTTTCTTTTTTCTTGTCGGTTTGACCTCACAATGCAAAATCAATAAAGCGGAAGGAAATTGGTAAGGCATTGGATGATGGTGGTCCTTTCGAGCAACTGAAACGGAGGGTCTCTACAGATTCTACTCCGCCATCCTCCCAACAAGATTCGCAAGACAACGCAAGGCTAGACAGTCAACGTAGCTATGTAGATGATGAGCACATCTCCCCTACTCCACCATCACAGGTGTTTGCTCTAACTTGGCACTATTATATGTGGTTGCATGTTGCGTATGATGTCTAACTTGTATTGCTTCTAACTTTGTTGAATTGCATCTGCTTACTTTACACATCATGCCTGTGAATATGACATGTGTTCCTGCTTCTAGAACATACTATATCTGATCACACCATGTTCTTACATCAGACTACTGTTCTTGCATATCCCGCATCAGTCACTTATGATGAGGCACCTTTAAGTCGCCACTGTGATATTGGTTGCATCTTGAATATGATTTCTAGCATGTACTGCTTCTAATTTGTTGAAACGCCAGACAATTTGAACTTGGCAGAGTGATATTGGTTGCATCTTTCATAGGGTGTCTAGCTTGTAGTGCTTCTAATTTTTTGAAATGCCTTCTGCTTAGTTGCCACATCATAGGTGTGAATAAGTCACGTCGTCCTGTTTTTCGTACATATTCCATCCTCGTATCATGTGTTTGCCTTTCATCCGAGTAGTGTTCGTCAGTATCATGCATGAATGAGGTCCAAGTCCACCGGCTAAATCTACAAACACAGTATCACCTGCTCCACGAGCTGCAGCATCCGCTTCAACTATACCGGCATCTCAACGAGTTACTCGTTCGTTTGCTCTGCAACTGGCCATTTCCCAAGCTGCCTTCACACCTAACACTACTTCCGAAGCACTGCTGACACAACAGGACTTGGCAAGATCAGATGAACCTCATGAGCATAAACACCAAGATGGTACCTGACCGAGTCAAGTTGCAGTTGCATGCTCCTTTATATGTACTCTCACAGTTTGATGTGCACTAACACTTTCCATATTCGTTGTTGAACTAGCACCACGGCACAAGCGGAAACAGACATCAGGGATAATGCTTGACAGATTAACAAAATCTAAAGGAGGAAGAATGGAGATCCATTTTGAGGCAGGTTTAAAAAGGCCACGTGATGCTACAGAGTCAGCCAAGTTAGTATCAGAGGCAGCCGTTGCCGCTAGGTGTCATGCACGTATCCTCCCAACGTGGATCCAGTACAGGAATGAGAAAGATGATACCCAGTTTAACACCTTCCTTGACCATTTATCCGTAAGTAATGTTATTCATCGCAATTTGTAATATTGTCTTGCTCTGTCCCATACTTTCTAGCTTCCTCCTAATAAGACTCATATTCTTTTTTCAATAGATGAGGTTCAAGTTGGATCCGAAAGATGATGCAACTAAACAAGCATGCACTCATGTTTTTCAGTCTGCTCTGCGATAGTATCAGTATCACCTTAGAAAAACTCACTTTGAAGGCAAGGCTAACAATGAAATTGCCCAAACATCTCCAGTGGAATATATTACAGATGAAGACTGGATAGCCCTTGTTAAACACTGGTCTGATCCAAAGTATCAGGTAGGGTATATGTATTTGATCAGATCACATATTGAACTTGTATTTACGTATGTGCCTTACAAGTGTATCTTCTTCTAGGCTAACTATTTGAAGAACAAGACCAACCATTCTAAAGTGAAATTCCAACAGACAACAGGATCTCGTAGCTATATTGCACACTGCGAGGCTCTTGTAAATACCTGCTAGTTCCTTCTTTTTTCTGTGCCATATTATCGTATGTATATTGACTTGTTCCAAATACAGAGGAAAGCCCGTGCGGACCAAAAAGAACCTAAATCGAATGCAGTGCAAATCTTCAAGGGTTGCCACACCAGCAAGATGAAGGGCATGAGCACACCAGTTCAAGCCGCTGTTGTAAGTCCTTACTCCTCCTGCCTTTGAACTGCTTGTTACTGTGACGTGTTCATTTAACTGCTTGGTCTGTAGCCAATGTCAGTTACTCTGTTCACTTTTATACACAGTTGTCTTAACGTATCATTTCACCTTACATGGTTTAAAAGAGATGAAGGATATTCTTTTGGTCTTGATCTGTAATCTAGTTGTGATGTTCACGTGCCCACACAATGATACAATAGCCTATTTGTTTTATATCTGTTTGCCCATGATATGAATGATGTGATACTATGTTCATCCTACTTTAAACCATGTCTCTTTATCCTTACATGTCAACGAATGTGAGGAAATAGACAATACAGTAGGCATGCTACATGGACATATGTTCCGAAAGTGATTTTATTATGTAGTTGGCACTACAATACATGCTAATGTATTACAGTAGTTCACCAAAATAAGTTATGTATAAACATGAAACCTACTTTGTTTGTTTTTGTCTCATTAGTAACTTATCCGGTACACTAATCTACAAGTTCAAACTTTCAGCAAGCTATGGAACAAATGATTGAACAGCCACAACCACCTGAAGGTGACGAGGCTACCAGAGGCACAATGTCACCTCTTGCTGCAGTGCGTCAGTATCTCTCCACTAACAGTGCAAAAAGCACCTTCCTACATAATTCTGGGTTGGTTGTCAAGGTAACCTCGTCCAAATCACCTACTGAACAAAATCTTCAGGCTAGACAGAGTGATATATCTGTGCTCCAGACACAAGTCCAATCCCTAATGGACGTCGTTTCGGAAACAAGAATAGTGGTTGACAAATGTCGTCAAGGTATGAATGGTTTTGAAACCAGACTATCAGACATTTGCTTCGTTATTCAAGAGCAATGGCGGAAAAAAGGGGAAGATCATGCTGCTCCATCAGATTCTACAGCCTGAAACATTAGCACTCAGGTCAAATGATCTGTGCTTCTATACATCTGATGGTACTTTTATCTGCAAGGACTATAAAATTTATGCCAACAGGCCTTTTGTTGTATGGCTGGAATTTATTTTGTTGTGATACATCATTTATCGTGCTGCCAAAGGCTGTAGAAATTACGATGCTAATTTTGTATAGTGTAGATTTATCTTAGTAATGTATTCGGCCGAAAACTTCGTAGGAGCCCAACGTGCCAACATTCGTCAGGCCCATTCCAATTGGGCTAAAAATGATTATGGGCCGTAATTTGCATGTAGCCCACTAAAAATATCTGGGCCTAAATCAGCATAAGCTTTCATATTTTTGGTAGGCTTGTGCCCCTAGTGGGCCTTTAACAGGCCTAAACATAATTTGGGCTCTCGATAACAATAGGCCGCTAACATGTGTAAATATCTCGAGCCCATAAAAAACATGGGCCTTTAATAGGCCGAAAGTGAGATTGGGCCCTGATTGTGCCAAATAACCCACTGGTCATTAGCAGGCCGAAATGTATCTCAGCTCGTGGTGGCCCATTTACAATGTGGATCGTTCACAGGCCGAAATTCAGACGGGCCATAAATGTACCGACCTACTACACGGGCCTTTAACAGGCTGGAAGTTCGGTCGGGCTTGATTAGTATCAGTTTTATATGGGCCGTTAATGGGCCCGATGTGACGTTGGGCCACATATGGCCCATGGATTTCGTCCAACATCAATAGGCCAAAAATCACAACAGGCTGGAAGTGGCCCTAATCTACAGTGGGCCTCTAACAGGCCGAATGTCAGGCATGGCCGAATATGACCCAAATCCTTCACGGTCTTTTATGGGCCGAAAGTTTCAATGGCCAATAAATGGGCCCAAATGAAGCAGGACCTTTAACAGGACGAAAACACACCGAGCCGTAATTCAGCCCAAATACTTAGCGGACTGTTAACGGGCCAGAAGTGACCATGGGCTGCGATGATGACAAGTTTAGAACGGGACATTGACGGGCCGATTTGACACTAGCTGTATGGGCCTTAACTGCGAATGGGCCATTTGCAAGGAGGCCGTAAATGGGCCAACCCACTAATTTTGACTGGGCCAGCCTTTTTAACCTAAATGGGCCGCTGTTGGGCCTTGCCACATGTCGATGTATCATAGGCGTCTCCTGTCCATTGGGCGGTTGACATCTGTCCTTTTCGGGTGTTGACACATGGTTGCTATAGCCAATGAGAATTTTACACGTGGAAAATCCTCATTAGTCCCAGCTTTTAACAGGTTATCGGATCCAAACTGGAACCCGATAGCTTAATGGTGACCCTTTACGGTGGATGCCACGTGTCGGTTACCCTTGACGAAAGCACTTCTATGACGCGCGATTTATCGTCATGGAAGTGGACACTTCCGTGATGATAATTTTGGTAATGTCATGGAACACTTCTACGACAGCACATGTATGACTATCTTGATTATGTCATAAAATCGTCATGGATGTACATGCATGACAGAAAACGTGACCTACTGTGATAAACACGTATCATCACAGAAGTGTATTTTTTTTCTAGTGTAATCGAGTTAGTGTTGTTAGGGCTTGATCCCTAGTATCCATTATGTTCTGAGATTGATGTTGTTCTGACTTTGCCATGCGTAATGCTTGTCACTTTGGGCCCGGGTGCCATGATTTTGGATTTGAATTGTTTATGTTATCACCATTATATCTATGTTCTAGATCAGATCTTGCAAGTCATATTCACCTATTACGTGTTATGATCCGTAAACCCCGGTGTGATAGTAATCGGGATACTTTCCGGTGATGATCGTAGTTTGAGGATTCATGTATTCACTATGTGTTAATGCTTTGTTTTGGTTCCTTATTAAAAGGAGGCCTTAATATCCCTTAGTTTTCTTATGGACCCCGCTGCCACGGGAGGGTAGGAATGAAGATGCCATGCAAGTTCTTTCCATAAGCACGTATGACTATTAACGGAATACATGCCTACATTATATTTATGAACTGGAGCTAGTTTTGTATCGCCCTAGGTTATGACTGTTATATGATGAATATCATCCAACGAATTCACCGATCCAATGCCTATGAATTTTCCATATATTGTTCTTGCTAAGTTAGTACTGCTGCTGTTACTGTTATACTTGCTACAAAATCATTGCTATCACTGTTACCGTTACTGCTACTATCATCACTGCTATCAAAACTATCATATTACTGTGCTACTGATCATATTGCTGCAGATAATTAATATCTAGGTGTGGTTGAATTGACAACTCAACTGCTAATACTTACAAGTATTCTTTGGCTCCCCTTGTGTTGAATCTATAAATTTGGGTTGAATACTCTACCCTCGAAAACTGTTGCGATCCCCTATACTTGTGGGTTATCAAGACCTTTTTCTGGCGCCGTTGCCGGGGAGCATAGCTATATTTGTTGAGTCACTTGGTATTATTATCTATTTATCACTATGAAGAATCTCAAGGATACTAAGACTAAGATTTTTTTCCTCTAAGACGAGGGGAGGTAAGGAACTGTCATCACACTCTGCACTTGATTCACCTTCTATTTTGAGTAGACTTGCAACACCACCACATGCTATTAATTCTGATATGTCGCAAGTTATTGATGATGCTACTTCTGCTATGAATGCTACTTATGATGATGCTAGTACCTTGCTTGATGATAATATTCCACTAGCTGATTTTCTTGATGAACAGATTGCTAGAGCTAAAGATATTGAGAATGCTGAAACTGATGAAATTATTGAAACTGATGGTGTACTTGAAACTGAAAGTCTTGAAACACCTATTAGGCCTAGCTCTCCTAGATATGAATTGCCTAAGATACCTGAAGGTTATGTTATGGATGAGGAGATAGCTAGAGATTTTCTTGCTTGCAATGATAGAGATGATCTTAAGAAATTATTATGCAAACTGAAAGAAAAATCTTTGAATGCTAGAATGAAATGTGATCCTAAGTTTGCTACTTCACCTATCTTTGTTGATGATAAGGATTATGAATTCTCTGTCGACCCAGAGTTAATTACTTTGGTTGAATCTGATCCTTTCCATGGCTATGAAACTGAAACTGTTGTGGCACACCTTACTAAATTAAATGATATAGCCACCCTATTTGCTCATGATGAGAAGATTCGCTACTACTATATTCTCAAATTATTTCCGTTCTCATTAAAGGGTGATGCTAAGATATGGTACAATACTCTTGCTCCTAGTTGTGTGCGTAGTCCCCATGATATGATTTATTACTTCTCTGAAAAATATTTTCTTGCTCATAAGAAACAAGCTACCTTACATGAAATATTTAATTTTGTGCAAATTGAAGAAGAGAGTATCCCACAAGCTCGGGGGAGGCTTCTCCAATTGCTTAATACTTTGCCTGATCATCCTCTTAAGAAAAATGAAATACTTGATATCTTCTATAATGGGCTAACCGATGCTTCTAGGGACTTCCTAGATAGTTGTGTTTGTTGTGTTTTCAGGGAACGAACTGTTGAACAAGCTGAGAAATTATTGAATAATATATTGAAAAATTATGATGATTGGACTCTTCCTGAACCACCTCCTAAACCCACTCCGAAGAAGAGGGGTATCTTATATCTAAGTCCTGAAGGTATGCAAGAGGTAAAGAAAAGTATGAAGGAAAAAGGTATTAAAGCAGAGGATGTTAAAAATTTACCTCCTATTGAAGAAATACATGGACTTGACACACCACCACCAAAGATGGTAGAGGTAAACTCTTTATTGAAATTTGATGAAAGTGACATCCCTTACAATAAACATCCTAGTCAATGCCTTTATGAGTTTGACAACTACATTAGAAAACAAGATCACTTCAATGAAAATGTTATGAAACAATTAAAATACAATTCCAATATGATTGCTCGCTTGAGTGACTTGTTATTTAGAATCTCCAATGATGTTAGAGGTGTAGGAAAACATGCCTCTATGGTTCAAACTCAATTAGAACAAGTTGCTAAATCTCAAAGAGAGTTGCTTGATGAAATGAATAATAATATAAATGACTTTGCTGTTAGAGTAGCAACTAGAGGAGGTAAAAATAACTCAGGAACCACTTTATCCTAAGGGACATCCTAAAAGAATTGAACAAGACTCTCAAAGAATTAACACTAATGCACCTAGTTCTTCTAAAAAGAAGAAGAAAAAGAAAAATGATAGGACTTTGCATACCTCTAGTGAACCAGAAGTAGAAAAATCTCCTGATAATGATAATGATGTTTCTATTTCTGATGCTGAAACTCAATCTGGTAATGAACACTCATCTAGTGATAATGAAAAAGATAATGATGATGTTCATGAAGACACTCAACTAGACAATGATAAACAACCAAATAATGATGTTGAAATAGAACCAGCTGTTGATCTTGATAACCACAACCTAAAAATAAAAGATATGATGAAAGAGACTTTGTTGCTAGAAAACATGGAAGAGAAAGAGAACCATGGGTTCAAAAACCCATGCCCTTTCCACCTAAATCAACTTAGAAGAAAGATGATGAAGAATTTGTACGCTTTGTTGAAATGCTTAGGCCAGTCTTTTTGCGCTTGACTGATATTTTAAAGATGGCCCCTTATGCAAAATATATGAAAGACATCATCACTAATAAGAGAAAAATACCCGAAGCTGAAATCTCCA
This sequence comes from Thinopyrum elongatum, assembly GCA_011799875.1. Taxonomy (NCBI): domain Eukaryota; kingdom Viridiplantae; phylum Streptophyta; class Magnoliopsida; order Poales; family Poaceae; genus Thinopyrum; species Thinopyrum elongatum. The sequence continues at coordinate 442,766,018 of CM022298.1, read as the reverse complement.
CCATGCTTGCTAATTATTCTTTTAAGGATGGAGTACCTAAAAAACTTGGAGATCCGGGAATACCAACTATACCTTGCTCCATCAAAAGAAATTATGTCAAAACTGCTTTGTGTGATTTAGGAGCTAGTGTTAGTGTTATGCCTTTCTCCTTAGATAAAAGATGTGATTTCAATAAACTCACACCTACTGAAATATCTTTGCAAATGGCTGACAAATCAACTGCCATACCTATCGGTATTTGTGAGGATGTGCCCGAATGTTACTATCTTAATAGACTTTGTTATACTTGAGATGCCCGAGCACGACAATATGTCGATTATCCTTGGTAGGCCCTTTTTGAATACTGCAGGGGCTGTTATTGATTGCAATAAAAGCATGGTCACTTTTCATATCAATGGTAATGAACATACGGTGCACTTTCCGAAGAAGCAATTCCAAGTGAATGGTATTAATGTTATTGAAAAATCTCCGACACTCACTATTGGAAGTTTTCAACTACATTTACCTACTGTCAAAAAGAAATATGAAATGCTTATTGTTGGGGACATGCATATCCCCGTCGAGGTAACTTAGTGTTTTACGAAAGTTCTTCGGTTTCATGCTAATCGAAGGTGGTTGTTAATAAGACTTGATCAACCTTATTAATGGATCATTTTTGAGAGGTATGAAGTTGATGAATTTAGTAAGCACAACTTTCTGCTCCCAACTTTTGTTTTCTGTTTTTCTTAGTTAAATAAAATAAAATGCCATGTTTTGTCTGTTTTCTGAATTTCCCGTGCAATAAAAAATGGCCCAAAATAAAAGTTCTCAGAATGCCCTGAAAATTCAGTACGATTTTTCCTGAATATTTCTGAATCTTTAGTACAAATAACATCACAGGGGGGTGCACCAGGTGGGCACAACCCACCTGGGCGCGCTAGCAGCCCCAGGCGCGCCCTGGTGGGTTATGGTCCCCATGTGGGCCCCCTCACTTATCTATTTAGCCCATGTCATCACCTACCTCCACAAAAAAAAATCACCATTGCTCTCTCTCTCTCATGTTCTTGCTCTCAAACCCATGGATTTTGATCTCTTTGCTCGAAGCTCCGTTTCCGAAACTGTTTTGGGGGATTGCTACTTGGTATGTGGCTCCCCCATTGCTCCAATTAGTTTTTGCTTTAATGGATTATATTTTGAATAATTAGCTACTCTTGGTGCTGCTATAGATGAGCTTGCATGTTGAATTCTTAGAGTTCTAAGTAGTTTGAATGCTCAATATAGCCTCTATGCCTCCTTATGAGTAGTTGCTATCAATCTTGTGAAGTTTTGTTAACTAAAATTTTGTGTCCCAGAAAATTTTCAGAAAATGTAGGCGAATAAAATGAACTTCTTTGGAAGGAGTTCTTCGAGGAGGAGGTCCTCGGAGGCATCGTATAGCAGTGGCTCAACTCGTCGGTCTTATGTTGAACCAAGTGCAACTTCAGTACGGGATGCCGCTATCAAATCATGCTTATGGCTGAGCGATGATTTCATGATGAGTGCAGGTATTAAAGAAGAATTTGAGCAATATGTTTACAACGCCGAGCTCGGTCCCTACATTGAAGATAAGTGCATCCAGTATCTCAGCCTTACAGAATCGTTTACTAAAGAATTTAAATTTCATCCTCGTGAGTCTAGAGTTTCGTTTAAACTTTATGACCTTCCAATTCCCAGGCCTCTAGACGCGTTTAGTGGTGTGTGTAAAATTCCGTTTTGGGGTTCGCTGGATGAGCCACCAAGATCTGAGTATGAGTCATTCTTGATCAATCTTTGTTACGGCGGGGACAGAGGAGTGACACAAGGTAGAATAAAAAGTATTCATTTCCCATCAATTCAATACTTTGCACTGTTTAATGGCAAATGCATCATAGGCAAGGAAGACTGTAGTACACTTTGTGCTCCTGACTTGAGCCTCATACACACTGCTTTCACCGGTATTAAATGTTATAACCTTGGAGCGATTGTTGCACACAGGCTGCAACACAACGCTGGTAGTGGATATTTTTATGGTGCGATTTATGCTTCACGTTTAGCAAAGGAGCTGGGTGTTTGACCTTGGCCTAATGACCCTATCCTACCCACTCAGTACTTAGACTTTGAGGCCATGAAGCGCCATAAGTTCCTTAAGGGCGAAATCAATGATTATACTTATAACTTGCGGTTCAATAAAGAATCCGTTGTGCATACATTTTTGCCTGCGCCTGCTCTCTTTGATTTTCACAGCAAAGGAAGGTATTATGTTTTTGAGAACGAGGCCCATGCACACAACGCTGAGGTCGTGGCTGCTCGGCAAGCCGAGGAGGCTGCACCAAGAGCCTCCGTGAGCTACCACTCTGACTATTATGCAGGCCGCGAATGGTGATTACCAAGCTAGGCCAAAAGCCTAAGCTTGGGGGAGTATGTATTTCCACCGACATTACATTCATGTTCACACATTTCATTCCAGTTGTCGGTGTTCACACTTTTTCATTGTACTATCCATGCTAGATTTATTTTCTCGCTTTCTTCTTATGTGTTTGAAAAACTTTGAAAAAAAATGTTTCTTGCTTCTTTTTGGTTTTACTTTCTTGTTTAGCTAGTTGTAGTATTAAAAAGAAAACCCAAAAAGATTTCCTTGTTCTTCTTTTGCTTGTTGGGAGCTCTCCCGTGTAAATAGTTTTTCTCATTTTTGTTTTTCTCTTTAATTTGCTTTCTTCAAGAAAAACTAAAAACTCCAAAAATATTTCAGTGTGTTTCTCTGAATTTCTTTTCTTTTTATTGAGTCATACCAAGGAGAAGACCACGATGAAAATGTTGAGTGGCTCTCATATGCATTTCTATTGATATAACAAAGAGCCCATATTACCTTGTCTTCTCCTTTTTGAATAAAATGTTTGTAGATTTCAGCTTAGTCCACGGCACTCTTGCATTATTATTATTTTCATATCGTTCGGTCGTGCAAGTGAAAGGCAATAATGACAATATTTGATGAACTGGATGTGGCAGAGAGAAACGGGTATGAACTCAACTTGTTCTGTTTTTGTAAATATGTTTAACCTAGTATCCATGATTCAGCCTATTATGATCAAACATGTTTGCAATGACAATTAGAGATTATAGTTTCTCATGCCATGCTTAAGTAGTTAGGAATGGATAATGATTTATCTTGGATGTCAACATGCATTAAAATGATTGTGATGTGGTATGATGATATGGTATCCTCCTCTGAATGTTTCAAGTGGCTTGACTTGGCACATGTTCATGCATGTAGTTGAATCAAAACCAACATAGCCTCTATGATATTTATGTTCATGGTGTTCATATCCTACTCATGCTAGTATCCAATGTTACTTATGCATAATGTATGTTCATGACCGTTTTCGCTCTCTAGCTGGTCGCTTCTCAACCTATTTGCTAGCCTTCGCCTGTACTAAGCGGGAATACTGCTTGTGCATCAAAATCCTAAAACCCAAGTTAGCCCAGATGAGTCCACCATATCTACCTATATACGGTATTACCCTGCCGTTCTAAGTAAATTTGCATGTGCCACCTCTAAAAACTTCAAATAAACATCTGTTTTTGTGTGCCTGGATTGTTCATAGAGCGATAGGAGGTAGTCAGTATCTTCCATGCTAAGCGGGTTATTCTCATGATGAGTGTTTATTCACTCGTCCTTGCACGAGAGGGGCAGTAACAGGGATTCCCAGTCCCGAAATCAAAAACTGCAAATAATTAAACAAAACTCCCCCAGGAATAATGTTGGTATGGACGGTACCCGTGGATTCGACTAACCATGGAGTGTGTTTGTTGGTGGAGGGGGAGTAAACCTTTACTTTTATCGCTTGGGAACCGCCACTAATGTGTTTAGCATGAAAGATATCGATAACTAATGGTCGCGAAGTAAACAGGAAGGGTGCATTTATCAAAATTTCATTTATCTCTGTTTTAAAAATCTGAGCTCTCGCACCGCTGCAAATCACTGCTTCCCTCTGCGAAGGGACTATCTATTTAATTTTATGTTGTGTCATCACCTTCTCAAATAAGCGCCAGATCTGAGAGCACTATTGTCATCCTCATGCATTATGTGTAGCTAATGTTGGCTGCATCATGACTGGATCTTTTCTACCATGAATTACAATGTTTAGTCGTTGTTTGAACTTTGGAGGTCCTCTGCATTTATGTTTTGCGGTCTCAGAAAGGGCTAGCGAGATACCCCTGTTGTCATATTATATCACGATTATTTTGACAAAGTGTTGTCATTTGAGATATTTTATTATTGCTCGCTAGATGCTTATGCCATTGATATGAGTTAATATAATTTCTAAGAGTTATGGCTGACATGGTTAGTTATAATCTTTGCTGAAAACCTGGGTGCTACTTAAGCTTATTTATGAAAACAAGAACAAAAGAGTTCGTAAAAGTTTTTTTCTTTTTCACTTTCTGTTTATCAACTGAATTGCTTGAGGACAAGCAAAGGTTTAAGCTTGGGGGAGTTGATACGTCTCCAGCATATCTACTTTTCCTAACGCTTTTGCTCTTGTTTTGGACTCTAATTTGCATGATTTGAATGAAACTAACCCGGACTGACGCTGTTTTCAGCAGAACTACCATGGTGTTGTTTTTGTGCAGAAATAAAAGTTCTCGGAATGGAATGAAACTTTTTGGAGAATTTTTATGGAATAAAAGAAAAATTCTGGAGCCAAGAACCACCGGAGGGGGGCCCCTGGGTGAGCACAACCCACCAGGGCGCCCCCCCTCCTGGCGCGCCCAGGTGGGTTATGCCCACCTGGTGGCCCCGCAGACCCTGACTCCGACGCGATACAATCCTATTTTTGGAGAAAGAAATCAGGGAGAAAGAATTATCGTGTTTCACGATACGGAGCCGCCGCCACCTCCTGTTCTTCGTCGGGAGGCCAGATCTGGAGCCCGTTTGGGGCTCCGGAGAGGGGGATCTTCGATCTTCGTCATCGCCAACCCTTCTCCATCGCCAATTCCATGATGCTCCCCACCGGGAATGAGTAATTCCTTCGTAGGCTCGCTGGTCGGTGAGGGAGTTGGATGAGATTCATCATGTAATCGAGTTAGTTTTGTTAGGGCTTGATCCCTAGTATCCAGTATGTTCTGAGATTGATGTTGTTATGACTTTGCCATGCTTAATGCTTGTCACTTTGGGCCCGGGTGCCATGATTTCAGGTCTGAACCATTTATGTTATCACCATTATATCTATGTTCTAGATCCGATCTTGCAAGTCATATTCACCTATTATGTGTTATGATCCGTAAACCCCGATGTGATAGTAATCGGGATACTTTTCGGTGATGACCGTAGTTTGAGGAGTTCATGTATTCACTATGTGTTAATGCTTTGTTCCGGTTCTCTATTAAAAGGAGGCCTTAATATCCCTTAGTTTCCTTATGGACCCCGCTACCACGGGAGGGTAGGACAAAAGATGTCATGCAAGTTCTTTCCATAAGCACGTATGACTATTTACGGAATACATGCCTACATTATATTTATGAACTGGAGCTAGTTTTGTAACGCCCTAGGTTATGACTGTTATATGATGAATATCATCCAACGAATTCACTGATCCAATGCCTACGAATTTTCCATATATTGTTCTTGCTAAGTTACTACTGCTGCTGTTACTACTATACTTACTACAAAATCATTGATATCACTGTTACCATTACTGCTACTATCATCACTGCTATCAAAACTATCATATTATTGTGCTACTGATTATATTGCTGCAGATAATTAATCTCCAGGTGTGGTTGGATTGACAACTCAGCTGCTAATACTTACAAGTATTTTTTGGCTCCCCTTGTGTCGAATCTATAAATTTGGGTTGAATACTCTACCCTCGAAAACTGTTGTGATCCCCTATACTTGTGGGTTATCAAACCCTAGCAGAGCAATAAACTTCTCGAATATTGCATGCGTGCCTGGAAAATGCGGGGGGCATGGCACGTGTCATGCGATGGCCTCCTTTGAGAGCACAAGAAGTTTCGAGGCCACCGGAGCAACAGGCCCCGCACTTCCTGCACAAACCGGACACATTCCCTCTCGATACCCAGAGACTAGCTGGGAGATGGTGCGATTTACAAGCGGCCTGAGGGGAGGCTTATTCGAAATGCGCCAACATTTTTACCACACCCTACAAGGGCCATGTGATGACACCGTGCCAGCTCTCGAGTAATTCTGGCATCGTACAATTTTCCGAGGATTTAAACGGTTGCATCAGGAATGTCACCGAGGTACTTTCGCCCCCCGGTGCCATGGCATGCCCCTCCCTTGTCTGTGCAAGGCCTAGGCATGGCGCAAGGACATCACACAGGATTTCCCATGCCGCTTTCGGGCATGATTTTGTGTGGTGCCTTGCAGATCTAGAATTTCCGGCGATGAAACCCTAACAGAGCAATAAATTTCTTGATATAAATGTAGTGCAACATTTGTGATAATTATATTGCTTTTATATATGTTTTTATGCAGGGATACATGCATGAAAGCTGCCACAAATAATGTTGACTACACACTGTACCGAGTGCAACCCTCGGTAATAGTAGCTTTACTATGAGCTGCTCTCGGTAAAAGGTAAAACCTAGATCTATGTCTTGTACTTTACCGAGAGGCATCTCGGAAAAGCACCCAAGATCTAGGGTAAGTCTTCACCGACCGTGTTGTCGACTCTCGGAAAAGCACATGCGAGATCTAGGGTAAGACTTTTACCCAGTGCCGCGTTAAGTCGACTCTCGGTAATGGTTCCCACGGGGACTTATCCAAAAATTTCAACTCTCGCACCCTCAGTCTCTCGTTCCCCTCGCCCTCACTCTGCTCCCCGCGCCCGCCTCCGCCCTTTTGCGTCGCCTTCCCGTCCGCCGAGCTCCGGCGCCCCCCCCCCAGGACCGCAGAGTTCCGGCGCCCCCCCCCCTCCCCCCCGTCCGCCGTCTCCACCACCGGCCCTCCACATCCGCCGTCTCCACCAGCCACCGCCCCTCACCACCGAGCTCCGTCGTCTCCACCACCGGCCCGCCCCTCAGCGTCCCGCCCCGTCCGCCGAGCTCCACCATAGCCGCCGCCCCTCACCGCCGCCGCCACGTCCGCCGTCGCTGCCGCCGCCACCGAGAATGCCTCCACCTCCTCTGCTGTCCCCCTGCCCCATTGGTGAGTCCCTCAAATATCATTTTTTATATTTAGGTGTGTATGTGCATATATAGTGAATGATGTATGTGAGTGTGTGTGGGGGTGAGGGGTGTTGTTGATGTGTGTGTGTGTGCATGTGTGAGTGAGTGTGTGATGTGTGTGTATGGATCTGTGTGTGTGGGGGGTGCTGTTCATGTGTGGGTATGATGTGTTTGTGTGTGCGTGTGTGTGTGTGTGTTGTGGTATGTGTGTGTGAGTGAATGTTGTTCATGCGTGTGTGCTAGTGTGTTTTGCGTATGTGTGTGTGAGTGAGTGTTGTTGATGTGTGTGTGTTTGACATATGATTGACACTACTTCATTCTTTCATGCAGGACATGCATCTATTTTGACAATAGAGAGAGTGAATTCCGTTGCACACTTCAAGGGTAATCTCTTCCCGTTCATGTGTAGGTTTCCATTATTTGTAGATCACCTAAATAGTCACGTAACCTAGGTGTCTCCCGTTCGGAAGGGTTGTATCTATAAATATGCAAGTCTTTGCATATTTATAACCTCAACTCTTTCGAATTGTCCACGTTTTCCATGGACAGCCCGGGGATTTGTAGGCTGGTCATTTTCATGATGTACTTCGATCCGAGACAGAATTTCGACAGTGTCTCCTTGTTGTTCTCTGGATACACATCCTCTCGGCTTATTGCCGAGACGTGTATTTGGAGAACAGCGGGGAGGTGCTGCCGAAATTTTGTCTCGGGTCGGAGTACGGCATGGAAGCGGACCCAGCCTACACATGCTCGGGTGGGATTAGGACCTATCTTTACCTATTAGATAGCTCAGTGCAAGTCGTAAAACTTGATGGAACCACTTGTTACATAAAAAACATTATGTGTGTGTTTCACTTTATATCAGAGGATGGAAGATCGTGAGTGGATGTACACTGGACATCCCAGCATGGAGGGTATGACCCCTGAGTGGAGGTCGAAGACCAATGATTTCCTAGAATTAGTATTTGCTGGAGAAACGCCAGTTCATGGAATTTGGAGCCCATGCACGGAGTGTGATAACCATACTGAAAGAGATAAGATTACTATGAGAAAACGCTTAGGCAAATATGGGTTTACGCCAGGCTATTACCGGTGGATCTTTCACGGTGAGACAGAACAGTCCAGGGCGGAGGTGGTGCGACAGCGCACCGGCGAATATGATACTCAGATTGAAAACCTGTTAGATGACATCCGCCGTGCAGATCTGCGGGAGGACACGAACTCCGAGGAGCCATCCGAAAGTCATGCAGCTTTGTTTGCGGCATAGAAACCCCTTCACGCCCATACAGAGGTTACTCAACTAGATGGCATCGCACGCCTAATGGCCCTAAAGTCAAACCATTGCATGAGCATAATTTGCTTCAATGAGTTATTGCCGGTTATTGCTAGCCTGTTGCCTAAAGAAAACATATTGCCAAAGAACATGTACAAGTCGAACAAAATCGTCGGTTCACTTAAGATGCCGTATGAGCAAATACATGCTTGTCCAAACGGATGCATGTTATTTAGAAATGAACATAAAGATACGAACTACTGTGTCAAGTGCAAATCCTCTAGGTATATTGAGGTAATAAATGATGATGGTAGCAAGAGGTAGCTCACAATTGCCGTCAATATCCTTCGATATCTTTCATTCACAGAAAGGATCTAGAGGCTTTATATGACTGAGGAAACTGCCCAATATATGAGATGGGCCGCCGAAGGGAAGATGTACAATACAAAAAAGATGCAACATCCACGGGATGGTGAAGCATGGAAGAAATTTGTTGAAATTCATAAGAAAACATATGACTGGAAGAGTGTAGCTGCTGGGATAACAACCGACGGGTTCAATCCATATGGTTTGATGGCTACCATATACAGTTGTTGGCCAGTATATGTTATCCCCCTGAATCTGCCCCATGGCGTTTGCATGCAACGACATCACATGTTCCTGACGCAGATAATTCCAGGGCCTAACTATCCGGGGAAGCATATGAGTGTGTACATAGAGCCATTGGTGGACGACTTACTTGTTGCTTGGAACAATGGGGTAAGGACATACGATGCCGTTTCAAAGAAGCACTTCAATATGCATATCTGGTACCACACATCGCTACATGACCTACCACCACGTGCGATATTTTGTGGTTGGTGTGTAATGGGGAAGTGGCCTTGCCCAGTGTGCCGACAGCGTGTGACTTTCATTTGGATGGCTAAGGGTCGCAAGTGTGTATGCTTTGACCAACATCGGCAGTTCCTTCATCTTGATCACCCATACATACAAGACACTGTGAGCTTCCGGAAAGGTGTTATTGTTGATGACCCGCCACCACCTATTATGACCGGTGCCCAGCATAAGGATGAGTTAGATGCTCTCGAGAAAAATCTCGATGGGAAAGGTTTTGTGGGATATGGAGAGACCCACCAGTGGACTCACATTCCGAGCTTATGGAGGCTCCCTTACTTTAAAGATCTTCTCCTTCCACACAACATTGATGTAATGCACACTGAAAAGAATATTGCGGAGGACTTACTCGGCACACTCCTCGACACCGAGAAGTCAAAGGATAACATTCAGGCTAGGATCGATCAAGCCCAGCTATGCAACAGGCCAAAATTAAAATTAGTGCCTCGTGCAAAAGGTAATTCTTGGAAGAAGCCAGCAACCCCTTTCACCCCTTCAATGCCCCAAAGGAAAAATTCTCTAATGGATTGTGAACAAGTTGTACTTCCCTGATGGATATGCAGCTAATATCATGAGGGGAGTGAATATGGCTACAAAGAGAATAGGAGGCCTCAAGAGTCATGACTACCATGTATGGCTTGAGCGGATAATGCCTGTGATGATTCGAGGGTATGTCAGAGAGGATATTTGGCGAGTGCTAGCGGAGTTGAGCTACTTCTTCTGCCAGCTTTGTGCCAAAGAATTAGATTATGAAGTGGTTGCAAAGTTGGAGGAACAAGCACCTGAGTTGCAATGCAAGTTAGAGAAGATATTTCCGCCAGGTTTCTTTAATCCGATGCAACATATGATCTTACATCTCGCGTATGAGGCTAGAATGGGAGGACTTGTGCAGTTCTGATGGCAGTATGCACCTAAACGGTAGTTCAAGCATCTTCGTGGCAAATGTAAGAATAAAGCCTGCATCGAAGCCTCCATAGCCGAGGCATACCTGAATGAGGAGGTGGCAATGACCACGACAAAGTACTGTCATGACAGTATTCAGACTAGGTTAAATCCAGCTCCTCGTTACAATGAAGAACCCACCAGTAATGTTTCCGACCTTAGCCTCTTGGAAGGCCAAGGTGGCAAAGCAAGTGGATCGAAGCGCAAGACCTTTTCACCTACTGAGTGGTCGACTCTTATGACCTATGTCTTGACCAACATGGAAGAAGTGCAGCCGTACATAAAGTAAGTGTAGAACACCTTCATTGACAACTACTCACTAGTCTTGAGTCCTAACTCGAATTCTTCTCATTGCTAGGGAATTCCAGAACAAATTCTGGAAGCTACCACGGCCCCCTAGCGACGAAGAATCAGCAAACCTTCTTGAAGATACCAATGCTAATGGCGGTTTCATTTCTTGGTTCTCAAGAAAAGTAACTTTCCTAACTTTATGTAAACTTCAAGTTGTTCTTACTTGCCGGTAATGCTTCCACTAATGAATCATACAATCTCCTATTAATCTTGTAGGCATATCAGGAGGTTGATATGGACGCCAAAGTGAGAGAAGTAGCCAAAGGTTTTGAATACGAGGCCAAGTCATTTAAGGCTTATAACATGAATGGGTATCGCTTCCACATAGATAAACACATGCGTGAGAGGCCCAATTGAAGGTCAATAAGTAGTGGGGTCTATTGTCTAGGGACAGGTGGATGTCACTACTATGGAACCATCGAAGAAATTTATGATCTGCAATACTGTGGTTTACAAGGTGTGAAGCCCGTCGTATTCAGATGCAGTTGGCTCAATCCTGAGAAAGTGAGACGGACCCCTAGTATTGACTGGGTCGAAGTTGAACGAGCATTGAAATATGTAGGAAATGATGTCTATATTATGGCTCAACACGCTACACAAGTGTTTTACCTCCCGTACGCGTGCACATCTATGGAACATATCGATCTCTTGAAATGGGATGCCGTGTACAAGGTACCCCCGTGTATCAAGGTACCTACCCCAAACAAGGATGATTGCCACATAAACCCTAACACATACGAGGGAGAGTTCTATCAAGAAGCAGACAATCATGAAGACGAAGATGATGCAGAGGAAGATGATGATGTGCATCACGAAGATGATGCTATGGAACATGAGGCCATGGATGACATGGAAGTAGATAATGCAGAGGACGAATACGAGGATGTTTCTGACCCTAGAGATTTGGCATTACTTATACGATGGCCAATGGGGCTAGATGATGATGAGGGCCCCCCTGAAGACTTCGAGGATGAATGTATGAATGGGCGTGATAGCGATGATGACAGCCCTGATCCAAATGTTGCACCTAATATTGACCCTTATTTCTAACAACTCCATGTAATCATGTGAGAACTCTATGTATGCGTGTCACAACTCTATGTATTCATGTGTGTAACAACTCTATGTATTCGTGTGTGCAATAACTCTATGTATTCGTGTGTGCAACAACTCTATGTATTCGTCTGTGTAACAACTCTATGTATTCGTGTGTGTAACAACTATATGTATTATTGTGACAACTCCATTTATTCTTCATATGTGATATATTTATTGTATTTACATCAAGTTGTATCATCTGTACTAACTGGTTTGTTCTTCTTCATATCAGGTGATTGAAATATGACAGGTGGCAACAAGAATCCAAAGGAAAGTTTGAAAGATGTGGCAGCTCTGTACAATGATCAACTTGCTCGACCGGTGAAAGCGGTGGCCGCTCCTGCGTCGGTTGCCACAGCCGCCAAGAAGGCCAAACGACCGGCAGGTCTAGACACCCGTCCAAAAAAACGGGCGAAACAAGGTCGAGTAGGACGCGGGGGAGGAGTAGGAGGCGGACGAGGTGGAGGCGGACTCGGAGGGGTAGGAGGAGGAGGATGCGGAGGCGGAGAGGAGGTAGCTCGAGGAGGAGGAGTAGATGAGGCAGGAGGAGGAGGCGGACGAGGAGGGGGAGTAGATGAGGCAGGAGGAGGAGGGGGACGAGGATGACGAGGAGGACGTAGAGCAGCCCGGAGTAGAGCACCTCTTTCTTCAACTGGACCCTCTGATGCAGTGCTTCGACATGCTCAGGAGGAGGATGCACGACGGCTGGAGGAGGAAACATAGGATGGGGAGGAGGCGAGTGAGGAGGAGGAGGATGAGGAGGAGGAGGTGGTGGAGGATGCCGCCGCCGCCGAGAGGAGGCTAGTAGTTTGTCAGGTTTCTGAGGGTGGGGATGGACCCTCACGAGTGACGGAGCACCACGAGGTGAGCAGCTCACAGCCGGGCGGTGATGGGGAACGTTGCATGGAAAACAAAAAAAATTCTACGCACAGGCAAGATCTATCCATGGAGATGCATAGCAATGAGAGGGGAGAGTGTGTCTACGTACCCTTGTATACCGTAAGCGGAAGCGTTTATTAACGCGGTTGATGTAGTTGAACTTCTTCGCGATCCAACCGATCAAGTACTGAATGTATGGCACCTCCGCGTTCAGCACACGTTCAGCTCGGTGACGTCCTCGCCTTCTTGATCCAGCAAGACGGGCGAAGTAGTAGATGAGTTCCAACAGCACGACTGCATGGTCACGGTGATGGTGAAGCTATCTCCGCAGGGCTTCGCCTAAGCACTCCGAGAAAATGACCAAGGGACGAAACTGTGGAGAGGGGTGCCGCACACGGCTAAGAGATTGTCGTGGTCTTGTGTGGCGCCCCCTCCCTCATATATATAGTGGGGGGAGAGGAGGGGAGGCAGCCTAGGGCTCCACAAGTGGCCGGCGGCGACCTGGGCCTTGCCCTAGCGCCCCCCCCCCCCCCCCTTGCCTATCTTTGGCGCGTGGGGAAAGGCAGGGGAGGGGGCGCCCCCCTTTTCCTTTCTCCCATGAGGAGGGAAAGGCAGGGGGCTTAGCCCTCCCCCTTCCCTTCCCTTAGGGCCGGCGGCCAGATAAAGGGCGCGCCGGCCCCCTTGTGGGCTGGTGTGTGCCTCCCCTTGGCCCATTAGCCCCATAGACCTCCTGGGGCCTCCCGGAACCCCTTCCGGTGATTCGATGACTACCCGGTACCTCCCGAAACTCTTCCGGTGTCCAAATAGCATCGTCCTATATATCAATCTTTACCTCCGGACCATTCCGGAGCTCCTCGTCATGTTCGTGATCTCATCCGGGACTCCGAACAACATTTGGTCACCAAATCACATAACTCATATAATACTATATCGTCAACGAATGTTAAGCGTACGCACCCTACGGGTTCGAGAACTATGTAGACATGACCGAGACACCTCTCCGGTCAATAACCAATAGCGGAACCTGGATGCCCATATTGGTTCCTACATATTCTACGAAGATCTTTATCAGACGAACCTTTATGACAACATACATAATTCCCTTTGTCTGTCGATATGTTACTTGCCCGAGATTCGATCGTCGGTATCTTCATACCTAGTTCAATCTCGTTACCGGTAAGTCTCTTTACTCGTTCCGTAATACACCATCTCGTAACTAACTCCTTAGTCACTTTGCTTGCAAGCTTCTTGTATGTGTATTACCGAGAGGGCCTAGAGATACCTCTCCGATACTCGGAGTGACAAATCCTAATCTCGATCCATGCCAACTCAACAGACACCTTCGGAGATACCTATAGAGCATCTTTATGATCACCCAGTTACATTGTGACATTTGATAGCACACAAGGTATTCCTCCGGATTCCGGGAGTTGCATGATCTCATAGTTGAAGGAATATGTATTTGACATTAAGAAAGCAATAGCAATAAACTAAACGATCATATGCTACGCTAACGGATGGGTCTTGTCCATCACATCATTCTCCTAATGATGTGATACCATTATCAAATGACAACTCATGTCTATGGTTAGGAAACCTTAACCATCTTTGATCAACGAGCTAGTCTAGTAGAGGCCCACGAGGGACACGGTATTTGTTTATGTATCCACACATGTATTAAGTTTCTGATCAATACAATTCTAGCATGAATAATAAACCTTTATCATGAATAAGGAAATATAATAATAACAACTTTATTATTGCCTCTAGGGCATATTTCCATCAGTCTCCCACTTGCACTAGAGTCAATAATCTAGTTCACATCACCATGTGATTAACACCCATAGTTCACATCGCCATGTGACTAACGCCCAAAGAGTTTACTAGAGTCAATAATCTAGTTCACATCACCATGTGATTAACACCCAAAGAGTACTAAGGTGTGATCATGTTTTGCTTGTGAGAGAGGTTTAGTCAACGGGTCTGCCACATTCAGATTTGTATGTATTTTGCAAATTTCTATGTCTACAATGCTCTGCATGGAGCTACTCTAGCTAATTGCTCCCACTTTCAATACGTATCCAGAATGAGACTCGGAGTCATCTGAATCGGTGTCAAAGCTTGCATCAACGTAACCCTTTACGATGAAACCTTTATCACCTCCATAACCGAGAAACATTTCCTTAGTCCTCTTTAGGTACCTAAGGATAATTTTGACCGCTGTCCAGTGATCCACTCCTGGATCACTATTGTACCCCCTTGCCAAACTCATGGCAAGGCACACAACAGGTCTGGTACACAGCATGACATACTTTATAGAACCTATGGATGAGGCATAGGGAATGACTTTCATTCTCTCTCTACCTTCTGCCGTGGTCGGGCTTTGAGTCTTACTCAACTTCACACCTTGCAACACAGGCAAGAACCCTTTCTTTGACTGATCCATTTTGAACTTCTTCAAAACTTTGCCAAAGTATGTGCTTTGTGAAAGTCATATTAAGCATCTCGATCTATCCCTATAGATCTTGATTCCCAATATGTAAGTAGCTCCACCGAGGTATTTCATTGAAAAATTCTTATTTAAGTATCCTTTTATGCTATCCAGAAATTCTATATCATTTCCAATCAACAATATGTCATCCACATATAATATCAAAAATGCTACAAAGCTCCCACTCACTTTCTTGTAAATACATGATTCGCCGTAAGTCTGTATAAAACATATGCTTTGATCACCTCATCAAAGCGTATATTCCAACTCCGAGATGCTTGCACCAGTCCATAGATGGATCGCTGGAGCTTGCACACTTTGTTAGCACCTTTAGGATCGACAAAACCTTCTGGTTGCATCATATACAACTCTTCTTTAAGAAATCCATTAAGGAATGTAGTTTTGACATCTATTTGCCAGATTTCATAATTATAAAATGCGGCAATTGCTAAGATGATTCGGACCGACTTAAGCATCGCTACGGGTGAGAAAGTCTCATCGTAGTCAACCCCTTGAACTTGTCAAAAACCTTTTGCGACAAGTCGAGCTTTGTTGATAGTGACATTACCATCAGCGTCTGTCTTCTTCTTGAAGATCCATTTATTCTCAATGGCTTGCCGATCATCGGGCAAGTCCACCAAAGTCCATACTTTGTTCTCATACATGGATCCTATTTCAGATTTCATGGCCTCAAGCCATTTATCAGAATCTGGGCTCATCATAGCTTCTTCATAGTTCGTAGGTTCGCCATGGTATAATAACATAACTTCCAGGACAGGATTACTGTACCACTCTGGTGCGGAACGTGCTCTGGTCGACCTACAAGGTCCAGAAGTAACTTGATCTGAAGTTTCATGATCATCATCATGAGCTTCCTCTCCAGTTGGTGTAGGCATCATGGGAACGGTTTTCTCTGATGTGCTACTTTCCAATTCGAGAGAAGGTATGATTACCTCATCAAGTTCTACTTTTCCTCCCACTCACTTCTTTCGAGAGAAACTCCTTCTCTAGAAAGGACCCATTCTTGGCAACAAAGATCTTGCCTTCGGATCTGTGGCAGAAGGTGTACCCAATAGTTTCCTTAGGGTATCCTATGAAGATGCACTTCTCCGCTTTGGGTTCGAGCTTATCAGGCCGAAGCCTTTTGACATAAGTATCACATCCCCAAACTTTAAGAAACGACAGCTTAGGTTTCTTGCCAAACCACAGTTCATACGGTGTCGTCTCAACGGATTTAGACGGTGCCCTATTTAACATGAATGCGGTTGTCTCTAATGCATAACCCCAAAACGATAGTGGTAAATCGGTAAGAGACATCATAGAATGCACAATATCTAATAAAGTACGGTTACGACATTCGGACACACCATTACGCTGTGGTGTTCCAGGTGGCGTGAGTTGTGAAACAATTCCACATTGTCTTAAATGAAGGCCAAACTCGTACCTCAAATATTCACCTCCATGATCAGATCGTAGAAACTTTATTTTCTTGTTACAATGATTCTCTACTTCACTCTGAAATTCTTTAAACTTTGCAAATGTTTCAGACTTGTGTTTCACCAAGTAGATATACCCATACCTACTCAAATCATCTGTAAAGGTTAGAAAATAACGATACCCGCCGCGTGCCTCAACACTCAACGGACCGCATACATCTGTATGTATTATTTCCAATAAGTCATTAGCTCGCTCCATTGCTCCGGAGAAAGGAGTTTTTAGTCATCTTGCCCATGAGGCATGGTTCGCGAGTATCAAATGATTCATAATCAAGTGATTCCAAAAGTCCATCTGCATGGAGTTTCTTCATGCGCTTTATACCAATATGACCAAAATGGCGGTGCCACAAGTATGTTGCACTATCATTATCAACTTTGCATCTTTTAGCATCAATATTATGAATATCTGTATCACTGCGATCGAGATTCAATAAACCATTTGTTGGGAAACGTTGCATGGAAAACAAAAAAAATTCTACGCACACGCAAGATCTATCCATGGAGATGCATAGCAACGGGAGGGGGGAGTGTGTCTACGTACCCTCGTAGACCGTAAGCGGAAGCATTTGTTAACGCGGTTGATGTAGTCGAACTTCTTCGCGCTCCAACGGATCGAGTATCGAACGTACGGCACCTCCACGTTCAGCACACATTCAGCTTGGTGACGTCCTCCGCCTTCTTGATCCAGCAAGACGGTGAGGTAGTGTATGAGTTCCGGCAGCACGACGGCGTGGTGATGGTGATGGTGAAGCTATCTCCGCAGGGCTTCGCCTAAGCACTACGAAAATATGACCGAGGGTGTAAACGGTGGAGGGGGGCGCCGCATACGGCTAAGCAATTTGTCGTGGTTATGTGTGGCGCCTCCCTCCCACATATATATAGGTGGGGGAGAGGGGAGAGGCCAAGGGCGCCCCAAGTAGGGCCGAATCCTACTTGGGGACTTCCCCAAGCCGCGCCCCCCCCTTTCCATATATGAGTGCGGGAGGAAGGCAAGAGGAGGAGCCCCCCCCCCCCTTTCCTTTCTCTCATGAGGAGGGAAAGGCAGGAGAGTCCACCCCTCCCCTTTCCTTCCCCTAGGGCCGGCTAGCCATGTAGAGGGGCGCACCAGCCCCCTAGTGGGCTGGTTTGTCCCCTCCTTTGGCCCATTAAGCCCATACACTTACCGGGTGTGTCCGGAACCCCTTCCGGTGACCCGATGACTACCCGGTGCAGTCCGAAACTATTTTGGTATCCGAATACCATCGTCCTATATATCAATCTTTACCTCTCGATCATTTCGAGACTCCTCGTCATGTCCGTGATCTCATCCGGGACTCCGAACAAAATTCGGTCACCAAAACATATAACTCATATAACACTATATCGTCAACGAACGTTAAGCGTGCGGACCCTACGGGTTCGAGAACTATGTAGACATGACCGAGACACCTCTTAGGTCAATAACCAATAGCGGAACCTGGTTGCCCATATTGGCTCCTACATATTTTATGAAGATCTTTAACGGTCGAACCTTATGACAACATACGTAATTCCCTATGTCCATCGGTATGTTACTTGCCCGAGATTCGATCGTCCGTATCTTCATACCTACTTCAATCTCGTTACCGGCAAGTCTCTTTACTTGTTCCGTAATACATCATATCGTAACTAACTCCTTAGTCACTATGCTTGCAAGGCTTCTTATGATGTGTATTACCGAGAGAGCCCAAAGATACCTCTCCGATACTCAGAGTGACAAATCCTAATCTCGATCTATGCCAACTCAACAAACAGCTTTGGAGATACCTGTAGAGCATATTTATGATCACCCAGTTACATTGTGATGTTTGATAGCACACAAGGTATTCCTCCGGTACCCGGGAGTTGCATAATCTCATAGTCGAAGGAATATGTATTTGTCATCAAGAAAGCAATAGCAATAAACTGAACGATCAATATGCTAAGCTAACGGATGGGTCTTGTCCATCACATCATTCTCCTAATGATGTGATCTCGTTATCAAATGACAACACATGTCTATGGTTAGGAAACCTTAACCATCTTTGATCAACGAGCTAGTCTAGTAGAGGCTTACTAGGGACACGGTATTTGTTTATGTATTCGCACATGTATTTAAGTTTCCGATCAATACAATTCTAGCATGAATAATAAACTTTTATCATGAATAAGGAAATATAAAATAACAACTTTATTATTGCCTCTAGGGCATATTTGCTTCAGTCTCCCACTTGCACTAGAGTCAATAATCTAGTTCACATCACCATGTGATTAACACCCATAGTTCACATCGCCATGTGACCAACACCCAAAGAGTTTACTAGAGTCAATAATCTAGTTCACATCGCTATGTGATTAACACCCAAGGAGTACTAAGGTGTGATCATGTTTTGCTTGTGAGAGAAGTTTAGTCAACGGGTCTGTCACATTCAGATCCGTATGTATTTTGAAAATTTCTATGTCTACAATGCTCTGCATGGAGCTACTCTAGCTAATTGCTCCCACTTTCAATACGTATCCAGATTGAGACTCAGAGTCATCCGAATTGGTGTCAAAGCTTGCATCGATGTAACCCTTTACGATGAACTCTTTATCACCTCCATAACCGAGAAATATTTCCTTAGTCCTCTTAGGTAACTAATGATAATTTTGACCGCTGTCCAGTGATCCACTCCTAGATCACTATTGTACCCCCTTGCCAAACTCATGGCAAGGCACACAACAGGTCTGGTACACAGCATGACATACTTTATAGAACCTATGGATGAGGCATAGGGAATGATTTTCATTCTCTCTCTACCTTCTGCCATGGTCGGGCTTTGAGTCTTACTCAACTTCACACCTTGCAACACAGGCAAGAACCCTTTCTTTGACTAATCCATTTTGAACTTCTTCAAAACTTTGTCAAAGTATGTGCTTTGTGAAAGTCATATTAAGCATCTCGATCTATCCCTATAGATCTTGATTCCCAATATGTAAGTAGCTTCACCGAGGTCTTTCATTGAAAAATTCTTATTTCAGTATCCTTTTATGCTATCCATAAATTCTATATCATTTCCAATCAACAATATGTCATCAACATATAATATCAAAAATGCTACAGAGCTCCCGCTCACTTTCTTGTAAATACAGGATTCGCCGTAAGTCTGTATAAAACATATGCTTTGATCACCTCATCAAAGCGTATATTCCAACTCCGAGATGCTTGCACCAGTCCATAGATGGATCGCTAGAGCTTGCACACTTTGTTAGCACCTTTAGGATCGACAAAACCTTCTAGTTGCATCATATACAACTCTTCTTTAAGAATTCATTAAGGAATGCAGTTTTGATGTCCATTTGCCAGATTTCATAATCATAAAATGCGGCAATTGCTAACATGATTTGGACAGACTTAAGCATCGCTACGGGTGAGAAAGTCTCATCGTAGTCAACTCCTTGAACTTGTCAAAAACCTATCGTGACAAGTCGAGCTTTGTAGACAGTAACATTTCCATCAGCGTCAGTCTTCTTCTTGAAGATCCATTTATTTTCAATGGCTTGCCGATCATCGGGCAAGTCGTCCAAAGTCCACACTTTGTTCTCATACATGGATCCTATCTCAGATTTCATGGACTCAAGCCATTGATCGGAATCTGGGCTCATCATAGCTTCTTCATAGTTCGTAGGTTCGCCTTGGTCTAGTAACATGACTTCCAGGACAGGATTACCATACCACTTTGGTGCGGATCATGCTTTGGTCAACCTACAAGGTTCAGTAACAACTTGATCTGAAGTTTCATGATCATTATCATTTGCTTCCTCTCTAGTTGGTGTAGGCATCACGGGAACGTATTTCTCTCATGTGCTACTTTCCTATTCGAGAGAAGGTACAATTACCTCATCAAGTTCTACTTTCCTCCCACTCACTTCTTTCGAGAGAAACTCCTTCTCTAGAAAGGTTCCATTCTTGGCAACAAAGATCTTGCCTTCGGATCTGTGGTAGAAGGTGTACCCAATTGTTTCCTTAGGGTATCCTATGAAGACGCACTTCTCCGATTTGGGTTCGAGCTTCTCAGGCTGAAGCCTTTTGACATAAGTGTCGCACCCCCAAATTTTAAGAAACGATAGCTTAGGTTTCTTGCCAAACCACAGTTCATACGGTGTTGTCTCAACGGATTTAGACGGTGCCCTATTTAACGTGAATGCGGCTGTCTCTAATGAATAACCCCAAAACGATAGTGGCAAATCGGTAAGAGACATCATAGAACGCACCATATCCAATAAAGTATGGTTCCGACGTTCAGACACACCATTACGCTGTGGTGTTCCAGGTGGCGTGAGTTGTGAAACAAGTCCACATTGTTTTAAATGAAGGCCAAACTCGTAACACAAATATTCACCTCCACGATCAGATCGTAGAAACTTTATTTTCTTGTTATGATGATTCTCTACTTGACTCTGAAATTCTTTGAACTTTTCAAATGTTTCAGACTTGTGTTTCATCAAGTAGATATTCTCATATCTACTTAAATCATCTTGTAAAGGTTAGAAAATAACGATACCCGCCGCGTGCCACGACACTCATCGGACCGCATACATCGGTATGTATTATTTCCAATAAGTTATTAGCTCGCTCCATTGTTCCGCAGAACGGAGTTTTAGTCATCTTGCCCATGAGGCATGGTTCACAAGTATCAAATGATTCATAATCAAGTGATTCCAAAAGTCCATCTGTGTGGAGTTTCTTCATGCGCTTTACACCAATATGACCTAAACAGCAGTGCCACAAGTATGTTGCACTATCATTATCAACTTTGCATCTTTTGGCATCAATATTATGAATATGTGTATCACTATGATCGAGATTCAATAAACCATTTGCAATGAGTGCATGACCATAGAAGGTTTTATTCGTGTAAGCAGAACAACAATTATTCTCTGACTTAAATGAATAACCGTATTGCAATAAACATGGTCTAATCATATTCATGCTCAACGCAAACATCAAATAACATTTATTTAGGTCCAACACTAATCCCGAAGGTAGAGGGAGTGTGCGATGGTGATCGTATCAACCTTGGAATCACTTCCAACACACATCGTCACCTTGCACTTAACTAGTCTCTATTTATTCTGCAACTCCTATTTCGAGTTACTAATCTTAGCAATTGAACCGGTATCAAATACCCAGGGGTTACTATGAACACTAGTAAAGTACACATCAATAACATGTATATCAAATATACCTTTGTTCACTTTGCCATCCTTCTTATCCGCCAAGTATTTGGGGTAGTTCCGCTTCTAGTGACCATTCCCTTTGTAGTAGAGGCACTTAGTTTTAGGCTTAGGTCCAGCTTTGGGCTTCTTCACGGGAGTGGCAACTTGCTTGCCATTCTTCTTGAAGTTCCCTTTCTTTTCCTTGCCCTTTTCTTGAAACTAGTGGTCTTGTTTAACCATCAACACTTGATGCTCTTTCTTGATTTCTACCTTCGCCGATTTCAGCATCGCGAAGAGCTCCGGAATTGTTTTCTTCATCCCTTGCATATCATAGTTCATCATGAAGTTCTAGTAGCTTGGTGATAGTGACTAGAGAACTCTGTCAATCACTATCTTATCTGGAAGATTAACTCCCACTTGATTCAAGCGATTGTAGTACCCAGACATTCTGAGCACATGCTCACTGACTGAGCTATTCTCCTCCATCTTGTAGGCAAAGTAGAGGTCTCATACCTCTCGACACAGGCATGAGTCTGAAATACCAATTTCAGCTCTTGGAACATCTCATATGCTCTGTGGCGTTCAAAACGTTTTTGAAGTTCCCGTTCTAAGCCGTAAAGCATGGTGCACTAAATTATTAAATAGTCATCATATCGAGCTTGCCAAATGTTCATAACGTCTGCATCTGCTCCTGCAATAGGTCTGTCACCTAGCGGTGCATCAAGAACATAATTCTTCTATGCAGTAATGAGGATAATCCTCAGATCACGGACATAGTCCGCTTTATTGCTACCATCATCTTTCAACTAAGTTTTCTTTAGGAACATATCAAAAAAAATAGGGGAGCTATTTCGCAAGCTATTGATCTACAACATAGATATGCAAAACTATTAAGACTAAGTTCATGATAAATTAAGTTCAATTAATCAAATTACTAATGAACTCCCACTTAAATAAACATCCCTCAAGTTATCTAAGTGATACATGATCCAAATCAACTAACCCATGTCCGATAATCACGTGAGATGGGGTAGTCATCAATGGTGAACATCTCTATGTTGATCATATCTACTATATGACTCATGTTCGACCTTTTGATCTCCAGTGTTCTGAGACCATGTCTGTACATGCTAGGCTCGTCAAGTTTAACCCAAGTATTCTGCATGTGCAAAACTGTCTTACACCCGTTGTATGTGAATGTAGAGTCTATCACACCCGATCATCACGAGGTGCTTCGAAACGATGAACTTTGGCAACGATGCATACTCGAGGAGAACACTTTTATCTTGAAATTTAGTGAAGGGGTCATCTTATAATGCTACCGCCGATCTAAGCAAAATAAGATGCATAAAGGATAAACATCACATGCAATCAAAATATGTGACATGATATGGCCATCATCATCTTGTGCTTTTGGTCTCCATCTCCAAAGCATCGTCATGATCTCCATCGTCACTGGCTTGACACCTTGATCTCCATCGTTGCGTCGGGGTCATATCGCCAGCTATTGCTTCTACAACTATCGCTAACACATAGTGATAAAGTAAAGCAATTACATTGCACTTGCACTTCATACAATAAAGAGACAACCCTAAGGCTCCTGCCGGTTGTCGATATTACAAAACATGATCATCTCATACATCAACATATATCACATCATATCTTGACCATATCATATCACAACATGCCCTGCAAAAACAAGTTAGACGTCTTCTACTTTGTTGTTGCAAGTTTTACGTGGCTGCTACGGGCTTCTAGCAAGAACCTTTCTTACCTACGCAAAAACCACAACGGTGTTTCATCAAGTTTGTTGTTTTAACCTTCTTCAAGGATCGGCCGTAGTCAAATTCGATTCAACTAAAGTAGGAGAAACAGACACTCGTCAGCCACCTTTATGCAAAACTAGTTGCATGTCTATCGGTGGAACCGGTCTCATGTGCGTGGGCATGTAAGGTTGGTCCAGGCCTGTAGGGACCCAACCTCAAACGGTCAAGCCTCTGTGTATCTGTGCCATCCTTGGATCGGTATGCTGGCACACACAGTACATCAATGTATATATCAAAGTGCAATCACATGTGTAAATAACGTAAAACTGATATATACCTCATAAGTCTCAGCGGAAACAATCGAACGGGTATGGAGTCCCATCAACGCCAACGGCAAGTTGAGTGTAGACTGTAACCCTACAATGTAACTCTTACCCGTCATAGAAATTCCTGCAACATAAGACATTGCAGCCCTGTAGGTTAGTACATTGAATGTACTGGTAAGTCACATCATAAGAATAATGAACCTATTTGTACATGTAATTTGGCTGATGGAAAGCTCTAAGTTTAGTTTTTGCATAAAGCTATTTTTCCCCTAGAATAAAAGATTTTATTCTACTACTACAAAATAGCATAGGATGAGTTGGCAAACCCAACTCAATCCATTCCCAAAGTTTCATTTAAAACCCAACTGTTTAAATTAAGGGTGATGAGATCTCCCGACATTTCCACTACTAGATGCTCAAGTTGTCCGTAACCAGCGACACGGCTAATCGATTAGGTTTTCCCCACAAGACACGATCGCCTCCCTTGAAGTTCTCACACTGCCTGGCATTTGAGAACAGGATGACCGAGACATAGTCTTTCGAAAGTATTTCCCCTTAACCCACGGATAGGACGGTACACCTACTCATTCTACATCTGCTAGCCTATTCCAGAAGAGGTCACACTAACTACTCAACTAAGCCAGAGCCCATATTGGCTTGTGGCTGGACACGTAAGCTTCTAGACATGAAAACACGTTTGATCCCTTTGAGCCTGGGCGGCAGACCACTAGTGGTGCACCACCATGGATTTCCCATGCATGCTCCCACTGTACTTCGCCACCATTCAAACCAATTCCGCCCAGGTAGTTCATTTAAAAGTCTTGGTCCTGATTACTACTTTGTCACTCATGTCTCACCATGAACACTTCCCAATCCACATCTACATCAGCGAGGCAAAAACAAACTTACACGGCGGTGACAAAGGTTGTATACTTTAGACCTACCTCAAATGAACTACTAGGTAAGAGCATAATCATTCAGCATAAATCCCTACCATGCAATTCCTACCACAAAGGACTAAGTACATATAAAAAAACATAGGTAATTAAAAGTATGGTCAAATGTGAACTTGCCTGGTAATAGTTGATGAAGATTATATCGCTCTCAGAAATTTACTTAATAGAACTATTCGTCACTCTCCGATGAAAATCTATAAAGTCAAACATTGCATTCACATAAGCAATCATTTCAGAGAACCAAATAACATGCACAACAAAAAGACTCAGAAAAACCAAATGAAAATCCAACACACTCAATTGTCACAAAATTTTCTAAGCGCAAAACAACATGTGACATGACGTTCAAAAATGTGATGTGAACTATGGTGAATACATGGCATAGTAGTAAAACTATCATGGACAGATCCTAACTGTGTGAAAAATATTGTGACAATGGTCCAAGTTATAGGATTTGGCTATGGTGACAAAGTGCAAAAAGAATCAACTCCATCGGAGCTACGGTTTAGGAGATATAGCCAGTTGAAGTTTGAATTCAAATTTGAATCTGATAAAAGTTTGCAAAAATGATATCACTTGATAGATCTAATCATGACGAAGAACTTGCCACTGGTTTCATCGAGTTTGGATCTACGGTTAAAAAGATGTGGCTAAATGAAGTTCAGGGACTAATCTGCTAAATTCAGGGAATAAACAGTGAAATAAATATATGCAAACAGGTCCCTGGAACACGTGGCGGGTTTCTGCTGGATTGCACCCGTTCGCTGCGTGGCTAAACCAGCGAACGACCCGTAAATAAGAAAAACGGTTGGCCGTGGCTAAATAAAAGAAAAACCAATGACGGTTTATTTAAAACTGCTCGGTTTAAACGAACCGCGGTTAATCTACACCGGTTCAAATCTAAAAATAATCTAGACTAAAAGAAAAAAAACAAGAGGACGGCGCGGTGGCTCACATCGGCGATGGCGACGAACGACGGCGGCGCGGGGCGGCGGCTCCGGCGGGCTCCGACGGCGGGGAAGGAGGCGGCATGGTCCGGCGCATCGAGGGCGTCCAGGGAGTGGTGGTGCAGGGCGTCAGCGGCATCCAGGCGGGCGGAGGAAGGGCAGCGGCTTCGGTTCTTCGGTGAGGGCACGCGTCGTCGGACAGGGCGGCGGCTCCGGCGGGTTCCTGTGCCAGAGGAGGGGACGGGGAGATGCGGCGCAGCATGGGCGTCGCGGTGGTGGTGGCGGCGGTCCTCGGGAGCATCCGGACGGGCGGCGCTAGGAGGACGGAGCTCCGTGCTCTGGCAGGGCTCTCCGTCGGTGGCGGCGTCGCTTCGGCGAGACCTAGGGGCAATCATGATGTCAAAATGGTGCGCGTGGACTCGGGCAGGAGATTGACGAAGAAAAAGGGGCTCGAGTGTGCCACCGGCGACAGAAATGACAGCGAGGTGCTTCAGCGCTGGCGAGATGCGAAACGATGGGGCGGCGGCTACGAGTGGTGAGAGGGTGAGCGAAGTGGCTGAATGAACAGAGGGGGACTCCGGGGTTTAAATAGGCGAGGTCAGGGGCGGCGAGACTGCGGGATAATCCTCATCCCGAGAGCCTCGGCCGGTGGGTGCGGGCGGGCACGCACGGGAGCTCGTCCCATGCGGGTTGAGCGGGAGGTTGGGGAAGACGGGGCCGGGCCCTACTCATCAGCGAGTGCGGCGAGCGAGGAAGGAGCGGGCGAGCGGCGCGTAGGCCTTCGGCGCTGGGGCAGGCTGCGGGCCAAAAGGCCAGTTGGGCCGGCTGGGCGCGCCTGGGCCTGGCGTTGTGTGTGCGCGCATGTGTTTTGTTTTTTTACAGAAAAACTTTTGAGGTCCAAAACAACACCAAGCTAATTTATAAAAATACCAACAAAATTTCTAAAATCACTATTGAAAAAATAGAGAATAATGAACATTAATTCCAGCACACATAATTTTGAAAATAATTTTCTAATGCAATAAATGCACTTTAGGCCAAAAAATTAATTATCAAATAAACTTCAAATAATATTCCAATAATTTTCCTAACTCTTTTATATTTGAGGAAGTCATTTTATCCCCCTCTCTTTATTTTATAGAAATGATCTTGAAACTCAAAATGGAAAACTGTTTCGAAAGTGATTCAAATAAATTTTCAAAGTGGTCCTCATCACTCCCCACTCTATTTTATATATTGAAGAAGTCCTATTATCTTCTCTAATGAAAATCCTTGAGTGGCATAAAGTTTCTGATTTGAAATATTCAAAAATGGAATTCAAATCTTCTCAACCCCTTTTTTTTCATTTCTTTAAATGGAAGAAGTCATATTATGTTCACTCTAGGGTTTTGTGATGAAATTAATTTGAATTCATGAAGATCAAAATGCAAGATGAAAGTTTTGGGAAAGTCCTTTTATTCCCTCTCATTCAACTTTCAAAAAGTTTCAATTTCCACTCAATTTCACACAATTAATCACACAACAATCAAACCAACAATCATAATTATTTATTTAATATAACATTCCAAAATTTAGAATTTTGGGATGTTACAAACTACCACCCTTACAATGAATCTCGTCCTCGAAATTCGGAGAGGCTAGAAAGAAGGTTAGGTTTGGGGGGGGGGGGGTCTCCTTGAAAATCCATTCATCAACACAAGGTATGGGGTGCTACTACCCTTAGAAGCATGGTTACGGTTCCAACAAAACTCATGTACTCCGTCCTTTGGGTTGACGGTGTCGGTCCTCTCATATTCCCTGGAGTAAATCTTTCTTTGAGGCTCTTCTGGCAGGGCATAACCTTTTCCTCAAATCTTGAGTCCTTGCATCAAAATAATATCCTTCCGAGACTGGGTCTTCTTAGCTGACAGGTATGTCGCCAATACTAAACAACTATCGAAAATCTCGTGGTGGTCAACAACTTTTTTTTTGGTTTCTCCTGCAGGAAATGGGTTTGGGTTGAATCTCACCGTATAACCTACGGTTGGCAACGGGTGCATGTACATGGTTTCCATTGTCTTGCCATTCTAAGGTTTTTGGTTTGTCGTGTCGACACTCTTCTAGGGTTTTAAGGCTCTTTGATTTTCCATCAACATATGATAGTTCATGATAGAAGTCTCCGATATGGGGGCCAATCCATCCCGTACTTGAATCATTACCACATACACAGATAGTGAATCACGTATTCTAACACTTGGGCATCCTCACAAGCATTGCAGAACTCCTCTTCTCCAGGAACTGGGTTCGGGTAAATCCATTGGTTCTGCAAGCCAAACAAAACCCCTATCGTTTCTTCACAACTCTCGGGTTTACGTAACCTCCTATGAAACGTCTGCTGATGAAATCACAGCTTCTTCCAGAATTCTTCCTGCAACAAGGTTGTGCTTGCTCCTTTTCAAATCCTGGGTCCTGTGGGTTATGGGCCCACTTCAACACTTGTATAACTTTAACTCATCCTTGGGGTTACTATTGTTCCATATTACATCGCCTTTAAATCCAATAGTACTTCATTCCTTCACACTCTTGGGGTAACCATCATAACTAAAGCAAAACCCTAATGTATTTTGTCCAAACTCCACTCTACGGAATACATTTTCCTTTCCATTGGTCAGGTGTTCTCACAGGGTATTACCATTAAAATAAAATGTACTGGTTCATCCATAATTCATATTCTCTTCGTATCAAATCCTTTATTACATCCTTAACCACTACTCAAAACTCAAATTTCAAAAGTATTTTATTACAAATGTTGCCACCCACATAGTTTGGTATGGTTAAGCAGTACTTCCATCTCTATTCATTTGCCCTTCTTGAAGATGCTTCAGTCCCACTGGAATTGTTCGATGTGATCCTTGAAATCATCGATCTTCTGCTTCATCATGCTGGCCATGAGCTTCATCTCCATCATCTCTGCATTCACCTCCCTCAGGTATTCTAGAGTATGATGAAGTCTTGCTTCAAGTATTTCTCCAACCTGACGTATGGCTTCCATAGCAGCTTAATGAACAGAGTCGAAGAATGTTGCTCGTGGTACTCGAGAAATGAAAAAGTATTGCCCCATAGTCTTTGGGCAAACCCCTTTCACACGATGGAGGTGTACCTCCACGTACCAAAGTTCAACCCCATTCTCCATGAAAGGATAACCCTTGTAGACTGCATCTCCTTCAAGATGAATATGCTTCATCATGTCCTTTAGGATCTCTGGGTAATCCTGATCACTGGTCAGGGTCATGATCGTTTTTGGGCCCTTCAAAAAAGACTCGTAAAGGGTTGTCATCTGCAGGTATAAGATAGAAGGGTACTCAGGATATTGTATGTATTTCCTTGGGTGAAATGTGGTTGTTTTTCCCGGAAAAGGTTTGGGGTCAGCTTGTCCATGGGTTCAAGGTTTAAGTCTGGGTGACATAGTGAGAGAGGCACTCACAATCAACCAACAACTCATAACATTTCATATGAGATTCCAAACATATCAACTTTTATTGCTTCATGAGCTATTACAATTTCCATTTCATAACTCAACTCAAAATCCCCAATGAAAATAAAAGTACGTTCCACATTTATTACATTCTTTATTCCAAATATCAAGATCTCAACTACTCAGCCCAAGCTTTCCTCGGGTCTGAACATTCTCTGGCAAAATGTCCTACTCCTTTGCAGCGTAAACAAATGACGTCAGACAAATCCAGGGGCTTCCTGGTGGTTATCTTGGCTCCTTGGGTTCTTGGCTTCCCTTCTGGGCATTTGCTTGCGTAATGACCTGTATGCTTGCACTTGAAACATGAGATATGACTCCGGTCCTTCTTTGCTGAAACTGGTTTGTTCAAGGGATACATGCTCTTTCTCTTCCTGGACTTCTTCGTTCCGATCAATTCTTCTATCTCTTGTGGATCAAACTCCACTTCTTCTGTCGGGAAGTCTCCCAGATACTCTTGGCTTTGCTCCGTGCAATACTATGAAAAATGTCCTTCTTCTCCACATGAATAGCAAGCATGGGAGTAAAATCTAGTTAGGCCTTCTCCATCAGGGTCGTCAACATCTTCCTTCATCACAGGTTCTTTTAAACTCTCTCTGAGGGCTTCTTACATTGCTCCCTTCTGCTGCTTGGCAATTTCTTGTACTTTGGGGTAAATATGACACTGGGTAGGGTAGTGCGTAGTTCCTTCACACAAGAAACAAGTAACCTGCCTAGTTGGGCATTCTTCAGCTCGGTGATTTCCTTCACAATGAGGGCATCCATCCTTGTGTTCTTCATGGGTGTGTCCTATTTCTCCGCATATCTTGCAGGCATAAGGTTTCTTCATCGGGTTATCACCATGCTTCCGGATAAGACGGGATCCCAACAGAGTCTTCTTCAATTCCTCCCAAGTTTTTACCCCATTACATCCTTGTATGGCTTGATGCATTTTCCACCAGGTTGCAGCACTTTTTGTAAAGTACTGAAGAGCGTATTGAACCTCATACTTTCTTGCAACCAAATTGCTCCCAAAGTGATTATCCATGTTTTAAATCCATAGCTCTGCCACCAACTGAGTGATCGATCTAGAGAATACAAGTCCATCTTCATTCATCATCTATTGGGTCTAAGGGTTTTGGGGATGAGATAAGAGGGATAGAGAGAGATACACACAATACAAACAATATAGTTTTCAAAATAGGTTTTATTTTGTGGCTGTCAAAAAAAACAATGACATCTCACAAACCATCGCATCTAACGTAAGTATACAACAGGGGTTTGGTCTTCTAAAGGTCATATAAATCTTGGAATTCTTTACTCTCTTCAAATTCTTCAAGTCTTCGACTGTTGTAGCTTCAATTCTTCTAGTGTATGGTGAAGTCCTCTTTACTTTGAAGTGGTCCTCAGTTGTCCGATATCTTGTCCTTCTCGGAGTAGTCTCGTTAGTTGATCCTCCGTGTGGTCAAAGGGGAAAGGGTATTGTCTAACTAAAAAGGGAATATTTGATAAAGCTCAGAAAAGAAGAGAGGTAAAGGATCTTTTTGAAAATAAAGTTTCAGAGAGATCCTTTCCTAAGGGCTTTCCAGTTTCTAGGGTCACGACCTACAGTCAACATGTGCTCTGATACCATCTTGTAGCGACCCGACCTCAAACGATCAAGCCTTTGTGTATCTGTGCCATCTCTGGATCGGTATGCTGGCACACACAGTACATCAATGTATATATCAAAGTACAATCACATGTATAAATAACATAAAACTGATATATACCTCATAAGTCTCAGCGGAAACAATCGAACGGGTGTGGAGTCCCATCAACACCAATGGCAAGTTGAGTGTAGACCGTAACCCTACAACGTAACTCTTACCCGTCGTAGAAATTCTTGCAACATAAGACGTTGCAGCCCTGTAGGTCAGTACATAGAATGTACTGGCAAGTCACATCATAAGAATAATGAACCTATTTGTACATGCAATTTGGCTGATGGAAAGCTCTAAGTTTAGTTTTTGCATAAAGCTAGTTTTCCCCTAGAATAAAAGATTTTATTCTACCACTACAAAATAGCATAAGATGAGTTGGCAAACCCAACTCAATCCATTCCCAAAGTTTCATTTAAAACCCAACTGTTTAAATTAAGGGTGATGAGATCTCCCGACATTTCCACTACTAGATGCTCAAGTTGTCCGTAACCGGCGACACGGCTAATCGATTAGGTTTTAACACTCTGCAGAGGTTTGCGCACTTTTCCCCACAAGACTCGATCGCCTCCCTTGAAGTTCTCGCACTGCCTGGCGTTTGAGAACAGGATGACCAAGACATAGACTTTCAAAAGTATTTCCCCTTAACCCACGGATAGGCCGGTACACCTACTCATTCTACATCTGCTAGCCTATCCAGGAAGAGGTCACACTAACTACTCAACTAAGCCAGAGCCCATATTGGCTTGTGGCTGCACACGTAAGCTTCTAGACATGAAAACACATTTGATCCCTTTGAGCCTGGGCGGCAGACCACTAGTGGTGCACCACCATGGATTTCCCATGCATGCTCCCACTGTACTTCGCCACCATTTAAACCAATTCCGCGCAGGTAGTTCATTTAAAGTCTTGGTCCTGATTACTACTTTGTCACTCATGTCTCGCCATGAACACTTCCCAATCCACGTCTACATCAGCAAGGCAAAAACAAACTTACATGGCGGTGACAAAGGTTGTATAGTTCAGACCTACCTCAAATGAACACCTAGGTAAGAGCATAGCCATTCGGCATAAATCCCTACCATGCAATTCCTGCCACAAAGGACTAAGTGCATATAAAAAAACATAAGTAATTAAAAGTATGGTCAAATGTGAACTTGCCTGGTAATAGTTGATGAAGATTATATCGCTCTCAGAAATTTACTTAATAGAACTATTCGTCACTCTCCGATGAAAATCTATAAAGTCAAACATTGCATTCACATAAGCAATCATTTCAGAGAACCAAATAACATGCACAACAAAAAGACTCAGAAAAACCAAATGAAAATCCAACACACTCAATTGTCACAAAATTTTCTAAGCGCAAAACAACATGTGACATGAGGTTCAAAAATGTGATGTGAACTATGGTGCATACACGGCATAGTAGTAAAACTATCATGGACAAATCCTAATTGTGTGAAAAATATTGTGACAATGGTCCAAGTTATAGGATTTGGCTATGGTGATAAAGTGCAAAAAGAATCAACTCCATCGGAGCTACGATTTAGGAGATATGGCCAGTTGAAGTTTGAATTCAAATCTGAATAAATTTCAAATTTGAATCTGACAAAAGTTTGCAAAAATGATATCACTGGATAGATCTAATCATGACGAAGAACTTGCCGCTGGTTTTATTGAGTTTGGATCTACGGTTAAAAAGATGTGGTTAAATGAAGTTAAGGGACTAATCTGTGAAATTCAGGGACTAAACAGTGAAATAAATATCTGCAAACATGTCCCTGGGACACGTGGCGGGTTTCTGCTGGCTTGCACCCGTTCGCTGCATGGCTAAACCAGCGAACGACCGGTGAATAAGAAAAACGGTTGGCCGCGGCAAAATAAAAGAAAAACCAATGATGGTTTATTTAAAACCGCTCGGTTTAAACGAACAGCGGTTAATCTGCACCTGTTCAAATCTAAAAAAAATCTAAACTAAAAGAAAAAAAAATGAGAGGACGGGGCGGTGGCTCACAGCGGCGACGGCGACGAACGACGGCGGCGCGAGGCGGCGGCTCTGGCGGGCTCTGATGGCGGGGAAGGAGGCGGCATGGTCTGGTGCGTCGAGGGCGTCCAGGGAGTGGTGGTGCAGGGGGTCGATGGCGTCCAGGCGGGCGGAGGAAGGTCAGCGGCTCTGGTTCTCCGGTGAGGGCACGCGTTGTCGGACAGGGAGGCGGCTCCGGCGGGTTCCGGCGCCAGAGGAGGGGACGGGGAGATGCGGCGCAGCGTGGGCGTCGCGGTGGTGGTGGCGGTGGTCCTCGGGAGCATCCGAACGGGCGGCGCTAGGACGGCGGAGCTCCGTGCTCCGGCAGGGCTCTCCGTCGGTGGCAGCGTCGCTCCGGCGAGACCTAGGGGCAAACATGATGTCAAAATGGTGCGCGTGGACTCGGGTAGGAGATTGACGAAGAAAAAGGGGCTCGGGTGTGCCACCGGCGACGGAAACGACGGTGAGGTGCTTTTGCGCCGGCGAGATGCGAAACGACGGGGCGGCGGCTACGAGTGGTGAGAGGGCGAGCGAAGTGGCTGAATGAACAGAGGGGGACTCCGAGGTTTAAGTAGGCGAGGCCAGGGGCGGCGAGACTGCGGGATAAGCCTCATCCCGAGAGCTTCGGCCGGTGGGTGCGGGCGGGCACGCACGCGAGCTCGTCCCGTGCGGGTTGAGTGGGAGGTTGGGGAAGACGGGGCCGGGCCCTACTTGTCAGCGAGTGCGGCGAGCGAGGAAGGAGCGGGCGAGCGGCGCGTAGGCCTTCGGCGCTGGGGCAGGCTGCGGGCCAAAAGGCCAGTTGGGCCTGCTGGGCGCTCCTAGGCCTGGCGTTGTGTGTGTGCGCGTGTGTTTTTTTTTATAGAAAACCTTTTGAGGTCCAAAACAACACCAAGCTAATTTATAAAAATACCAACAAAATTTCTAAAATCACTATTGAAAAAATGAGAATAATGAACATTAATTCCAGCACAGATAATTTTGAAAATAATTTTCTAATGCAATAAATGCACTTTAGGCCAATAAAATAATTATCAAATAAACTTCAAATAATATTCCAATAATTTTCCCAACTCTTTTATATTTGAGGAAATCATTTTATCCCCCTCTCTTTATTTTATAGAAATGGTCTTGAAACTCAAAATGGAAAACTTTTTCAAAAGTGATTCAAATAAATTTTCGAAGTGGTCCTCATCACTCCCCACTCTATTTTATATATTGAAGAAGTCCTATTATCTTATCTCATGAAAATCCTTGAATGGCATAAAGTTTCTGATTTGAAATATTCTCAAATGGAATTCAAATCTTCTCAACCCCTTTTTTTTCATTTCTTTAAATGGAAGAAGTCATATTATGTTCACTCTAGGGTTTTGTGATGAAATTAATTTGAATTTATGGAGATCAAAATGCAAGATGAAAGTTTTGGGAAAGTCCTTTTATTCCCTCTCATTCAACTTTCAAAAAGTTTCAATTTTCACTCAATTTCACACAATCAATCACACAACAATCAAACAAACAATCATAATTATTTATTTAATATAACATACCAAAATTTAGAATTTTGGGATGTTACAGGGCCGCTTCATCCCACAATACCGCCGAATCAAAATAAGACGTTGGTGGTAAGCAGTATGACTATCACCGCCCACAACTCTTTGTGTTCTACTCGTGCATATCATCTACGCATAGACCTGACTCTGATACCACTGTTGGGAAAAGTTGCATGGAAAACAAAAAAAATTCTATGCACACGCAAGATCTATCCATGGAGATGCATAGCAATGAGAGGGGAGAGTGTGTCTACGTACCCTCGTAGACCGTAAGCGGAAGTGTTTCTTAACGCGGTTGATGTAGTCGAACTTCTTCGCGCTCCAACCGATCGAGTACTGAACGTACGGCACCTCCGCGTTTAGCACACGTTCAGCTCGGTGACGTCCTCCGCCTTCTTGATCCAGCAAGACGGCGAGGTAGTGGATGAGTTCCGGCAGCACGACGACATGGTGACGGTGATGGTGAAGCTATCTCCGCAGGGCTTCTCCTAAGCACTACAAAAATATGACCGAGGGTGTAAACGGTGGAGGGGGGCGCCGCACACGGCTAAGCAATTGTCGTGGTTATGTATGGCGCCTCCCTCCCACATATATATAGGTCGGGGAGAGGGGAGAGGCCAAGGGGCGCCCCAAGTAGGGCCGAATCCTATTTGGGGACTTCCCCAAGCCCCCCCCCCTTTCATAATCTTAGTGCGGAGGAAGCAATAAAGTGCGCCCCCCCCCCCCCTTTCCTTTCTCTCACGAGGAGGGAAAGGCAGGAGAGGCCACCCCTCCCCTTTCCTTCCCCTAGGGCCGGCCAGCCATGTAGAGGGGCGCACCAGCCCCCTAGTGGGCTGGTTTGTCCCCTCCTTTGGCCCATGAAACCCATACACTTACCGGGGGTGTCCGGAACCCCTTCCGGTGACCCGATGACTACCCGGTGCACTCCGAAACTATTCTAATGTCCGAATACCATCGTCCTATATATCAATCTTTACCTCTCGACCATTTCGAGACTACCCGGTGCACTCCGAAACTATTCTAGTGTACGAATACCATCGTCCTATATATCAATCTTTACCTCTCGACCATTTCAAGACTCCTCGTCATGTCCGTGATCTCGTCCAGTACTCCGAACAACATTCGGTCACCAAAACATATAACTCATATAAAACTATATCGCCAACGAATGTTAAGCGTGCGGACCCTACAGGTTTGAGAACTATGTAAACATGACCGAGACACCTCTCAGGTCAATAACCAATAGCGGAACCCGGATGCCCATATTGGCTCCTACATATTCTACAAAGATCTTTATCAGTCGAACCTTATGACAACATATGTAATTCCCTTTGTCCATCGGTATGTTACTTGCTCGAGATGACGAATCGTCGGTATCTTCATACCTACTTCAATCTCGTTACCGGCAAGTCTCTTTACTTGTTCCGTAATACATCATATCGTAACTAACTCCTTAGCCACTATGCTTGCAAGGCTTCTTATGATGTGTATTACCGACAGGGCCCAGAGATACCTCTTCGATACTCGGAGTGACAAATCCTAATCTCGATCTATGCCAACTGAACAAACACCTTCGGAGATACCTGTAGAGCATCTTTATGAACACCCAGTTACGTTGTGACGTTTGATAGCACACAAGGTATTCCTCTGGTATCCGGGAGTTGCATAATCTCATAGTCGAAGGAATATGTATTTGTCATCAAGAAAGCAATAGCAATAATATGAACGATCAATATGCTAAGCTAACAGATGGGTCTTGTCCATCACATCATTCTCCTAATGATGTGATCTCGTTATCAAATGACAACACATGTCTATGGTTAGGAAACCTTAACCATCTTTGATCAACGAGCTAGTCTAGTAGAGGCTTACTAGGGACACAGTATTTGTTTATGTATTCACACATGTATTTAAGTTTTCGATCAATACAATTCTAGCATGAATAATAAACCTTTATCATGAATAAGGAAATATAAAATAACAACTTTATTATTGCCTCTAGGGCATATTTCCTTCACCATTCACATTGGGTGTATGACCATAGAAGGTTTTATTCAAGTAAACAGAACAACAATTATTTTCTGACTTAAATGAATAACCGTATTGCAATAGACATGATTTAATCATATTCATGCTCAACGCAAACACCAAATAACATTTATTTAGGTCCAACACTAATCCCGAAGGTAGAGGGAGTGTGCGATGGTGATCGTATCAACCTTGGAATCACTTGCAACACACATCGTCACCTCGCCCTTAACTAGTCTCTGTTTATTCTGCAACTCCTGTTTCGAGTTACTAATCTTAGCAAGTGAATCGGTATTAAATACCCAGGGGCTACTACGAACACTAGTAAGGTACACATCAATAACATGTATATCAAATATACCTTTGTTCACTTTGCCATCCTTCTTATCCACCAAGTATTTAGGGCAGTTCCGCTTCCAGTGACCATTTCCTTTGCAGTAGAAGCACTCAGTTTCAGGCTTGGGTCCAGCTTTGGGCTTCTTCATGGGAGCGGCAACTTGCTTGCCATTCTTCTTGAAGTTCCTTTTCTTTCCCTTGCCATTTTCTTGAAACTAGTGGTCTTATTAACCATCTACACTTGATGCTCTTTCTTGATTTCTACCTCCGCCGATTTCAACATCTCGAAGAGCTCGGAAATTGTTTTAGTCATTCCTTGCATTTTATAGTTCATCACGAAGCTCTAGTAGCTTGGTGATAGTGACTGGAGAATTCTGTCAATCACTATCTTATCTGGAAGATTAACTTGATTCAAGAGATTGTAGTACCCAGACATTCTGAGCACAAGCTCACTGGTTGAGCCATTCTCCTCCATCTTGTAGGCAAAGTACTTGTTAGAGGTCTCATACCTCTCAACATGGGCATGAGCCTGAAATACCAATTTCAGCTCTTGGAACATCTCGTATGTTCCATGGCGTTCAAAACGTCTTTGGAACCCCGATTCTAAGCCGCAAAGCATGGCGCACTAAACTATCAAGTAGTCATCAGATCGAGCTTTGCCAAACATTCATAACGTCTGCATCAGCTCCTGCAACAGGTCTGTCACCTAGCGGTGCATCAAGGACATAATTCTTCTGTGCAGCAATGAGGATAATCCTCAGATCACGGACCCAGTCCACATTATTGCTACCATCAACTTTCAACTTAGTTTTCTCTAGGAACATATCAAAAAACGGGGAAGCTACATCGCGAGCTATTGAATTACAACATAATTTGCAAAGACATTTTGACTATGTTCATGATAAATCTTAGTTCAATTAATCAAATTACTAATGAAATCCCACTTAAATCAACATCCCTCAAGTTGTTTAAGTGATACATGATCCAAATCAACTAACCCATGTCCGATCATCACGTGAGATGGGGTAGTCATCAATGGTGAACATCTTCATGTTGATCATATCTACTATATGACTCATGTTCGACCTTTCGGTCTCCAGTGTTCCGAGACCATGTCTGTACATGCTAGGCTAGTCAAGTTTAACCCAAGTATTCTGCATGTGCAAAACTGTCTTACACCCGTTGTATGTGAACGTAGAGTCTATCACACCCGATCATCATGAGGTGCTTCGAAACGACGAACTTTGGCAACGGTGCATACTCGGGGAGAACACTTTTATCTTGAAATTTAGTGAAGGGATCATCTTATAATGCTACCGCCGTTCTAAGCAAAATAAGATGCATAAAGGATAAACATCACATGCAATCAAAAATATGTGACATGATATGGCCATCATCATATTATGCTTTTGGTCTCCATCTCCAAAGCATCGTCATGATCTCCATCGTCACCGGCTCAACACCTTGATCTCCATCGTTGCATCGGGGTCGTCTCACCAACTATTGATTCTACAACTATTGCTGACGCATAGCGATAAAGTAAAGCAATTACATGGCGCTTGCATTTCATACAATAATTAAGAGACAACCCTAAGGCTCATGCCGGTTGTCGATATTACAAAACATGATCATCTCATACATTAACATATATCACATCATATCTTGACCATATCATATCACAACATGCCCAGCAAAAACAAGTTAGACGTCCTCTACTTTGTTGTTGCAAATTTTACGTGGCTGCTACGAGCTCCTAGCAAGAACCGTTCTTAACTACGCAAAAACCACAACGATGATTTATCAAGTTTGTTGTTTTAACCTTCTTCAAGAACCGGCCATAGTTAAATTCGATTCAACTAAAGTAGGAGAAACAGACACCCGCCAGCCACCTTTATGCAAAACAAGTTGCATGTCAGTCGGTGGAACCGGTCTCATGTGCGTGGACATGTAAGGTTGGTCCGGGCAACTTAATCCCACAATACCGCCGAATCAAAATAAGACGTTGGTGGTAAGCAATATGACTATCACCG
Source organism: Thinopyrum elongatum (assembly GCA_011799875.1). NCBI lineage: Eukaryota > Viridiplantae > Streptophyta > Magnoliopsida > Poales > Poaceae > Thinopyrum > Thinopyrum elongatum. Next base: position 442,727,061 of record CM022298.1, on the reverse strand, counting down.
CCCACAACTCTTTGTGTTCTACTCGTGCATATCATCTACGCATAGACCTGGCTTGGATGCCACTGATGGGGAACGTTGCATGGAAAACAAAAAAAATTCTACGCACACACAAGATCTATCCATGGAGATGCATAGCAACGAGAGGGGAGAGTTTGTCTATGTACCCTTGTAGACCTTAAGCGGAAGTGTTTATTAACGTGATTGATGTAGTCGAACTTCTTTGTGATCCAACCGATCAAGTACCGAATGTACGTCACCTCCGCGTTCAGCACACGTTCTGCTCAGTGACATCCTCGCCTTCTTGATCCAGCAAGACGGGCAAAGTAGTAGATGATTTCTGGCAGCACGACGCCGTGGTGACGGTGATGGTGAACCTATCTCCGCAGGGCTTCGCCTAAGCACTCCGAAAATATGACCGAGGGACGAAACTGTGGAGAGGGGCGCCGCACACGGCTAAGAGATTGTCGTGGTCTTGTGTGGCGCCCCCTCCCTCATATATATAGTGGGGGAGAGGAGGGGAGGCAGCCTAGGGCTCCACAAGTGGCCGGCGGCCACCTGGGCCTTGCCCTAGCCCCCCTGCCTTTCTTAGGCGCATGGGGAAAGGCAGGGGAGGGGGGCGCCCCCCCCCCCCTTTTTCCTTTCTCCCATGAGGAGGGAAAGGCAGGAGGGGCTAGCCCTCCCCTTTCCTTCCCTTAGGGCTGGCGGCCAGGGAGAGAGTGCGCCAGCCCCCTTGTGGGCTGGTGTGTGCCTCCCCTTGGCCCATTAGACCCATAGACCTCCCGGGGCCTCCCGGAACCCCTTCCGGTGATCCGATGACTACCCGGTACCTCCCAAAACTCTTTCGGTGTCCAAATAGCATCGTCCTATATACCAATCTTTACCTCCGGACCATTCCGGAGCTCCTTGTCATGTCTGTGATCTCATCCGGGACTCTGAACAAAATTCGATCACCAAATCACATAACTCATATAACACTATATCATCAACGAACGTTAAGCGTGCGGACCCTACAGGTTCGAGAACTATGTAGACATGACCGAGACACCTCTCCGGTCAATAACCAATAGCGGAACCTGGATGCCCATATTGGTTCCTACATATTCTACGAGGATCTTTATCGGTCGGACCTTTATGACAACATACGTAATTCCCTTTGTCTGTCGGTATGTTACTTGCCCGAGATTCGATCGTCGGTATCTTCATACCTAGTTCAATCTCATTACCGGCAAGTCTATTTACTCGTTCCGTAATACACCATCTCGTAACTAACTCCTTAGTCACTTTGCTTGCAAGCTTCTTGTGATGTGTGTTACCGAGAGGGCCCAGAGATACCTCTCCGATACTCAGAGTGACAAATCCTAATCTCGATCCATGCCAACTCAACAGACACCTTCGGAGATACCTGTAGAGCATCTTTATGATCACCCAATTACGTTGTGACGTTTGATAGCACACAAGGTATTCCTTCGGTATCCGGGAGTTGCATGATCTCATAGTCGAAGGAATATGTATTTGACATTAAGAAAGCAATAGCAATAAACTGAACGATCGTATGCTAAGATAACGGATGGGTCTTGTCCATCACATCATTCTCCTAATGATGTGATCCCGTTATCAAATGACAACTCATGTCTATGGTTAGGAAACCTTAACCATATTTGATCAACGAGCTAGTCTAGTAGAGGCCCACTAGGGACACGGTATTTGTTTATGTATCCACACATGTATTTAAGTTTCCAATCAATACAATTCTAGCATGAATAATAAACCTTTATCACGAATAAGGAAATATAATAATAACAACTTTATTATTGCCTCTAGGGCATATTTCCATCAGGTGATTCGACTATCAGCACTACTTCCACAGGGAAAGTGTGGCTGCGTGGTCCTTCAAAGCTTCCAAAACGTCCATATGTGCATAGAGACGTGTTGATTAAACTAGTGGGAGAGAAGCTGTTATCTTGACTCATCCCATATAAATTGTACCTTTGTCATTTCATCACATATAATATGACTTCACTCTTCGTAATGCAAGAGCTTAGTAAAAGGTGGTGAGAGGCGTCTGCCACGGTCGCCGAGTGGCATCATTGGGGGTCTTTGTAGGTTAAATTATCCTGGACTGGTCACTTTGCCGAACGGTATCATTGAGCCAGCTTCGTCATGGGATCACTACAAACTCGCTCCGAATTTCCTGGATATGCGTCAGAGGGTTTATGATAACAGAGCCTTGCGAGTGGTCAATGATTTCTGGGTAAGTCCTTTCAGACACCTGAATGTCAATACCAAAAGGTTTAAATTTGCCATAGTCATGATTTTACCCTTCTCACATGTATGCATGTTTGTAGGATTTCTATACATGCGTAGAGGGTCTGAAGGATCGTGCAAATGTGGTGGTTGAGAATATTGCCAAGAAACTAGTCCACGACATGCACTATGAGGAGCGCGTCCGGTTAGTGGTCAAGTATCACGCGGACTATCTCAACCAGAAGATTTCCAAAAAGGAGGCTCGAGGGAAGCATCTTTCACGGGACAATTACTTCAAGGCCAGTGACGATGGATGCTTGCTATTCCCTACATTACCGCAAATTAGATTTCTTACTAAGATGTATTTGTTTACTTTACAGGTGATTCCTCGGTGGTGCGCTGACAAACGTCCGTGCTGGGAGAAGATCGTCGAACGGTGGACAGATCCAGGGTGGCAGGATGAACACAAAGTAATATCTGAATGGCGTAAGTAGATGGGTTGTCCAGGACACCGTCAAGGCAACCTCACCATCCCAGGTGTCATCTCCAAACATGTAGGCAACAACATCCTTTTCTTTTCATCATGTTCTCTTTCATTTGTGAGCATTCCCTTGATTGTTTGGATCGCTTTCTTTTGAAGAAAGAAGACACTGGCAAGGATATCTCTTACTTCGAGGCGTGGACCATCAAACGTACCAAAGACGACAAGGACAAGGACCCTCTCCACCCGAAGAGGGACTGGATCAGCTCTAAAGCCCGGTCAGACGGGGATAACTACACCAAAAAATTGAAGGAGACGTACGGGCAAGAGGCTGATCCTCACGTGCTGCCGTTTGACCCTCTTGTGGCCATTGCCGCAGCAGGCGGTAGACCGAATGGCCGGATGGCGGTTCACCTTGATCCTGTCATAACCTCCTCCCTTCCGAGAGTCAACACGCTCCGTGATATGAGTACTGGCTCTACTCCTACCCACTGTTCAAGATATCTTCCGATATTGCGATAAATCGGCCGATTTATCGCTTACCAGTGTCTGACCGATAAGATAAATCGGCCGATAAACCAGCCGATATGGTGATAAATCGAACGATATGCCGATAAACTGGCCGATTTACCCCTTATCATGGGTCGACCGATAAGTTCCCGATAAGCGATATCCCCAACATTGCTCCTACCATAGAGCGTCACGTACCACATACCGTGACCATTATTGAGGATATTCAGGTCAGCGCTTCTTCATTGATCCTTCATGGTCCTGCATGTTTGCATTTCAACATGAATGACATTTGCATTGCCATATTGTAGACTCGACTGATTGACACCCAGAAAGAACGAGATGAAGACCGGGCTAAGATGAAGGCACAAGATGATCTAGTGAAGTCTTTACAACATATGGTGGCCAATCTTTATTCCATGCAAGGCAAACCAGTGCCAGAGATGCCACCGATGCCAGAGTGGAACATTGTGAGTTTCGTTCAAACTATTTCTATCACCATTTTCGGCATTACCATATGCATTCATCTCATTATTGGGTCAATCCATCACAGCTCAATCCATCACAAGGGTCAAACAATGTTTCGGTAGTTCCACCTCAAGTTGGTGGAGTTGGGGAAGCAAACGGAATGACGCCTTCTGATGTTGATGTTACCACTACGATCTCCAACACCACGTGAACTTCATGTTATGTTGTGTTTGAAACTGTTCCTTGTATGTGCTTGAGAACTATTGCATCTTGTGTGATCATGAGACTTGTAAACTTGTGGTAGTCGAGTGTGCTTGACAACTATTGCACCTTTTATGCACTATTGCTTTTATGTGGGATGTTCTTGAGAATCATTGCTTTTTTTGTTCAACGATTCCTATATGTGACATGTTCCATGTGTGATGAACTATATGTTGCTGCTGTATATGTTTTGCTGCAGGAAAGAAACAAAAACGCAAAAAAAGGCTGCTGGGCACAACATTACCGAGAGGGCCCCTCGGCAAAGACTGTTAAACTGGACCAAGATACAAGCTTTACCGAGAGGACTCTCGGTAAAGTGTACCAACCAGTAGAACCTGTAGCGCCCCCTGACAACTTTACCGAGAGACCTCTCGGTAATAGACAAGGTTGCCGAGAGTGGCTCTCGGCCAAGTACGGGCCCGGCTTTCAGGACAAGTGATGTGGCCCTTTCCTATTGGCTTTGTTTGCCGAGAGTGGCTCTCGGCAAAGATGGCCCTCGGCCTGTTATTGTGGACCCGCATGTCAGGAGCTGACACGTGGCGCTTTCCTATTGGCTTTGTTTGCCGAGAGGGGCTCTCGGCAAAGATGGCCCTCGGCCTGTTATTGTGGACCCACATGTCAGGAGCTGACACATGGCGCTTTCCTATTGGCTTTGTTTGCCGAGAGTGGCTCTCGGCAAAGATGGCCCTCGGCCTATTGTTGTGGACCCACATGTCAGGAGTTGACACGTGGCGCTTTCCTATTGGCTTTGTTTGCCAAGAGTTGCTCTCGGCAAAGATGGCCCTCGGCATGTTTTTGTGGACCCACATGTCAGGAGCTGACATGTGGCGCTTTCCTATTGGCTTTGTTTGCCGAGAGATGCACTCGGCAAAGATGGCCCTCGGCTTGTTATTGTGGACCCACATGTCAGGAGCTGACACGTGGCGCTTTCCTATTGGCTTTGTTTGCCGAAAGTGGCTCTCGGCAAAGATTCGCCATGTGGCAACCGCCGTCCCCGTCTGTTGTCCGTTAGCTACTTTATTTTGTCGAGTTGTATTGTTTGGCTCTCGGCAAACTCTTTGCTGAGTGCCCATGTCCTGGCTCTCGGCAAAATCATGTTTGCCTGAGAGGTGTACGCCGGGTGGCTTTTGCCGAGCGCAACTCTCGGCAAAGGCTTTGCCGGCGGTTTTGGCCCTTTGCCGAGTGTCCGTGGCACTCGGCGTATAGGGCGATTCCAGTAGTGCCACCACCTCCTACGCCGCCGCCGCCGCCGCCACCGTCGCCATATCCCCCTTATATATCACCACCACCACCTCCTACGCGACCGCCGCCGCCGTACCCACCTTATCTGCCACCACCTTCTTACCCACCATCGACTGGTCCCGATGTGCCCCCAACCCCACATCCCAGCGCCCCTGATGCCCCAACCCCAACACCTCATTATGGCCCACTTCCGCCACCGACATCGTCTCCCGGCCCGGATGTCCCAGCGTCGCATTATTATGGTCCAACTCCGCCGCCAGGGGCGGAGCTAGAAAATTAAGTTAATGGGTACACTCGTCCATTTGTGAGGTTCAGTATCAACTAAGTCTATTGTCCAGTTTCACACTAAAATACAACAAGGGTACATGACTCAAATACAACATAATGAGTAGAAATATAGCATCACTTATTATTTATATATGTGTACATACTAAAATAAAATAGTGCAAAACATACCTGTTTGATGAAATTATCAAATCATTTATTTACCTAATAAAGTAGTAACAAAATAACTTAATAGCTTCTGGTGCAATCTCTCTTCTTGAAAACACAAGAAAAAAATGAAGTTCCCTCTATCGATCGTTCCAGACATTATAACCCAACTTAAGCCTGTCCCTAGTTGTAATATGTGAAAATGTAGTATTACAAACAAAAGGTCTTATGCACCTTGCCACTATATTCAAGCCAACGACCTTATTTTGGATTAAATCTTCTGGCTCATTTCAAACGAGCCTTTCTGGGTAATAAAATTATATGCTGTGACCTGTAAGGCCCCGTGGTTAGATATCTTGACTTAAGATTTTCTAATGTACTCTAGAATTCTCTTCCGATTGACTGAATCGTAAGGCAAATCATCCAAATGGTTTCTTCTCGGTATAGATGGCTTTGGGAGACTACTTAGGGAATATGTTAGATGCACTTTGCCTATATCTAACATGTGGCTTTGAAGTGTCTACATCATAATCTGAATCTAGTCTAAATAAATCGAAGTTCAGGAAAACAAACAGAAAATTAGGGCAAAGGGAATTACAGAATATGCATAAGAGAAAGAAAATATGGTGATGTGAGCTCACCTTCCTTGAGTTTGGACTGCACGCCGAGCTGCTGTTGTTGCCTTGTTGGCTTGCCGCTGGCGGCCAGGCGGTGCGCCGACGCCGCGATGGGCGAACGGGATACGGGAGAGGAAACGAGAGCCAGTTCAGGAGGCGTCCAGCCTCATATGGATCTGGAGACAGGTACGAAGAGAGTAGCAATATACTTGTGGGCCTTTAGTTGGGCTTCTCACGCTAAAGATTTATACGGACTAAAAGGCTTTCAAGCGTCCATTCCAACTTCCGATGGGTGCAGCCTTAGCTTTTCATTGGGATTTGTCTCAAAAAAAAAGTTTTTCATTGGCTCAAAAGAAAAAGGAAAAAAAGCTACCCCTCAAAAAAAAGCTTTTCACTTGGTTCATACACTGGGCGATCTATACAGATGTACGTGCTACGAAAAAATCGTTGGGTTCACGTGAACCGAATGCCACCACGGTGGCTCCGCCCCTGTCCGTCGCCGAAGCCGCACACCGGCGTCCCAGATGCTCCAATGCCTAATTATTATGGTGCTTCCGGCTCCAACCAAACCGTCTATATACGCCGCCACCACCGCCGGCGGGGGGAGGACACATCCTCCTGATAGTGCTGGTCCCGATCGCCGGACTGGTCCTCCTTGGGCTGCTGGCGGGGCTCTTCCTGCTCGCGCGACGGAGGCGGATGAGGAGGGAAGAGCCGGCCGAGTGCCCGGAGGAGGAGGATGTTCCTGAGTACGTGAGCGTCCAGGAGCAGGTCGTGGTGGTCGACGAGGTCGTCGTCAGGCACGCACACGAACGAGACGATGGCAAGTGCTAGACCTAGACATGATGGCCGGCCTCACGTCCTGACCTATCAGGCTATCAGCCTATCACGTACTGTACCTGCTCGTGTATGTGTTGTGTAAGCAACAATTTGCTCTCCTCGATCTAGCTCTATTAATATGATCAAATCTCAATTATCAGTACAGGAGAATTCGAATTGGAGGGAGGAGGAGGAAGAAGAACTCGAGCGAGCTAACCACACACGCTTCCTATCTTATCCAGTCCTCGGCCGAAGCCGCCCTCCCACCCGTTACAGATGAAGTAACCCAATAGTATATAACAGCTAGCTACCGGGCACATTCTGGGACACGCAACCGCGCTGGCGCTCGCGTGTTTCTCCTGGGCCTAGCCTGCTGCTCGCTTGCCTGGTCGTCCTGTAGCAGTTCCTGTGTTGCCGATGGATGCTCAGTAGTACTGCTGACAATCCTCCTGGAGGAAAAACGGCTTGCCCCCTAGCCGGTGCTCGAGGAGAAGTTTGCTTGAGCATTTCTTGATCTTCCCAGGTGGCCATGGACTCCAGTGAATGGCTCCACTTGACCAGCAGTTGAGTGATCAACTTGCTCCCCCGCGGCACGTGGCGACGATCAATGCAACGGGATGGAACCTGTAGGTGAGCAGCTGAAGAAGGGAGCGTACCTGCTGCTCGGGCTTGACATGGCGCTTGAGGAGAGACACATGGAAAACTGTATGAAGACGACAGTTTTCTGGTAGAGTCAATCTGTATGCCACCGCCCCAACCCTCTCTGTGATCTCGAAAGGGACAAAATATTTGAATGCCAGCTTATGGTTTGCCCGCGGAGCGATGGATGACTGTATATAAGGTTGCATTTTCAGAAAAACTGTGTCTCCCACCTCAAAGGATCTCTCTGTGCGGTGTTTATCAGCTTGGGCCTTCATACGCTGATGTGCGCACAAAGAGTGTTGCTTGATTGATTCCATGACTACATGCCGGTCCTCCAACCACTGCTGGACATCAGAATTGCCAATGGCATCAACTGGAGAAAGGCCAAAGTAACGAGGAGCATGGCCGTAGACAATTTCAAATGGAGATCGCCCAGTTGATGAGTGCCAGTTTGTATTATACGAGAGCTCACAAAGGGGTAGCCACCTAGACCAACGGTGCGGGTGAGCACTGATAAAGCAGCGAAGATACCCTTCGACCTGTTGATTAACACGCTCTGTCTGCCCGTCAGTTTGAGGATGTTGACCTGAACTCATGTGGAGTTTAATGCCAGTTCTGTTGCACACTTCTTTCCAAAATGTGCTAGTGAAAATGGGGTCTCGATCAGATACCAGGGACACAGGAAGACCATGAAGGCGATAGACATGGTCCAAGAAGGATTCGGCCACCGTGGCTGCTGTGTAGGGATGTTTGAGTGCAATAAAATGACCATATTTGGTCAGTTCATCAATGACAACCAATATGCAGTTGTACTGCTGGGAAGCTGGTAATCCTTCAATGAAATCCAGTGTCATCATCTCCCACAGTTGTGATGGTACTGGTGTCGGTGTCAAAACCAGCAGACCTCGGGGTAGGGGGTCCCGAGCTGTGGATCTAGGATCAATGGATAACAGGGGACAATGAACACGGTGTTTACCCAGGTTCAGGCCCTCTCGAAGAGGTAAAACCCTAAGTCCTGCTTGATTGTATTGAATATATGATGGAGTTTACAGAGTAGATCTATCTCGAGATCAGCATGAGCTAAACCCTAGGCTATGAGGTGATGAATATAGCTCTAACCCTAATGACTACAACCCTCGGTTTATATAGACACCAATAGGGTTAGGGTTGCCGAAGATAGATTACAACAAGAAAGAAAAGGATCTCGTCCACCCTTAACTTGGAGGGCACACCACGGCTTCACAGGTCTCCGGTCACCACACGGCTCCACCAATCCGGCCCACGTACAATGGGTCGTCGCCCCGAGGACCCCTTAGTCCATGACTCCCTCAGTAGCCCCCGAACTTGCCTCCAACGCCAAAGCTTGTATCCAGCATCTGCTAATCTGACCAGTATTCGGCTCGCGAGGGGAGTTCTTCAATGTTCGGGACCAGGTGATGTCCAGAATCTGAAGTGGCGATTTTACTTAACACCGAAGGAAAACAAAAACGTCGCTCCAGCGAATAGTGCCTTTTACTGACAACTTCTTATCTCTCAACGAAGAGTCGCTTCCGGCCATAACGCCAGGCGGTTACTGTTTCTTGAAGCGCGGTTCGAGACTGACGCCACGTTCGACACGTCCTCTCAAGGTGGAAATCGTGTCCCGCTTTTCAGGGGATATGGTTAATGATATCGATTCCCCTCCCCGCTCATAATGTTGCAGAGATATCGGGAAGTGGAGAGGCCAGCGGCGCGAAAAAAGGAATCCCCGGCCTGTCAACAGCCTATAAAGGGGGAGGGCCGCTACAGTTCGCACCTCACGCCCTCCTCCACCTCCCGCTCGCTTAGATCCTCAGAGCTCCAGCGCCCTTTCTCTCTACTCTTACAGCGAATCCAACTCCACCTCCCTCGGCCATGGCTGGGTCTGGTGCTAATGGGAAGTGGGAGGCCTCCTCCGTTACCAACGAGGATATTCTAAAGCTGAAGGAGGCCGGCTACTTGCCGGCCAATGTCGCTCATCGGGCCCCTGAAGAGGGCCAGGTCATCCCAACACCCGGTCCTGGCGAAAGAGTAGTATTTCTCCCCCATTTTCTCAGGGGGCTCGGGTTTCCCCTGCATCCCTTTGTGCGGGGGCTGATGTTCTTCTACGGGCTGGATTTTCATGATCTAGCCCCCAATTCCCTTCTCCACATCTCGTCCTTCATCATATTCTGTAACGCCTTCCTCCGAGTCCAGCCACACTTCGGCCTCTGGCTGAAGGTGTTCAATGTTAAGCCCAAAGTGGTTGGCGGCAAAAATGCGGACTACGGCGGGGCTATGATCAGCAAGCTGATGCTGGTCCAGTGGCCGGAGGGCCAATTCGTCGACATCGTCAGGATGTGGCAAAAGGAGTGGTTCTACATCACCGAACCAAAGGGAGCCGGTTGGGCAGCAATCCCCGCATTCCGATCTGGACCCCCCACCAGGCTGACCTCGTGGGTCGAGAAGAGCCCGGACTGGGGGTCACCTGATGATTTAAAGGCTCTAAAGAAGTGCGTTGGCAGTGTGATGGAGACCGACGCGAAGCTGGTCGATGTGATCCAAGTCATGCTCAATCGTCGGATCCTCCACTGTCAGGAGAGGGCCAAGCCCATGTTGGCACATAGCCCCGAAGACCCGGCCACCGTGCGGCGCCTCTTTGGCACGACCCACAAGAAGGTGTGGGGGTTGCTATTCAAGCCGCAAAAGGAGTGGCCATCGGAGGAAGGGGACATTGGCCTTGACGCTGAGCACCCTCCGAAGAAGGTGAGCGATACTTCGTTCAAGCATAAGTCTAAACATTTATTTCGCATGACTTAATCCGAACCCCTTTACATGGGTTTTTCAGGGCTGGCTCGCCAAGGTCGAGAAGATCAGCGGCCCGGCGCCGCTGCCAGAGGGGCCCCAATCCGAACAGCTAGAGCAACTGCTGGTCGTGGCGCCATACAAGGCACCCGACAAGAAGGGCAAGAAGAAGGAGACATCGGAGGCCAGGGAGGGCCTCCACCGCAGGGCGAGCGACCGCCCCGGAGATGTGGCGGCCTCATCCGTTCAGGATGGGGATGATGACGAGGGCGAGGAGGAGAGTACCTCCTCGCACTCCAAGAAGAGAGCGGCGTCTGAGGACGTCGAGGAGGTTCATCCTCCCCAAGCCCTCAAGAGGCGGTACCGGCCTAAGCTGGTACTGCCTGACAGCTCAGACGAAGAGTCCGAAGCGTCCGAGCCGATCCCTCCAAAGGGACCCAGGGTCAAGTCCCCCGCGACCAGGTACACGTTATGGCTTTTTTAGTTATCATACTTTCAGTAATTTGCTTTGGTTTGAAAGCTAAACCCTTCCGAGCTGCAGCCCCCTCCCCCCGAGCGTGCGAACGCCCCACCAAGCAGACCTCGGAGGGGACGTCTCCGCCCGTCGAACTGGCGGACAGTGGGTCCATGGCGCATTCCGCGCCTCCTCCGATCCCCGAAGAGGTTGAGGAGGTGCGATCCCAAAGGACTCCTCCCCCTCCGAACACAGAGGGGGAGGCGGACGCCATAATGGCCGAGGTTAACACCTCGGCCGCCGAAGATCAGGAGAAGGAGTCCGGACCATCCGGACCCCTGCCGTCGACCGCTCCCGAGCCCCCAAGGCCTTCGACTGCACAGGCTCCTCACAGAGAGGAGGGGGCCGGGGAGCAAACGCCAGCGCTGAACACCTCCACACGAGCGGCAGCTGGCTGGCTGGAGGTTCTAGAGGAGCTGGTGAGCGTCTCCATCATCGTTGATGGGCACCACACTTTGATGACTGCGGTTATGTAGGGTGTTCAGTCCGTCCAATCCGGGCTGAACGACGCTGTCCAAGGCCTTCTAACAGGCTTTGAGGTAAGTCAAGTAATGTTCTTTTCTCATAACGCGGTAATGATTATTAGTTTTAGGTAGGCCGCACATATAGAAGCCCCCGAGACTCTGCCAGGACCTCAAAGAGGCCTGCAGAGGATCAAATTCGGTAACCGGATAACAATGTTGATGTATTTTTGCTGACGCAGGCATCTTCCATTGCCGCGGCTGCTAATGCAGCGGCATTAGAGGAGATGGATCGGAAGCTCCAGACTTCTGATAAAGAGCTTGACCTTGTCAACAAACGGCTTGACGAGGCGCAAGGTAAGCCCTGCAAGGAGATGTGCAATTGACTTGACGCTATATATTGACTATCCGGACTATGTGTTAATCCGTAATCTTAATGATTCTGCAGCTGCCGCCGCCGAGGTCGAGGGCTTGAAGGAGGCCCTGAAGAAAGCCGAGGCCGAGGCGGCCGCGAAGAAGACCACCACTGAAGAGGCGGTGGCCGAGCTTGAGAAGGCCAAGCTTGCTGCCGAGCAACATGAGGCGCGGGTGACCGAAGTCCAAGTGGAGCTCTAGGATGCCGCCAAGAAGCTGGAGGCCCTTGAGAAGGGGCAGGAGGAGCAATCCTCCCGGCTATCCAAGGCGGAGAAGAAGCTTCATGAGGCGAGGAGTGACGCTCGAGGCGTCCGGGAGGAGCTCCGGCAAGCGGCGCAAATTGCCAATGGTAAGAAATATTTACTGTAGAGTGTGTTCGGAGGCAACAGATTCGCCCTGCTGACGAGGGTCTGGCGCTCCGCAGGCGTCTTCGCTGAGCTCCCGAAGAATGCGGCGGCTGCGGCGAGGCACTATGCCACCGTCGAGGAGGACTCCACGCATCGGCTCTTCTGGTCACAATTTCCGGACTCCGGGCTTCCGCCCCTCCTCAGCGATCAAATGAAGCAGCTGATGGAGATGCATTGGATGTCCGAGCTGGCCTTGAAGGACCTCTGTGTCAGCCTGCGGCCGGCGGAGCCCCTTCTGGACACCTACTTTGGCCTTGTGCAGAGGCTGAGGGAGGCGCCACTCCGGATTGACGCCGTGAAGAGGTCGGCGTGCCTTGAGGGGGCGAGGCTCGCGTTTGTGAAGACCTGGTTCATTGGCCAAGGATTAACCCAATGGAGATGGCCATTGGTCCTCTGCCCTAGGGGAAGGAGCACCGCCGCCCCGAGCAGTACTTCACGCAGGTCATGATAGGAGCACGGGCGATAGAGGGCCAGTGTTTAGAAAATGTAATGCTTGAGTAGCTGTAATCAAGTGTGTACCAAGTGGGACTTATGCTTTATTATGCACCCGGCGAACTTGTTTGATATTGTAGTGATTAAATTTTAACTCCTGTGTGGCCGTATGTTAATTCTGAACGCTACCAGTCGTTAGCTTCAGCCCCCAAGTGAATATCACGAGGGGTGTTTTGTCTCCGCACTGTAACCCTTAGCCAACGTCTTGGTGCCCGGAGGCGGTAGTGTGGGAACAAAACCAGGCAATCAAACTATTCGGTTTTATTGCCTTCACTTAGCCGTAGGAGCTTGACGGTGGGGACTAGGGACTAGCCCCCGGTGTATGTGTAATGTACTTGGGGGTTGAAGCTTACCCTTTCCAATCACATGGTTTGTGTTAAGACGAACCCTTCATGTGACACGGCTAAATCACCAATGATTTTTAGAGTCCAACCTCGTCATCGGATCGCAGACCCGTTCACGCTTACTATGACGATCAGTTTTCAGCTTTTCCCTCCTGAGGTACTTGACCGGGCAAGCCAGTAGTACAATCGCAGGGGTTCTCCCTTTGCCCTCTTAGCTGAACTAGCGGAACATAAGGGGCAAACACAGGAGTCGGGCAACCCAACTATTGACCCAAGACATAGTTCGGAACAGATGCATATAGTGCAATATCCGAGACGCCAGACACCTAGCGAGAAGCGATGCCGGACTTAAGGGTATTGAGCTGACACATAAATCGAACTCGTGACTGACTAATATATTTTTTCATGCCGGGCTATTCGAAGAGCGATGAGAGAGTCGGAGAGGGACAGAAAGATTGCAAGAATGCGGATATCCGAACACCATAAAAGGTATTTTATTATTTCTCGTAAGCTCAGGACGTCTAACCGTACAATTTGAACTGCGAAGGCAGCAGTTGTAAGAAGGAAAAAGGAGTTTTTACAGAGGAAAGGTTGACGCAGGGCCTTGATGCGTGAGTTGAAGTCTTCACTGTGCCCTGTTGCACGGCTGCGCCTTTGCTTCTGATAGGTGGGGGCTGAGACCTTCAAAGAGTCCTTGATGGGCGAGGGCTCTGCTTGTGGTGCTTTATGCTTGGGGGTATCCGGAGTTAATCCCCGGATCGTCCGAAGACCAGGTCGCCCCAAAGTTCGGTTGAGCCGAACATGTACTTCGGATGAAAGAATGCCTCACGGCTGCCCATGAAATTTTAAGCACAAAGTTGTGCTGGCAAGGCACATGGAGCATGGAGGAGATAGGCGTGCCGTGGGGCGCGTATCCCTATTTGCGGCGAACGCATGCGGGCTCCCATGATGGAGAACGGGTTCGAACCCGTTTGTTGTTGTCGCCGTCCTTTATGGCGGGTCGGCATCCGGGCCTATATGGGCCGATGTTATATTCGGCCGCTAGGGCTGTAGTGTGTTCTTCGGTTCGAAGTGAGCGTTCACTGTTGCCGTTGATAGTTATGACCCATGAAGGGCCCGGCATCTTCAGCTTGAGGTACGCGTAATGCGGGACGGCATTGAATTTGGCTAACATTGTTCGGCTGAGGAGGGCATGATAGCCGCTGCGAAAAGGTGCAATGTCGAAGATCAAGTCTTCGCTTCGGAAGTTATCCGGGGATCCGAACACTACTTCAAGTGTTACGGAGCCCGTGCAGCGGGCCTCCACTCCTGGAATGACTCCTTTGAAAGTGGTATTACTGGGTTTGATCCTTGACGGGTCGATCCCCATTTTCTTCACTGTATCCTCGTATATCAGATTGAGGCTGCTTCCTCCGTCCATTAGGACTCTAGTGAGGTGGAATCCATCGATAATGGGATCTAGCACTAGGGCTGCGGACCCCCCATGGCGTATGCTCATGGGGTGGTCCCTGCGATCGAACGTGATCGGGCAAGCCGACCATGGATTGAACTTCGGTGCTACTGGTTCGACGGAGTATACGTCTCATAGCGCTCGCTTCCTCTCCTTCTTCGGTATGTGGGTTGCATAGATCATATTCACCGTCTTGACTTCGGAAGGGAAGGGCTTTTGGCCTCCATTATTTAGCCTGCGGGGCTCGTCCTCGCCCTCACTGCATGGGCTCTTGCCCGAGTCTTCGGCGTTGAGCTTGCCGGCCTGCTTTATCACCCAACAGTTATGGTTGGAGTGGTTGGCAGGCTTTTCGGACGTGCCATGGATCTGGCAGGGCCTGTCCAGAATTGTATCAAGCCTGGACAGGCCGTCGTTGTTGCCTTTAGGGGCCTTTTTGCGCTGTCCAGACTTCGGGTTTCGGAATCCGGCGTTTACTGCCGTATCCTCGCCTTCGCCATCATTGTGGCGACGTTTCTTCTTGCTGCGTCGTGGCTTTCTGTTTCCGTCCCGGACTTCAGAAGTACCAGGGGTATCGGGATTGGTGGTTTTACGAGCAAGCCAACTGTCCTCGCCTGCGCAAAAGTGGGTCATGAGTGAAGTAAGGGCTGCCATGGTTCATGGTTTATCCTGGCCGAGCTGCCTTATGAGCCATTCATCCCTGACACTATGCTTGAAGGTGGCCAAGGCTTCGGCGTCCGGATAGTCGACAATCTGGTTTTTCTTGGTGAGGAATCGGTTCCAAAACTATCGGGCAGATTCTCCGGGTTGTTACATAATGCGATTTAGGTCGTCGGCGTCCGGAGGCCGGACATAGGTGCCCTGAAAGTTTGCTCGAAAAGCGTCCTCCAGCTCTTCCCAACAACCTATAGAGTCTTCGGGGAGGCTGTTCAACCAGTGCCGAGCTGGGCCTTTGAGCTTTAGCGGCAAATATTTAATGGCGTGGAGGTCATCCCCTCGTGCCATGTGAATGTGGAGGAGGAAATCCTCTATCCATACGGCTGGATCCATGGTTCCATCGTATGATTCAATGTTCACAGGTTTGAAGCCTTCCGGGAATTGATGTTGCATGACCCTCTCTGTGAAGCATAAGGGGTGTGCGGCGCCCCTGGCTTGGGCTATGTCGCGTCGGAGGTCTTCGGTCCTCCGAATCTGCTGCTGTTCCCGGATTCTATCATTTCGGTTTACCCGATCGTAGTATGCTTCCCGGTACGCGGGCGAGTCTTGCCTGGGTCCGTAAATGGACCTGGTGCGACCTCCCCTGGCGTCTAGGTCATGGCGAAGATCGTACTCGTAAGTGGGCCACGCTTGATCCTTGCCGTAACGGCGAGGTGGGGCGGCTGGGCGTTCGGCCTTGTCAGCTTCTCTGTCCCGTCCTCTAGGGGGACGGTCCGGCTGTCCGGCTTGTGTATATGTTGCACGTGTTGGCTCTAAGGCTTCATCGTCGAACTGGGGTAGCAATTTTTGCATAGGATAGCTCTTAACTTGCTGTTCGTGGTCGTTCCCCTCTTCGGCGGCGAGGACTTTGGTCCATCGATCATTGAGGGTGTCTTGTTCGGCCTTGCTTTTGCGCTTTTGTTTCTTCAGGCTGCGAGCAGTGGCTAAAAGCCTCCGTTTGAACAGTTCCTGCTCCAGCGGGTCTTCGAGGACGATGAAATCGTCCTCCCCGAGACTGGCCTCCTCTTTAGAGAGTGGGAGGTAATTGCTGTCTTCGGAGTCATCATGGCCTTCTAGACTGAGCGGGTCCTCCTGCCCCGCAGGGTCATCCTGGTGATGCTCGTTGGCTGCGGCTCCGGTGGGGTCATCCATATTATTCTCGGTGTCGTTCTCTGCCGAGTCTATGTTGCTCGTATGGCTTCAGCGTGGTTTTGACTGGCGGCGTTGTTTTCGTCGTTTGGGTGGCTCGTCTCTGGGCTTGCCTCTGTCCTGATTGGGGGTGCCGTCGCCGTCTTTGGGGGTGTCCACCATGTAAATATCGTAGGTGGACATGGCCGTTCAGCGGCCGGTGATGGGGGGACCGACCTCAGCGTTAGTCGTGGTTACGTCCTCCTCGTCCATGTATTCGGCATTCTCCGAATTGTAGTCTAACATATCGGTTAAATCCTCGATAGTTGCTACTAAATGGGTGGTGGGTGGGGGGCAAATTTCCCTGTCAAAGGCCTCGAAGGGTCAGTGATTGAAGGCGAAGGGCAAATTCTCCTGGATAGTCATTTTCTAAATTCGGTCTAGCGCCTCGTTCAACATATCGAGGGTGGCCGGACTCGAGGGCTCTAGGCCGGACTTTGTGGCGATGAAGCGGAGGCCAGTCTGTGACTCAACCGATCCTTGGTCCTGGACGGACCTGTCTTCGGGATTCGGGACCGAAACCTTGAGGGGCACCGGTTTGTCCTCGGAAACTGAGGGTGTGCTTTGGGCCGGGGGTGACCTCTGGCCGCCTTTCGCCAACTCAGGGTGCGGGCTCGAGGCCAGCAAGGTGTTGTGGGGGAGGAGCTCGGCTGAGATCGAATCTTGGCCTCTGAACTCTGGTTCTGCCTCGAGGGTCGGGGATAAATCCTACGCTGATGTAGGTTCGGTTGATAGTGGGGTGAGGTCTCCTCTCTCGAGGAGTCCTTCCTGGCACAAAGCCATTTAGTAGACCGAGACCGATTCGCAGATCGGATCGGAGGTGTAAGCCGGAGTAAGTGCGGCAAGGCCTGCGGGGGTGGTGAATCCGGTGAAAACCAGATCCCCCCGCGCGTCAGTGGTGTACTCCAGATTGCCAAATCAAATCCGGTGTTCGAGAGCGAAGTTGTCGACCTGACCAAGACGGCCGGTCGGATCGGCGTGTAGCACGATGCTGCCAAAAGCGAAGAGTTGTCCAGGGACAAAGAGGTCCATGGAACTGATGTCCTCTCCAAGGACTAAACGAGCCATCGATCCTTCCGGCGATCCAATCAGCGGAACTCTCAATGAAAGCACCAATGTCGGTGTCAAAACCGGCAGACCTCGGGGTAGGGGGTCCCGAGCTGTGGATCTAGGATCAATGGATAATAGGGGACGATGAACACAGTGTTTACCCAGGTTCGGGCCCTCTCAAAGAGGTAAAACCCTACGTCCTGCTTGATTGTATTGAATATATGATGGAGTTTACAGAGTAGATCTACCTCGAGATCAGCATGAGCTAAACCCTAGGCTATGAGGTGATGAATATAGCTCTAACCCTAATGACTACAACCCTCGGTTTATATTGACACCGATAGGGTTAGGGTTGCCGAAGATAGATTACAACAAGAAAGAAAAGGATCTCGTCCACCCTTAACTTGGAGGGCACACCATGGCTTCACAAATCTCCGGTCACCACACGGCTCCACCAGTCCGGCCCACGTACAATGGGTCGTCGCCCTGAGGACCCCTTAGTCCATGACTCCCTCAACTGGCAAGGGTTGTAAGAGTCCAGGATAAGGTACTCAGTCAGGCTTAGCAAGCTGACAAACCTGACATTGTTGTAGAGCAAGTTTGATCATTTTCTTCATATTCTTCCAATGAAACAGTTGAGAGATTCTTCGATAGGTTACTGGGAACCCAGAATGTCCACCAGCTGAACTAGCATGCAAATTGTCAATGATTTTGCCTTGCAAGTGTTCATCTGGACCAATCCAAATACATTTCTTGAAACAGAGCAGACCCCCATGCAATGTGAACTTTGGATCAGCGGCTGGATCAACAGCTAGTTTCTGCAGGATGGCCAAGGTGTTAAGATCCAAAGACTAGCTGTGCATGATCTCTTGCAGCTAGGCTGGTTGAATTTCAGAAATTGCATAACAGTCACCAGGTTCATGTGGACGACGGGACAGAGCATCAACAGCTCTGTTATCAGCTCCCTTCATGTACATAATTTTATAGTCCAAGCCAAATATCTTCGTGAGAGCTTTTTGCTGCCAAGCTGTATGCAAATGTTGTTCTGTCAGACTGACTAGGGCTCTTTGATCAGTGATAATGTTGAATTCCTTCAACTGTAGATAAGAGTGCCACTGCTCCACTGCAAGAAGAATTGCCAGAAAATCTTTCTCATACACTGACGTGTCTGATTCTTTGGGCCCAAGGCCTTGCTAACAAAAGCAAGAGGATGGCCATCTTCTGTTAAAACAGCTCCTATTCCACGGCCACTAGATATGTTTCTATAGTGAATGGTTTCTGAAAATTTGGGAGAGCCAAGACTGGTGCAGTAACCAGAGCATTTTTAAGAGTTTGAAATGTTGTGTCTTCTATCTCAGTCCATACAAACACAGTTCCCTTGCGCAGAAGATTAGTCATGGGCTTGGCAATAATTCCAAAATGGCGAATGAATTTCCTGTAGTAGCCGGCTAGGCCAAGGAAGCTTCTAACCTCTTTCACTGATACTGGTGCTGGCCACTTTTCAATAGTGATAATCTTTTCAGGGTTTGTAGAAACTCCATCCTTGCTAATGATGTGGCCAAGGTAGAGCAACCTTTGGGAGGCAAATTCACATTTGGATATTTTCACACACCACTTATCTCTTTGCAGTACTTGCAACACCTTCCTGATGTGCTCTAGATGTTGTTTCAGTGTTTTACTGAAAACCAGAATATCATCAAAGAATACCAGCAAAAAATGCCTAAGCATTTCAGGTTCTTGTGACAGGGAAACATTCATGGCTCCTTGGAAGGTGTTAGGTGCTCCTGTCAGTCCAAATCCCATAACCAGAAACTCCAAGTGCCCATGATGAGTCTGAAATGTTGTCTTGTATTCTTCTCCAGGAGCTAATCTTATCTGATGATATCCGGCTTTGAGGTCAAGCTTTGTAAACCACTGTGCACCATGCAACTCATCCAAGAGCTCATCTATCACTGGCACAGGAAATTTTTCTTTGATTGTAAGAGCATTCAGATGTCTATAATGTTGGGTAACGTAGCATGCAATTTCAAAAAAATTCCTATGCTCACGCAAGATCTATCTAGGAGATGCATAGCAACGAGAGGGGAGAGTGTGTCCACGTACCCTCGTAGACCAAAAGCGGAAGCGTTAGGTTAACGCGGTTGATGTAGTCGAACGTCTTCACGATCCAACCGATCCAAGCACCGAATGTACGGCACTTCCGTGTTCAGCACATGTTCAGCTCGATGACGTCCCTCGAACTCTTGATCTAGTAGAGGGTCGAGGGAGAGTTTCGTCAGCACGACGGCGTGGCGACGGTGTTGGTGATGTGATCCGCGCAGGGCTTCGCCTAAGCACTACGACGCTATGACCGGAGGAGTAAACTGTGGAGGGGGCACCGCACACGGCTAAGAGAAATCTTGGTGTGTCTTTGGGGTGCCCCCCGCCCCCGTATATAAAGGAGGGGGGAGGAGGCGGCCGGCCTAGAGGGGGCGCGCCAAGGGGGGAGTCCTACTAGGACTCCCAGTCCTAGTAGGATTCCCCTTTCCTTTCCGGAGAAGGGGGGAAGGGGAAAGAGGTGGAGGAGAAGAAGGAAAGGGGGGCCGCGCCCCCCACCCCTAGTCCAATTCGGTTTGGGATTGGGGAGGCACGCGCCACCACCTGGCCGCCGGCCTCCTCTCTTCACTAGGGCCCATGAAGGCCCAATAGTCCCCCGGGGGGTTCCGGTAACCTCCCGGTACTCCAAAAAATGTCCGAACCTTTCCGAAACCATTCCGGTGCCCGAACATAACCTTCCAATATATCAATCTTTACCTCTCGACCATGTCGAGACTCCTCGTCATGTCTGTGATCTCATCCGGGACTCCGAACAATCTTCGGTCACCAAAACACATAACTCATAATACAAATCGTCATCGAACGTTAAGCGTGCAGACCCTACGGGTTCGAGAACTATGTAGACATGACCGAGACATATCTCCGATCAATAACCAATAGCGGAACCTGGATGCTCATATTGGTTCCCACATATTCTACGAAGATCTTTATCGGTCAAACTGTAATGACAACATACGTTATTCCCTTTGTCATCGGTATGTTACTTGCCCGAGATTCGATCGTCGGTATCTTCATACCTAGTTCAATCTTGTTACTGGCAAGTCTCTTTACTCGTTCCATAATGTATCATTCCGTAACTAACTCATTAGTCACATTGCTTGCAAGGATTATAGTGATGTGCATTACCGAGAGGGCCCAGAGATACCTCTCCGATACTCGGAGTGACAAATCCTAATCTCGATTTATGCCAACCCAACAAACACCTTCGGAGACACCTGTAGAGCATCTTTATAATCACCCAGTTACGTTGTGACGTTTGATAGCACACAAGGTGTTCCTCTGGTATTCGGGAGTTGCATAATCTCATAGTCAGAGGAATATGTATAAGTCATGAAGAAAGCAATAGCAATAAAACTTAACAATCATTATGCTAAGCTAACGGATGGGTCTTGTGCATCACATCATTCTCCTAATGATGTGATCCCGTTCATCAAATGACAACACATGTCTATGGTTAGGAAACTTAACCATCGTTGATTAACAAGCTAGTCTACTAGAGGCATACTAGGGACACTGTGTTTTGTCTATGTATTCACACATGTATCAAGTTTTCGGTTAATACAATTCTAGCAGGAAGAATAAACATTTATCATGATATAAGGAAATATAAATAACAACTTTATTATTGCCTCTAGGGCATATTTCCTTCAGTCTCCCACTTGCACTAGAGTCAATAATCTAGTTCACATCGCCATGTGATTTAACACCAATAGTTCACATCTTTATGTGATTAACACCCATAGTTCATATCGCCATGTGACCAACACCCAAAGAGTTTACTAGAGTCAATAGTCTAGTTCACATTGCCATGTGATTAATACCCAAAGAGTATTAAGGTGTGATCATGTTTTGCTTGTGAGAGAAGTTTAGTCAACGGGTCTGCCACATTCAGATCCGTATGTATTTTGTAAAATTTCTATGTTTACAATGCTCTGCATGGAGCTACTCTAGCTAATTGCTCCCACTTTCAATACGTATCCAAATTGAGACTCAGGGTCATCTGGATCGGTGTAAAAGCTTGCATCGACGTAACTCTTTACGACGAACTCTTCATCACCTCCATAACCGAGAAACATTTCCTTAGTCCTCTAAGGATAATTTTTGACCGCTGTCTAGTGATCTACTCCTGGATCACTATTGTACCCCCTTGACAAACTCATGGCAAGGTACACATCAGGTTTGGTACACAGCATGGCATACTTTATAGAACCTATGGCTGAGGCATAGGGAATGACTTTCATTCTCTCTCTATCTTCTATCGTGGTCATGCTTTGAGTCTTACTCAACTTTATACGTTGAATACAGGCAAGAACTCTTTCTTTGACTGATCCTTTTTGAACTCCTTCAAAACTTTGTCAAGGTATATGCTTTGTGAAAGTCCTATTAAGCGTCTCGATCTATCCCTATAGATCTTGATGCTCAATACTTAAGCAGCTTCACCGAGGTCTTTTTATTGAAAAATTCTTATTCAAGTATCCTTTTATGCTATCCAGAAATTCTATATCATTTCCAATCAACAATATGTCATCCACATATAATATTAGAAATGCTACAGAGCTCCCACTCACTTTCTTGTAAATGCAGGCTTCTCCAAAAGTCTGTATAAAACCATATGCTTTGATCACACTATCAAAGCGTATATTCCAACTCCGAGAGGCTTGCACCAGTCCATAAATGGATCGCTGGAGCTTGCACACTTTGTTAGCACCTTTAGGATCGACAAAACCTTCTGGTTGCATCATATACAACTCTTCTTTGAGAAATCCATTAAGGAATGCAGTTTTGACGTCCATTTGCCAGATTTCATAATCATGAAATGCAGCAATTGCTAACATGATTCGGACAGACTTAAGCATCGCTACGGGTGAGAAGGTCTCATCGTAGTCAACCCCTTGAACTTGTCGAAAACCTTTCGCAACAAGTCGAGCTTTGTAGATAGTAACACTACCATCAGCATCCGTCTTCCTCTTGAAGATCCATTTATTCTTAATGGCTTGCCGATCATCGGGCAAATCCACCAAAGTCCACACTTTGTTCTCATACATGGATCCTATCTCAGATTTCATGGCCTCAAGCCATCTGTCGGAATCTGGGCTCATCATAGCTTCTTCATAGTTCGTAGGTTCGTCATGGTCTAGTAACATGACTTCCAGAACAGGATTACCGTACCACTCTGGTGCGGAACGTACTCTGGTTGACCTACGATGTTCGGTAGTAACTTGATCTGAAGTTTCATGATCATCATCATTAGCTTCCTCACTAATTGGTGTAGGCATCACGGGAACTATTTTCTGTCATGAGTTATTCTCCAATTCGAGAGAAGGTACAATTATCTCATCAAGTTCTACTTTCCTCCCACTCACTTCTTTCGAGAGAAACTCCTTCTCTAGAAAGGATCCATTCTTAGCAACAAAGATCTTGCCTTCGGATCTGTGATAGAAGGTGTACCCAACAGTTTCTTTTGGGTATCCTATGAAGACGCACTTCTCCGATTTGGGTTCGAGCTTATCAGGCTGAAGCTTTTTTACATAAGCATCGCAACCCCAAACTTTAAGAAATGACAGCTTAGGTTTCTTGCCAAACCACAGTTCATTCGGTGTCATCTCAACGGATTTAGATGGTGCCCTATTTAATGTGAATGCAGCTGTCTCTAATGCATAACCCCAAAACGATAGTGGTAAATCGGTAAGAGACATCATAGATCGCAAAATATCTAATAAAGTACTGTTACGACGTTCGGACACACCATTACGGTGTGGTGTTCCAGGTGGCGTGAGTTGTGAAACTATTCCACATTGTTTTAAATGAAGACCAAACTCGTAACTCAAATATTCGGCTCCGCGATCAGATCGTAGAAACTTTATTTTCTTGTTACGATGATTTTCCACTTCACTCTGAAATTCTTTGAACTTTTCAAATGTTTCAGACTTATGTTTCATTAAGTAGATATACCCATATCTGCTCAAATCATCTGTGAAGGTCAGAAAATAATGATACCCGCCGTGAGCCTCAACACTCATCGGACCGCATACATCGGTATGTATTATTTCTAATAAGTCATTTGCTCGCTCCATTGTTCCGGAGAACTGAGTTTTAGTCATCTTGCCCATGAGGCATGGTTCGCAAGTATCAAATGATTCATAATCAAGTGATTCCAAAAGTCCATCTGCATGGAGTTTCTTCATGCGCTTTACACCAATATGACCTAAACGGCAGTGCCACAAATATGTTGCACTATCATTATTAACTTTGCATCTTTTGGCATCAATATTATGAATATGTGTATCACCACGATCGAGATTCAACAAAAATAGACCACTCTTCAAGGGTGCATGACCATAAAAGATATTACTCATATAAATAGAACAACCATTATTCTCTGATTTAAATGAATAACCGTCTCGCATTAAACAAGATCCAGATATAATGTTCATGCTCAACGCTGGCACCAAATAACAATTATTCAGGTCTAAAACTAATCCCGAAGGTAGATGTAGAGGTAGCGTGCCGACGGCGATCACGTCGACCTTGGAACCATTCCCGACGCGCATCGTCACCTCGTCCTTAGCCAATCTTCGTTTAATCTGTAGTCCCTGTTTCAAGTTACAAATATGAGCAACCGAACCGGTATCAAATACCCAGGCACTACTACGAGCATTAGTAAGGTACACATCAATAACATGTATATCAAATATACCTTTGTTCACTTTGCCATCCTTCTTATCCGCCAAATACTTGGGGCAGTTCCGCTTCCAGTGACCAGTCCCTTTGCAGTAGAAGCACTCAGTTTCAGGCTTAGGTCCAGACTTGGGCTTCTTCCCGGGAGTAGCAACTTGCTTGCTATTCTTCTTGAAGTTCCCCTTCTTCCCTTTGCCCTTTTTCTTGAAACTAGTGGTCTTGTTAACCATCAACACTTGATGCTCCTTCTTGATCTCTACCTCCGCAGCCTTTAGCATTGCGAAGAGCTCGGGAATCATCTTCTCCATCCCTTGCATATTATAGTTCATCATGAAGCCTTTATAGCTTGGTGGCAGTGATTGAAGAACTCTGTCAATAACACTATCATCCGGGAGATTAACTCCCAGCTGAGTCAAGTGGTTATGGTACCCAGACATTCTGGGTATGTGTTCACTAACAGAACTGTTCTCCTCCATCTTGCAGCTATAGAACTTGTTGGAGACTTCATATCTCTCAACTCGGGCATTTGCTTGAAATATTAACTTCAACTCCTAGAACATCTCATATGCTCCATGACGTTCAAAACATCTTTGAAGTCCCGATTCTAAGCCGTAAAGCATGGCACACTGAACTATCGAGTAGTCATCAGATCAAGCTTGCCAGATGTTCATAACATCAGCATCTGCTCTTGCAGCAAGCCTTTCACCTAGCGGTGCATCAAGGACATAATTCTTCTGTGCAACAATGAGGATAATCCTCAAGTTACGGACCCAGTCCATGTAGTTGCTACCATCATCTTTCAACTTAGCTTTCTCTAGGAACGCATTAAAATTCAAGGGAACGGTAGCACGTGCCATTGATCTACAACATAGATATGCAAAAACTATCAGGACTAAGTTCATGATAAATTAAAGTTCAATTAATCATATTACTTAAGAACTCCCACTTAGATGGACATCCCTCTAGTCATCTAAATGATCACGTGATCCATATCAACTAAACCATGTCCGATCATCACGTGAGATGGAGTAGTTTTCAATGGTGAACATCTCTATGTTGATCATATCTACTATATGATTCACGTTCGACCTTTCGGTCTCAGTGTTCCGAGGCCATATCTGCATATGCTAGGCTCATCAAGTTTAACCCGAGTATTCTGCACGTGCAAAACTGTCTTGCACCCGTTGTATGTGAACGTAGAGCTTATCACACCCGATCATCACGTGGTGTCTCGGCACGACGAACTATCACAACGGTGCATACACAGGGAGAACACTTATACCTTGAAATTTAGTGAGGGGTCATCTTATAATGCTACCGCCGTACTAAGCAAAATAAGATGCATAAAAGATAAACATCACATGCAATCAAAATATGTGACATGATATGGCCATCATCATCTTGTGCCTTTGATCTCCATCTCCAAAGCATCGTCATGATTTCCATCGTCACCGGCTTGACACCTTGATCTCCATCGTAGCGTCGTTGTCATCTCGCCAACTATTGCTTCTACAACTATCGCTAACGCATAGTGATAAAGTAAAGCAATTACATGGCGATTGCATTTCATACAATAAAGCGACAACCATAAGGCTCCTGCCAGTTGCCGATAACTTTTACAAAACATGATCATCTCATACAATAACGTGTATCACATCATGTCTTGACCATATCACATCACAACATGCCCTGCAAAAACAAGTTAGACGTCCTCTACTTTGTTGTTGCAAGTTTTACGTGGCTGCTACGGGCTTCTAGTAAGAACCGTTCTTACCTACGCATCAAAACCACAACGATTTTTCGTCAAGAGTGTTGTTTTAACCTTCAACAAGGATCAGCCGTAGTCAAACTCGATTCAACTAAAGTTGGAGAAACAGACACCCGCCAGCCACCTGTGTGCAAAGCACGTCGATAGAACCAGTCTCATGAACGCGGTCATGTAATGTCGGTCCGGGCCGCTTCATCCAACAATACCGCCGAATCAAAGTAAGACGTTGGTGGTAAGCAGTATGACTATTATCGCCCACAACTCTTTGTGTTCTATTCGTGCATATCATCTACGCATAAACCTGGCTCGGATGCCACTGTTGGGTAACGTAGCATGCAATTTCAAAAAAATTCCTACGCTCACGCAAGATCTATCTAGGAGATGCATAGCAACGAGAGGGGAGAGTGTGTCCATGTACCCTCGTAGACCGAAAGCGGAAGCGTTATGTTAACGCGGTTGATGTAGTCGAACGTCTTCACAATCCAACCGATCCAAGCACCGAACGTACGGCACCTCCGTGTTCAGCACACGTTCAGCTCGATGACGTCCCTCGAACTCTTGATCCAGTAGAGGGTTGAGGGAGAGTTCTGTCAGCACGACGGCGTGGCGACGGTGTTGGTGATGTGATCCGCGCAGGGCTTCGCCTAAGCACTACGACGCTATGACCGGAGGAGTAAACTATGGAGGGGGACACCGCACATGGCTAAGAGAAATCTTGGTGTGTCTTTGGGGTGCCCCCCGCCCCCGTATATAAAGGAGGGGGGAGGAGGCGGCCGGCCTAGAGGGGGCGCGCCAAGGGGGGGGTCCTACTAGGACTCCCAGTCCTAGTAGGATTCCCCTTTCCTTTCCGGAGAAGGGGGGAAGGGGAAAGAGGTGGAGGAGAAGAAGGAAAGGGGGACCGCGCCCCCCACCCCTAGTCCAATTCGATTTGAGCTTGGGGGGGCGCGCGCCACCACCTGGCCGCCGGCCTCCTCTCTTCACTAGGGCCCATGAAGGCCCAATAGTCCCCCGGGGGGTTCCGGTAACCTCCCGGTACTCTGAAAAATGTCCGAACCTTTCCGAAACCATTCCGGTGCCCGAACATAACCTTCCAATATATCAATCTTTACCTCTCGACCATTTCGAGACTCCTCGTCATGTCCGTGATCTCATCCGGGACTCCGAAAAATCTTCGGTCACCAAAACACATAACTCATAATACAAATCGTCATCTAACGTTAAGCGTGCAGACCCTACGGGTTTGAGAACTATGTAGACATGACCGAGACATATCTCCAATCAATAGCCAATAGCGGAACCTGGATGCTCATATTGGTTCCCACATATTCTACGAAGATCTTTATCGGTCAAACTGTAATGACAACATACGTTATTCCCTTTGTCATCGGTATGTTACTTGCCCGAGATTCGATCGTCGGTATCTTCATACCTAGTTCAATCTTGTTACTGGCAAGTCTCTTTACTCGTTCCGTAATGTATCATCCCGTAACTAACTCATTAGTCACATTGCTTGCAAGGCTTATAGTGATGTGTATTACCGAGAGGGCCCAGAGATACCTCTCTGATACTCGGAGTGACAAATCCTAATCTCGATTTATGCCAACCCAACAAACACCTTCGGAGACACCTGTAGAGCATCTTTATAATCACCCAGTTACGTTGTGACATCCTAATCTCGATTTATGCCAACCCAACAAACACCTTCGGAGACACCTGTAGAGCATCTTTATAATCACCCAGTTACGTTGTGACGTTTGATAGCACACAAGGTGTTCCTCCGGTATTCGGGAGTTGCATAATCTCATAGTCAGAGGAATATGTATAAGTCATGAAGAAAGCAATAGCAATAAAACTTAACGATCATTATGCTAAGCTAACGGATGGGTCTTGTGCATCACATCATTCTCCTAATGATGTGATCCCGTTCATCAAATGACAACACATGTCTATGGTTAGGAAACTTAACCATCTTTGATTAACGAGCTAGTCTAGTAGAGGCATACTAGGGACACTGTGTTTTGTCTATGTATTCACACATGTATCAAGTTTCCGGTTAATACATTTCTAGCATGAATAATAAACATTTATCATGATATAAGGAAATATAAATAACAACTTTGTTATTGCCTCTAGGGCATATTTCCTTCATATAATCCACCACAAGCCTCCAGGTATGGTCCTTCTTCTTGACCAGGAGAATTGGTGAAGAAAATGGACTATTACTCCTTCTGATAACACCTGAATCTAACATCTCTTGAATCTGCTTTTCCACTTCATCTTTCAGTTCTGGAGCCAGCCTATAAGGCCCGAGAGAGAAGGGTCTGGCTCCAGGCACAAGAGGAATTGAATGGTCGCAAGCTCTTTCTGGAGGTAGGCCAACTGGAATAGCAAAGACATCTTGATATTGCTCAATTAATTCTTGAATTTCTAGCAAAATAGTTGGTGCATTCTCATTAGTAACTACAGACAGCTCGATAATGGTGCAGGCAAACTCTACAGGTGCTCCTCCCTGGATTGTGACTGGCTTGCCATGCAAGGGAAAAGACATCCATTGTTGTTCCCAATCCACAGTCATGGGACTATGTTTTGCTAACCAGTCCATACCCAGAATTCCATCATAACAGCTGAGAAGCAGTATTCTAAGGTCATGCTCAAACTAGATTCCCTTCACTGACCATTGGCATTTTGGTACATAACTGGAACGGTTCATAATTCCTCCATTAGCCACCTTGACTTTCATTCCTGTACATTTCTGCACTCCTGCCATTTTTGCTGTTGTGTTAGTATCCACAAATGAGTGAGTACTGCCTGAATCCACTAAAAATGTTCTCTGTTGTTCTTGAATGATGAAAACTAGTTGGAAAGCCTTGCTATGGGTTGATTTTCCTTCAGCTGCTTCAGATATAGCCATGAGATTTACCTCCTCATCTTCATCTGCAAGTAATTCGTCTGTGGATGTGCACTGAAAAAATTCAACCATTTCCTGCACCACATGCAGTGACACAGTCTATTTACATTGGTGGTCTCTGCTCCATTTTTCACCACACATGAAACAGAAGCCATTGGCCTTGCGATAAGCTCTCAGAGCTTCCCACCTATCCTCCCCTAGCTTCTGCCTTTGTGTATCTGAACTGCTCCTTCTATCTTCAGCAGTTTTGGTCGAAGAGGGTTTAACTGAAGATACTGACGATGAGTATTGTTGCCGCCTTACTGTCTGACCATGCTGGAGAGTAGAATTTGTGAGCGATTCATGTAGTAACACCAATTCATAGGCTGCATCGAGATCCGGGGACTGATGCAGCGCCACCATCACTCTGACAGATGGATGCAGGCCATCGATAAACTTGGTAACGTAGTGCACAGATACTAGAACTGTCTCATATGCAGATAACTGGTCGTACAGTTCAGCAAATTGCTCCACATAATCCTCCGCAGTACCCGTATGAGAAATGTTGTGGAATTTGCGTACCAGCGCCTGGTGTTGGTTACAACCAAATCTGCACTGTAGTAACCTGCAAAAATCTTCCCATGGTGCATTCGGTGCTCTTCGTTGTACTGATTCCAACCATCTCGCTGCTGGTCCTTCAAACATGGTGGATGTGAATTGAACCCAGAGTGACCGCGGCGTACCACACATACTGAAGTAATCTTCGCATCTCGTTTGCCAGAGCCTCGGATTGGTGCCGTTAAATTGAGGCAAATCAATGCGCGGACCAAATCCATAAGCATCAGTACTCTCTCGGTGCAATTCGGCCAACCACGAACTGAATACTAGGTTGTGATCAGATCTCGTACCTCTCGCCGGGGTGGGACGTACGGAACGTGATCCTATCCCTTGGCTGCAGGAGCAGAGCGGCTGCCTTCAGGACCCGCGTCGCCGTTGCCCGATGCGGACTGATTCGTGGGTGCGCGACCTCCTGTGGACGAAGCGGAGGTGGGCGACGGGCGCTCCAGCCCAGCGCGGAGCCCATCCATGTCGACTCCGATCCACAGCTTGAGGTCGTCGATGTGCGACGTCAGATCGCCCACGATGGAGCGCAACGACTGCGCCGCTTCCTCATCTTGGCGCTTGAAACGAACGTCGAGGGACTCCGCCAGGTCGGCCTTGAGGAACTCGTAAACCGCCTTCGTCGCCGGCGACAAGCTCTCCATGATTTCACGGCGGCGACGCGCCGCAAACCTCGTCGCGTGCGGGTGGTGGCACGTTACTCGCTGCGCCAGGATCTATGGCTCTGATGCCAATTGTAAGCAACAATTTGCTCTCCTTGATCTAGCTCTATTGATATGCTCAAATCTCAATTATCAGTACAGGAGAATTCGAATTGGAGGGAGGAGGAGGAAGAAGAATTCAAGCCAGCTAACCACACATGCTTCCTATCTTATCCAGTCCTCGGCCGAAGCCGCCCTCCCACCCGTTACAGATGAAGTGACCCAATATATAACAGCTAGCTACCGGGCCCATTCTGGGCCAGGGCCACGCAACCGCGCTGGCGCTCCCGTGTTTCTCCTGGGCCTGGCCTGCTGCTCGCTTGCCTGGTCGTCCTGTAGCAGTTCCTGTGTTGTCGTTGGATGCTCAGTAGTACTGCTGACATGTTGCCATGCTTAGTGACTCTGTTAGTGTGGTGTGTGATTAGTGGGATTGTTTACGTACATCACTTGTTGCTTGAAATGTAGTACTAGCATGCGTGGAAAATGCTGGCTTGTTTAAGTGTGTTCATGTAATAATCATCATGCTCTTCCTGCATGGTCGTCCTTGTGCTACACTGTATTTGGAATTTTGGATGCATGCTGTAAGTATCTGCATTCTTTTTCTTCACGAAATATATATACAGATATGTATTGTGATATATGTGTGTACGGATGTTTTTCAATATGGCAACACCAATTTATGTATTTCATAACAAAGCTTCGTCGTCTCCCTTTCTTCTTCATGTCCGGCTCTCAAGAGCTAGCCGAACCTCGAGGCGGGGCCACCATCAACATGTAATTAATGATTATCGTTGGGCGAGCAGAGGCTGGACTAGAACTGGTGTCCCCTCCCCGGGCGTAGAGGTCGGGATCGGACCATTGAAGGGCATGGAAGAACAACCATTTGGGGGAAGTATGCCGGTTGTTTAACGACGTTAGAGAGGAGACATGGGCATATGTCAGTGGTGGGATGTGGCGTTGCTGGTGGATCTGGTAGCCGGGAATAGATAGCAATGGATAGTTTGACAACTGGGGAGGGGTCTTGTTGAGCTATTGAGATGAGGGGGTAAATGTCTAAGGGTTGATCTCGACCATAGGATCTGGAAAATATGGTTTAGAAAGTAAAAAAAAAAGTGACCATGGGAGATTTAAAATATTTAGATATAAGGGCCCATCTCTTGCGTCTTATCGTTGTAATACTAGTGATTTTTGGATTGTCATACAAAACTTTCAGTTAGCCCATACAAAGTGTTCTATGTTGATAGAAAAAACTTCATATTTGTAACATATACTTTTCCTGTGATACCACTAATTTCTATTTTATACAAGTTTTCTTTACTTGATAATATTGACTTTGTTTACATAGAAAAACACTTTCCATTAACCAATTGATGCAGCAGAGTCGCTAGCAACCAAAATTAAAACAAAGTCCGCATGTGCTCCTTCCAAACAGTGGGTGACACGTCCTCAAGCTAACCAAACTGTGCTAAAGAGTGTGCGACAGAGTTACATACACGGCGACAAAACACAAACTCATGCCTATCAAACTGGAGTATGTGGTTGCTTCTAGCCTCGCGATACAGGGCCCTAGTTTCGCCTGTCAGAATTTTCGAAGTTTGGGCCTGCATGAGTGAGGGGGAATCAGACTCCAACGTGACCCAATGAACAGCAGAGCCGGCTGCGACATGCCATGGCCTCCGCATGCAGTGAATTTCAGACTTTGAAAACATAAACTTTCCAAAAGGTAAATACACCAGAAGTCATAGAACTTGCATGTGACGATCAGTTTGATACACAAACTTATAAAATACGTGTTTCTAGTCATCTAACTTGTCCTCTCGTTCATATACGATGCTTCCCACTATATCCGGTCGTTTCCATACGGGCGCCAACGTAGCAGGGCCACTCTCAGTGGCTGAGGCCGTTTTTTTTTTGTCAGGAAGGTCCCCTACTTATTTAGGCAGAAAATCCTCAAATTAAATGAAAAAGAAATGGAGCGCGGGATGAGTCGAACCAATGACCTGCTGCCATTCGCCTCGCATAGACAGCAACTAGACCAACTGACGTTTGACGTTTCTAATACACAGTTAGCATTATTTATTTAACACATACCGCACTAATTAAAATAGGAATCAAAACGACAAAAGGGTGTGCTGCAAAGGGGAAGCCCTGGTTCGAAAATATGACCTTCTTAAAAGCTCTCCTCGTGTACAAGTGCCGACCATCAGGCCACAATGATACTTGACAACATAAACAAAATTTATCTTCTGTACTGTTCTTTCTTTGTTTTCTATGTAAAATAGATTTGATTTTAGTTTATTAGTGATAAATAGAGATAAGAGTGCTATGTATTGTATAGTTTCAACTTTATGTTTATTAGTGATAAATAGATATAAGAGCGCTATGTATTGTATAGTTTCAACTTTATGTATCCCAATGCCAGCGAACTATGTATAATTTTGTTTTTGCACAAATAGATTTTTTTTCACATAGTACCTAACTTTAAATATATATTCCAGAAAAAATTAGTGCGGAATGAATGAACGTAAATTATTTTGGAAAACCCAACAAAATTTTGGTTCGAATTTCAATAATTTTAAATTTTAAAATCTAGATAAAAGGAGATATAGTATGGAATGAATGTATGTAAATTCTTTTGGACAAATCAATGGAACTTTTGTTTGAATATGAATAATTTGAAATTTAAATATTTATATCAAAGGAAATATAGTGCGGAGTGAATGTACATATGTTTTTCGGACAAATCAACTCATTTTTTGTTTGAATTTGAATAAATCTAAACTAGAAAAATCTAGATAAAAGAAAATATAGTGCAGAATGAATGTACATAAATTCTTCTGGACAAATCAAATAATTTTTGTATGATTTCGAATAATTATAAATTTAAAATCTAGATAAAAGAAAATATAGTGTAGAATGTTTGTACGTAAATTTTTGGGACAAATCAACTATTTTTTCAATTGGAATAATTTTAGTTTAAAAATCTAGATAAAAGAAAATATAGTGCAGAATGAATGTACGTAATTTCCTTTGGACAAATCAAATGTCATTTTTTTAGTTTGAATAATTTAAAATTTGAAAACCAAGATAAAGGAAAATATAAGTCAAAATAATGTACATAAATTTTTAGGACAGATGAAAGAAATTTTTGTTTGAATGTGAATTATATGTAGATAAAAGAAAATTTGCTTCAGAATGAATGTATACAAATTTCTTTTGGACTGCGCCCTCAAGCCCGAGGTCTGAACTTTTTCATAATAGTAGTCCTACTGACTTCGGTTTTAGTAATAAAATAGTTCGGACAAATCAATGGATTTTTTTTGGAATTCAAATAATTTAAAACTTGAAAATCTAGATAAAAAATATAGTTCTTGTGTTTTATGCTAAAGAAAATATAGTTCAGAATGTGCACTTTTACACTTGGATATATACCTTAGTAGCCTCAAATAAAAATGAATTAACATTAGTTAGGTTGGTTAGAAGACCCGCTTTATTGCTACAGGTCGCCAGTTCGAAGCGGGGATTACCTTTTCTCCGTTTTGATTTTACTTTAATTCGTACGGTCTGCTTATATAAAGCTAATTTTCTTCCATTATACGTTAAGCTTCAGTTGGTCTGGTGGCTATCTATGCGGGGCGAATCGCGGCCGGTCATGGGTTTGAATCCCATTGCACGCAACAACGTCCAACGTTTTTACTTTCATTTGAGAATTTTCTGCGTAAATAAAAAAAATGCAAGGGTGCTATCTGAAAAAATATACCACCACCTCAGCCAATGACAGTGGGCCCCGCCACATTGGCATACGGCCGAATACAGTAGGAAGCACCATATATGAACAAGAGGACAAGTTAGATGACCAGAAGCACGTATTTTGCAAGTTTACGCATCAAACTAACCGTTGCGTGCAAGCTCTGTGACTTACAGTGCATTTACCTCAACTTTCTATATGGATCGAACAGTCATATGATTTCTCGAAGGCAGCGCTTAATCAGATGCACCTGGCGCTCACACGAGAGCCTACTGGGCCATGGCCCAAATACTCGCTCGCTCCCTCGTCTCTTTTCGTACAGGATCGCTCGCTCATGCACCCTTTTTACGATACTCAAAAAATGGCATGCTCTATGCCAGGTGCTACTGGAAAAAAATGTTGACCGCTCCCTGTTCACCAGCTAGTCGTTGACCGTCTACTTTACTAAAAAGTACATGAAAATGAAAAATGTTCGCGCATTTGAAAAGTTGTTTGTGATTTCATGGAATTAAAAAAAGTTCACAGGTTTTGAAAAAAAGGTTCATGAATTAAAAAAGCATTCATCAATTTTAAAACAATTCACAAATTTGGAAAGAGTTCATCGATTTTGAAAAAAAGTTCATCAATTTTTAAGAAAGTTCACAAAAATTAAAAAAAAACTATTTTTAAAAAAGTTCATCAAATTTGAGAAGATGTTTTAAAAAAAGTTCATGAATTTGGGAAAAAGTTATCTATTTTGAAAAAAAAATCAAAAAATATTTAAAAATCACAAAATTTTAAAAATATTCATAGATTTTGAAAATAAGTTCATAAATTTTGTTAAAACAGTTATCACTCTGGAAAAAAAAGGTTCATCAATTTTTCAAAAGGAAATCATCGCTCTTGAAAAAAGTTCACACATTTTAAAAAGACAAAATAAACAGGAAAACAAAAAACGAAAATGTAGAATACCCATGTGGAAACGCAGAAAAAAAGAATCAGTACAAAATATGAGCCAACCCGATACTAGACCTAGTGTACAAGGGGGTGTGTGCCCTGTACGGAATGGCCTTTTAGCAGCGCTTAAGGCGCTGAATAAGCTTTGGCATTCTCGGATGCTGAAATGCGGGTGTTCGCATCCCCCTTTGATCTGGGCTGGCCCATTTATATTTTTTTTCGTTCCTTCAAACATCAAAAAATGGCGTACCTTGGATTCGACCTCCCGGTTAAGTACTAACCACGTTAACCAGGTCGGACACCACATGTAACGTGTTTACCTACCTGTTTTTCTTCTTTTGTTGTGCCTTAACCTTTAGAAGCTTCCGATAGGGTTTTTCTTTTTTTAGTTTTCTGGACGTTTTTTATTCGTTTTTTTCTTCTTTCCTTTTTCTTTTCTTTTCCTTTTTCCTTTCCTGGAATGTTTTGAAATGTGTGAACTTTTTCAAATCTGAATACTTTCTTCAAATTTACAAACTTTTTTCTCAAAACCGTGAACTATTTTTCAAATTTTGTGATTTTTTTCCCAAAATGGATAAACTTTTTTTCAAAGTCAATGAACTTTTTTTCAAAATCAATGAACTATTTTAAAATCATGATTTTTTCCAAAATTTATGAGTTTTTTCATTATTGATGAACTTTTTTCAAACTTGTGAACTTTTTTCATTATCGATGTATTTTTTCATTATTGATGAACTTTTTTCTTCAAATTTGATCAACTTTTTTCAAATTGTTGAGCTTTTTTAAAATTTTGATGAACTTGTTTTTTCAAATGTGTTGAACTTTTTTAAAACAAAGAAATTTTCTTTAAATTCGATGAACTTTTTTTTGAATTCATGAACTTTTTTAATACATGAACTTCTTTTGATTTCTTGAACCTTTTTTGAATAGACGATCTTTTTTGCATGTTCATGAACTTTTTTGAAATCTGAGAACTTTCAAAAGTAGTTCACATTTTCAAAAAATCTCGTTTTTCCAAAACGTATTCAAGTAATTCGTAAATCTAAGCTATAAAGTAAACCATACAATATGTTGTCAATAAATAGCGCGGCTACAGTTGTTCTTAACCAGTTCGTGATGAATTCAGTCACTAGCACCAAGTAGTTGCGGTGGTTAGCCTAACATGTGCCCTAGTGTAAGGGTACGAGTTCAATTCCTCGAAGAGGCCACCTTTTTTGGGTGTTTTTCGCGCTATAAGATAGAACTTGTGTGCGCTTCGCATTAGTGGGCCCGCCCACAAGGCACTGCTGTGAGCGCCAGCTCCCTTTCACGACGCTGAAGGCGCTGCATAGGAGCACCCTGAAATGTGTGACAGGAGCGTGGTTGGAATTGTTCCACCATCATCACGGCCTGGAGGACGGACTGCGTACTAGGCCAGCAGCCTAGCCAGGCTACCGGTTGCTCTATGTAACTATATTTGCTGAGGCGTCGTCAAACTATCACCGTAAAAAAGGAGAGAAAGAAAAACAGTGTGAATCCTCCGAAAGGAGACAAGAAAAAGCAACGACTTTGTTCCTCTCCAAAATCGAAAGAAGGTAACATGTCCTGCAAAAAGGAAACGAGTCTTTTGTTCCAAACTTCGGTTATGCCCACGCTGCAACTGTACTTGACGAGATCGAATTATTGCATTTTCTCTGTATTCGACAAAAATAGTATTGCTCGATGTTTCTCTTGCTACTGTGTATTCTGACAATATTGCATACAGATGGCAGTATGGCACACACGGTTATGCAGGTTTTAAGGAGTACGGACATACATATTTGGGCAGCCCGGTGCACGTAGCTCTCGCCTGTACAAGGTCTGGGGAAGGAAGGGTGAGGGTCCAATTACTTTGGGTCATATGTACGTAGTCTTCTCTCTGTATTTCTTAAAGAGATTGTTTTCAAAACTCGAACTCGTGATTTCATGGTGACAAGGCAACAGTTTTATCGCTGTGCCAAAGCTCCCCTTCTACATACACACATATCAACAAAGAAATTTCCGAATGCCGGAAAATAGCGACGAATTTCGTGTTCTAGAAGGGAACTCCAGCTTGAACCGACCGGGACAGTACTATACGATGACAGCTCCAGTGAAGGAACTTGGGAATGAAGGTACGAATTAAAACAATTGTTCAGACACCGACATAAGAGCTAGAGAATATGAGCGTAAAT
Source organism: Thinopyrum elongatum (assembly GCA_011799875.1). Lineage (NCBI taxonomy): Eukaryota > Viridiplantae > Streptophyta > Magnoliopsida > Poales > Poaceae > Thinopyrum > Thinopyrum elongatum. Next base: position 442,689,903 of record CM022298.1, on the reverse strand, counting down.
TGCCATGTCAGCTACTGGCTGAAGACAATGACACCTAGGTACGTATGGAAAGAGCCACGAAAGTTAACTATGACTTAGCCTCAAAATCAAGCCAGGTCTTGACTTTACGTACTCAACCCATGTGCCCCTGGTTATGTCAGCTAGCTACTTTCGCAGGCCTGTAATATATGGGGAAAAGGGAATTAAAGAATTATAGTTAACTAATCACAAGCGTGTGTTGATATCGAAAGTCATCAACCGGAGACCCTGGATCGAATCGGCCCGATTATATTTGGGAACTTTTGCTGATGCGACACGACGTCTGTGTTAAAATATACGCACCGGTCGCCCTCTATCCCTCTCGCGTTGCCGTGTTTCTCCTCCTGATTTTGGCTCCTTGTTGCTTGGATTTTGCTGCCCGCCGCGACATGCGTACGCTGTCCGGGTGTCCTCTGTCGAGAGAGAGCTGGCGATCGATTGAGTTAAGGGGTGGGAGGCGTCGACCGTGGGTGGAAATCGTTTAAACAAAGTCAGAGGCTGCCTCAAAATCAAGTGGCGCCCAACTTACTGCGAGTTTTCATTCTTCTTTTTTGGGGAGTTAATATTGCCGCTTTATTTAAACTTCAAACCTCTGGATGTCATCCGAGATTACATCAAGAACAAAGTCTGGGGGAACCCCCAACCAAACCTTACACAGTTCATCACCAACTCCTACTTTAGCTAATTTATGCGCGGTAATATTAGCAGAACGACGAACCCACGAAATCTTGCTTTCAGCAAACAACCCAAGTATGGCCTTGACCTCCTGTACCCATGGACCAGCAGCGGAGAGGTTTCTTGCAGGTTGTTGCAACATGTTCACCACGCCCTGCGCATCAAGTTCCAAGTGGACTCGCGTTGCATTGATCTCAGCCGCCACCTCCAAGGCCCTCCTACATGCCAGGACCTCCGAAGCTTCCGGATCGACAATGTTCGGAAAATGATGACAGACCGCTGCAAGCAAAGCACCATTGTGATCTCTAAGCACAACATCTCCGCCTCCTTTATCCCCATGTTTTGACACACCTCCATCTGAATTCACCTTCACTCATCCTTCTAGTGGTTCCCAACGTTGTGGCTCTTTTATCATGGCTTCCCGAGGTGTTCGTGCGTGAACCTCACGCCATTCCTTCATATGTGCCACAACAGAGTTCATTATTTCATGTGGCGGGACAATCTATTTTCCATCCCTCGCATCATTCCGAGCCAGCCAAAGCCCGTAGGTTGCCTGTACCATAGCCTCCCTCTCTCCGTCGGACGCACCAGCGAACCAGTCGAGGAGCCAGCGAGCAAGAACACTCTGGGAGTCCAACAAGCACGGTGGGATCGCCACCGAAACTCCCTTCTCTGAGTGGAGGAGTTGCCAAAACCGCACTGAATGTTGACATGCCCAGAAACGATGATGTATGGTCTCTTCCCGGCCACATACAACACAAAAAACACCTGGTTTTATCCGACGTCGATGTAATTCATACCCCACAGCCAACCCGTTTTTTATCAGTCGCCACATGTGTATCTTCGCTTTAGCTGGTGCACAAGTATCCCACAGCGCCATGAACCATTTGTGCGTATTCACAGAACTAGAGGACTCCGGCTGTCTGGTCCTCGATCTTCCCATAGTCCTCTTCAAGTGGTATGCTGACTTAACTGTAAACCCCCCATTTTTGCTGTAATTCCATGCCATGTAATCCTGCTCCTCTGGCCCTCCAATGGCGATCTGTTTTACATCTCTCGCATCTGCTGGACTGAACATACCATCCACTTTTGCCGCATCCCAAGAGCGCCCATTTGGAGTTAGTAAATCCGCCACACGCGTCACACCGGGAATGAAGATTTGACCCAGTGGTTTCATGCTGCCATTCCTCGGGATCCAATTGTCATGATGTATGTGCACTCTTGAACCATCTCCTATGCGCCATATAAGTCCTTCTCGAAGAAGATCTCTACCATGCAGCACACTTCGGTAAGTGTATGAGGCGTTGGAAGGGCATGTAGCCGAAATGATAGTTTCCTCCTTGAAATAGCGAGCTTTGAGGACCCTCGCGCACAGGAAAGCCGGCTATTGCAGAATCCTCCAAGCTTGTTTTGCTAGCAAAGCTTGGTTGAACGCATCGGGATCACGGAAACCGAGTCCTCCGTCTCTCTTTGATGCACACATTTTTTCCAAGAGATCCAGTGTACTTTCCTTTCACCATTCGTTGCACCCCACCAGAATTTCGAAGAGATCGAAGTCAGGTTCCGGCACGTTTTCTTTGTGAGCTGAAAACAACTCATGGTGAAGGTAGGTACAGTCTTAAGTCCAGATTTAACCAACACTTCCCTTGCTGCTTTGGATAATCCTTGCCCCTTCAGCCACCCACCTTTGTCTTGGAGCTTTCCATGACATATTTGAAGGTACCCTCCTTGGACCTCCCAACCAGTGTCGGCAGCCCTAGGTATCTTTCACTTAAAGCCTCTGAATTAACACCAACAACACTTTTGAGCTCCGCCTTTGCTTCCTCTTAGCACCCCTTTTCAAAAAATATTGATGATTTTTGCAAATTGACACGTTGCCCGGAAGCTGCTTCATATCTAATCAAAATCTCCTCAGAGCCTCCATATTATCTCTCGACCCCTCTAAAAAACAATGCTATCATCCGCAAAGAGGAGGTGTGTCACATGGGGGCCAGTGCTCCTAAAAGTCACCCATTTTATCTCATCATCTCTTTGTGCTTTTTTTAGCATTGCAGAAAAGCCTTCAACATAGAAGAGAAAAAGGTAAGGGGAGAGAGGGTCGCCCTGCCGGAGCCCTCTCGAGGGAGAAAAGTTCTTGGAGCATGCCCCATTCACCTTGACGAAATTTTTTGCTGTAGTAACACACCTCATAATCATCAAGATCCACTGTGGTGCAAAGCCAAACTGGTCCAACATATGCTGCAGAAACACCCATTCAACTCAATCGTATGCCTTCATCATGTCCAACTTAACCGCACAAAATGGTTTCTTCCTTTTCCTCGACTGTATAGCATGGACACACTCGTAAGCAACAAGCACGTTATCCGTAATAAGACGCCCAGGTACAAAAGCACTCTGCTCCTCAGAGATGAGAATGGGGAGGATACCTTTCAGTCTATTAGCGAGCACTTTAGTTGCAATCTTGTATAGCACGTTACATAAACTAATCGGTCAGAATTGAGACAACAACTCCGGTGAGTTGGTCTTGGGTATCATGACGATGACCGTATCATTACAAGCTTCTGGGGCAGGCACCCCACTCAGGAAATCCCTCACCGCACGACATACATCATCTCGTACATGCGACCACTGTCGCTAATAGAATAATGTCAATAGCCCGTCCGGTCCAGGCGCCTTTGTAGGCCCCATTTGAAACATCGCCACTTGAATCTCTTTGTCAGTAATAGGGGAAGTGAGGGCTGCATTCATCTCCGGTGTGACAATCTCTTCAATGTTTTGTAGTAATACATTGGCCCCCGAGGACCCATCTGATGTGAATAGCGCCTCATAAAAACCTGTAGCCATCTCTCTCATCTGTTCATCAACTGTACATCTAGAACCGTCTTCCGTCAGAAGTGCCTTGACAGTATTTTTTCGTTACCGGTGGGAAGCACGATTCTGAAAGTATTTAGTATTCTGATCGCCCGCGCTCAACCAATCCACTCGTGACCTCTGTTTGTACATTATTTCTTCCCGCGTATAAATTTCCTTGAGTTGGTCCTCAATCTCCCGAACCTCCAGTGAGCATCCGGTCGCTAGAGCTCTCTGTTTTGCTTCAGCCAGCCGGGCCTTCAATTTAGCTATCATCCTCCTAATCGATCCGAACACTTCCCGCGCCCATCATTGCATAGACCCCGTTGTACATCTGAGTCTTTGCCATGCTGTAGCTAGTCCCTGTTCTCCTGTACCCGCAGCCTCCCAGGCTTCCTCGAACATAGCTTGATAGTTCTCATGGCGAGTCCACGCTTCTTCATATCGGAAAGGCTTATCACCTGGTCTGTTTTAACATGGAGCCGTCTCCAACGCCCGCACCAATATCACTTGATGGTCAGACTCCTCGTTAATAACGTGCTCAACTGAAGTCTCCGGGAATAGCTGCAGAAAATTATCCGTGCACGTAGCATGATCCAAGGGAACCTGGATGTTCTCCGTGCCATCACGCTTGTTATCCCAGGTGTACTGATAACCTGAAAACCCAAGCCTGCCAGGCCGTAGTCGGCAAGGAAATCGTGAAAATCTTCCATTTGCATAAAGGGTCTTGGGTTACCACCAATCTGGTCCGACTGAAACAAAGCCTCATTGTAGTCCCCCACGCATATCCATGGAAGATCGTCTTGAGCATGCAGATATCTAATAGCGTCCCATGATTTTTTTTCGCAACTCCGTACGAGGTTCCCCATAGAATCCAGTGATCCTACAGGTCTTCCCCTCAAATACCACCTCAGTGTCGATGAAGTATTGGCACCAAGGACGCACTGTTACCTATAGATGATCTCTCCACCACAAAGCTAGCCCACCACTCCTTCCTTCACAGTCCACTGCCACACCACAGTTAAAGCCCAGACTCCACTTAAGTCGCTCCATCGCTCTCGCCTTTTTCTTTGTCTCACAAAGAAATACCACCGCTGGGTTGTAGGACCGTATCAGGTCTCTTAGTTCACCTACTGTCGAGTCCAACCCCAAGCCTCGACAGTTCCAGGCTAGCAGATTCATTGTGACCGGCGGCCCTGGGTCTCAGGGTTCGCTGATTTATCTTTGTTCTCCGAGATACGCTCGAACACAGAAGAGGTCTTGCGCCTCGTATCACGTATGAAAGCATCATGCCCAATCTGCCTCTCTGGATCATCTTTTGCAACCCACAACTGCTTCAGCCTCCTTTTCTTGTTCACATCTCCAAATCGAGCCTGAGAATCATTTGGATGTGTTGGTCTATATTCTGGCCGTGGCTTTCTAACATAGTGGCCTCGCTTCCTGTCTCTCGACCCATAGAAATGTGAACCAGTGTCCACTTCAGTCCATCTTGCCTTATCATCATGAGTAGTATGCGAGTGATTTATATCATCCTTGCCCTTCCTCTCCAAGGTTTTCTGTGGAATTCCTCTCTGCTTCTATTCATCAAATAGCTTGTTTCGCAAATCCTTCTCCCGGCGAAACTCTAGGTCATCTCTTAGGTCTCTTCCTCTAGGCACATCATCTCTACCTCTAGCTCCTCCAGGGCTTGTCACATCACCTCTGTCGGACCTGAACTCCACGCCAGTGCGCGAGCCCGCCGAACGGGTGAACTCAGTCTGTAGATTATGTTTAGTTGGATTATCTCCAGCCTTTGGTTGACCATGTCTACTCAGCTCACTATCTCCAGTTTTGCTGCTTCCCAAACTATTGTTACTACTACCTGCAGCTCCCTGAGATCCATCCTTCGTCAGCCCAGCCTTTCCTAAAGATGTCCAGAGCCAGCCACCCCACTGCTGCGCTGAATCCACAGGAGGAACACACACCCCATCCACATGCACTAGTCGACCACATTCAAAACAGAAGTGGGGCACCTTTTCATAGTTGAAGTCATACCATGTGCCAAGTTTGTCCTTCGGTGAAGACTTCAAGTAAAAGCCTCTCACAAGTGGGTCAAAAATTGAAATTGTTGCTCGAACCCTTAGCTGGTTTCCTCTAGCTAAACCATCCTTGTCCACATCTACTCGGACCACCTTGCCCAACCAATTTCCCAGGGCGATGCCTAGTTCATCCGTTCTCTTATCTGGGGGTAGATCAAGCACTTGGAACCACACATCAGGTTTGTCAAAAACCATCTCAGATGGCCTTGTTCCACCTTCGTAATCCTTCAGAACCAAAATGCTAAAATCGTACTACCAAGGCCCATTATTGAGTGCGTGTTTCCAGTCTCCCTCACTTCCAAAGTGCACCACGAACACATTATTGCCTAGATCTCTGAACCTCGCTTCTTTGTGCAGCCCCCAAGCCCTTTGCATTTTTCGTTCCAGACCCATCTTATTGAGAGGTCTTGATGAGTAGGATTTGCCCACCGCCGTTCGCGGAAGCACCTGTTTCGAGGGCGCAAATACCAGGACCTCATCCTCCTTGTCCATCAGTACCATGCTGCCCAACCTTGCGGACAAACTCGTAGCTGGATCCGTGCTACTTCTTGAGCTTGCGTTGATTTTTCCCTTGAAGAGGAAAGGGTGATGCAGCAAAGTAGAGATAGGTATTTCCCTCAGTTAAGAACCAAGGTATCAATCCAGTAGGAGGCACAAGCAAGTCTCCAATATATGCACCTGCACAAACTAACAAACACTTGCACACAACGCGAAAAAGGGGTTGTCAATCCCTTCACGGTCACGAACAAGAGTGAGATCTAATAGAGATAGGTATAAAAGATAAGTAAAAGAGAAAAATAAAGTAAATGTAAATAAATTGCAGTAAGGTGTTTTTGGTTTTTTGGTTTTATAGATCTGAAAATATATGATGGAAAATAGGCCCGGGGGCCATATGTTTCACTAGAGGCTTCTCTCTTGAAGAAAACATACGATGGGTAAACAAATTACTGTTGAGCAATTGATAGAAAAGCGCATAATTATGAAGACATCTAAGGCAATGATCATGAATATAGGCATCATGTCCGTGACAAGTAGACCGAAACGATTCTGCATCTACTACTATTACTCCAAACATCGACGGACTCCTGCCTGCATCTAGAGTATTAAGTTCATAAGAACAGAGTAACGCCTTAAGCAAGATGACATGATGTAGAGGGATAAACTCAAGCAATATGATATAAACCCCATATTTTTATCCTTAATGGCAACAATACAATACGTGCCTCGCTACCCCTTCTTTCACTGGGTGAGGACACCGCAAGATTGAACCCATCACAAAACACCTCTCCCATTGCAAGAAAAACCAATCTAGTAGGCCAAACCAAATCGATAGACCGGAGAGAAATACAAAGCTATCTCAATCATGCATAAAAGAGTTCAGAGAAGACTCAAATAATATTCATAGATAATCTGATCATAAATCCACAATTCATCGGATCTCAACAAACACACCGCAAAAGAAGATTACATCAAATAGATCTCCAAGAACATCGAGGAGAACATTGTATTGAAGATCAAAGAGAGAGAAGAAGCCATCTAGCTACTAGCTATGGACCCGTAGGTCTGTGGTAAACTACTCACACATCATCGGAAGGGCAGCAAGGTTGGTGTAGAGGCCCTCCATGATCGAATCCCCCTCCGGCGGAATGCCGGAAAAGGCCCCAAGATGGGATCTCACGGGAACAGAAGCTTGCGGCGGTGGAAAAGTATTTTTGGTGTGTCCTCTGGTATAGGGGGAATATTTGAGAATATATAGTGGTGGAATTATGGTTAGACGGTCTCCGAGGAGCCCACAAGCCCTGGGGGCGCCCCCCCTGGGGCGCGCCCCTACGGCTTGTGGCCGCCTCGTAGGTCTTCTGGCCTCCTCTCCAAGTCTCGTGGGTTTCTTCTGGTCCAACAAAAATCATCGTAAAGTTTTATTCCGTTTGGACTCCGTTTGGTATTGATTTTCTGTAAAAGACAACAACAAGGAAAAAAACAACAACTGGCACTGGGCACTAGGTTAATAGGTTAGTCCCAAAAATAATATCAAATACAATATTAATGCATATAAAACATCCAAAATAGATAATATAATAGCATGGAACAATAAAAAATTATAGATACGTTGGAGACGTATCAAGCATCCCCAAGATTAATTCCTGCTCGTCCTCGAGTAGGTAAATGATAAAAACAGAATTTTTGATGTGAAATGCTACCTAACATATTTATCAATGCAATTTTCTTTATTGTGGCATGAATGTTCAGATCCATAAGATTCAAAACAAAAGTTTAATATTGCAACAAAAGCAATAATACTTCAAGCATACTAAATAAAGCAATCATGTCTTCTCAAAATATCATGGCCAAAGAAAGTTATCCCTACAAAATCATATAGTCTGGTTATGCTCTATCTTCATCACACAAAGTATTTCATCATGCACAACCCCAATGACAAGCCAAGCAATTGTTTCATACTTTTAATGTTCTCAAGCTTTTCCAACTTTCACGCAATACATGAGCGTGAGCCACGGATATAGCACTATAGGTGGAATAGAGTATGGTGGAGGTTGTGAGGAGAAGACAAAAAGGAGAAAGTCTCACATCAACTAGGCAAATTAATGGGCTATGGAGATGCCCATCAATTGATATCGATGCAAGTGAGTAGGGTTTGCCATGCAACGGATGCACTAGAGCTATAAGTGTATGCAAGCTCAAAAGGAAACTAAGTGGGTGTGCATCCAACTTGCTTGCTCACGAAGACCTAGGGAAATTTGAGGAAGCCCACCATTGGAATATACAAGCCAAGTTCTATAATGAAAAATTCCCACTAGTATATGAAAGTGATAAAATAGGAGACTCTCTATCATGAAGAACATGGTGCTACTTTGAAGAACAAGTGTGGAAAAAGGATAGTAACATTGTCCCTTCTCTCTTTTTCTCTCATTTTTTTGTTTGGGCTCTTTGGCCTCTTTTTTATTTTTAAGTCCGGAGTCTCATCCCAACTTGTGAGGGAATCATAGCCTCCATCATCCTTTCCACACATGGTACAATGCTCTAATAATGATGATCATCACACTTTTATTTACTTACAACTCAAGAATTACAACTCGATACTAGAACAAAGTATGACTCTATATGAATGCCTCCGGCGGTGTACTGGGATGTGCAATGATCTAGAGTGACATGTATAAAAAAAATATGAACGGTGGCCAAGCCACAAGTACTATGTCAACTACATGATCATGCAAAGCAATATGACAATAATGGTATGTGTCATAATAAACGGAACGGTGGAAGTTGCATGGCAATATATCTCGGAATGGCTATGGAAATGCCAAAATAGGTAGGTATGGTGGCTGTTTTGAGGAAGGGTATATGGTGGGTTTAATGCACCGGCGAAAGTTGTGCGGTACTAGAGAGGCTAGCAATGGTGGAAGGGTGAGAGTGCGTATAATCCATGGACTCAACATTAGTCATAAAGAACTCACAAACTTATTGCAAAAAATTATTAGCCATTGAAGCAAAGTACTAATATGCATGCTCCTAGGGGGATAGATTGGTAGGAAAAGACCATCGCTCGTCCCCGACCGCCACTCATAAGGAAGACAATCAAAAAATAAATCATGCTCCGACTTTATCACATAACGGTTCACTATACGTGCATGCTTCGGGAATCACAAACCTTAACACAAGTATTTCTACCAATCCACAGTTACTCACTAGCATGACTCTAATATCACCATTTTTATATCTCAAAACAAATGCAAAGAATCAAACTTCTCATATATTCAATGCTCTTTATGAAAGTTTTTATTATATCCCTCCTGGATGCTCATCATATTAGGACCAAATTCATAACCTAAGCAAATTACCATACTGTTTTTAAGACTCTCAAAATAATATAAGTGAATCATGAGAGTTCATCAATTTCTATAAAATAAAACCACCGCCGTGCTCTAAAAAGATATAAGTGAAGCACTAGAGCAACTGCCTAGCTCAAAAGATATAAGTGAAGCACATAGAGTATTCTAATAAATTCACGATTAATGTGTGTCCCTCTCAAAAGGTGTGTACAGCAAGGATTATTATGGCAAACTAAAAATCAAAGACTCATATCATACAAGACGCTCCAAGCAAAACACATATCATGTGGTGAATAAAAATATAGCCCCAAGTAAATTTACCGATGGATTGAAGATGAAAGAGGGGATGCCATCCGGGGCATCCCCAAGCTTAGATGCTTGGTTGTCCTTGAATATTACCTTGGGGATGCCTTGGGCATCCCCAAGCTTAGGCCTTGCCACTCCTTATTCCGTGGTCCATCAAAACTTTACCCAAAACTTGAAAACTTCACAACACAAAACTCAACAGAAAACTCGTAAGATCCGTTAGTATAATAAAATAAATCACCACTTTAGGTACTGTTGTGAAATCATTCTAAATTTATATTGGTGTTATATCTACTGTATTCCAACTTCTACATGGTTCATACCCCCCTGATACTACCCATAGATTCATCAAAATAAGCAAACAACACATAGAAAACAGAATCTGTCAGAAACAGAACAGTCTATAGTAATCTGGAAATTTTGTATACTTCTGTAACTCCAAAAATTATGAACAATTAGGAAAACCTAGGAAATTTGTATATCAATCTTGTGTAAAAAATTCAGATCAAAAGCACGTTTCTGTGATTTTATAAATTTCTGGCAATGAGCGCAAAAGTTTCTGTTTTTCAGCAAGATCAAATCAACTATCACCATAGACCAGCCCAAAGGTCTTACTTGGCTCAAACACTAATTAAAAAACTAAAACACAATTAATACAGAGGTAATAATTTGTATTTTCATAAAAACTAGAAATAAAAAATATTGGGTTGTCTCCCAACAAGCGCTTTTCTTTAAAGCCTTTTAGCTAGGCGTTGCTAATTTTAATGATGCTCACATGAAAGACAAAAATTTGAAGCACAAAGAGAGCATCATATAGCATGTTAAAAATAAGTTTAAGTATAACATACTTCCTATGCATAGGCATTTTATAGGGAAAATATTTATCAATACAAGCAAAAACTAGCATATGCAAGGAAGAAGAAAGAAACAATAGCAATCTCAACATAACGAGAGGTAATTTAGTAACATCAAAATTTCTACAACCATATTTACCACTCTCATAATTATTACATGTGGGATCATATTCAAATTCAACAATATAGCTATCACATAAATTATTCTCTTCATGATCCACATGCATGCAAAGTTGACACTCTTCGAAAATAGTGGGATTAAAATAAAATAAAGCCATTACTTCTCAAAGCCCACTTTTATCAAAAATTTCATAAGATTGATCAATCTCCAAAGTAGTGGGATCATTATTTCCTAAAGTTGACACTCTTCTAAACCCACTTTCAATATTATTGCAAACATTATTATCAATATCATATTCATCATGAGGCTTAAACAAATTTTCAAGATCATAAAATGCATCACCCCAATCATGATCGTTACAATAAGTAGTGGATATAGCAAAATTAGCATCCCCAAGCTTAGAGTTTTGCATATTCTTAGCACAATTGACATTAATAGAATTTATAATAACATCATTGCAATCATGCTTTTCATTCAAGGAGCTATCATGAATCACTTCATAAATTTCATCACAATTTTCAGATTCATGAATTTGAAGCAAAACTTAATAAAGATAATCTAGTGCACTCAACTCACTAGCAATTGGTTCATCATAAATGGATCCTTTAAAAAGATTAGCAAGTGGATGAGGATCCATAAACTTTTTGCTTCCTGATTTTCAATAAACACATAATTATACCAAGCGAACGAGCAAACAAACCAAGTAAGACATAAAGGCAAACGAAAAGACGAACGGAAAGAAGGCAAATATTTTTGTGTTTTTTCTGAAAACGTTTTAGAAGTGGGGGAGAGGAAAACGAGAGGCAAATGGCAAATAACGTAATGCAAGAGATGAGAGTTTATGATAGGTACTTGGTAGGCTTGATGTAGAACCTCCCCGGCAACGGCGCCAGAAATTCTTGCTACTACTTCTTGAGCTTGCGTTGATTTTTCCCTTGAAGAGGAAAGCACTACAAAAAAAAAGACACATCCGTGACATTTTGGGCCGAACGAAACTTTTTTCTGTCATACTTATGACACTTCTATGACGATAATTGTGACAAAAGCACGTATCATCATAGATGTGGTGGGCTCCTACTTCTATGACAAAAAATCATGACAGAAAATGGGTTTTTTGTCCTGAGCGGGCCGGGGACACACCTGCATGACATACTTTGGGCCGTCCATGACGGAAAAAATCGTAGTAGAAGCGAGGGCGAGGAAAATATCTGGGAGTTCCCGGTTACAGTGGGTGGTCGGGGCCGAGCGATGCACGGAGGATTTCGCGTTTCTCTCGTACATGTACACGCGTGTGTGCAAGGCGTTGGGCTCTAACTGAACCCGAGCGAGGCGTTCTCTTACTGAACCTGAGCGATTGCACTAGCTACGTTACTGAACCCAAGCGATCGATCCCTTGGCTATTAACTGAACCCGAGCGATTCCTTCGCAACTGCTGCTAACTGAAGCCGATCGAACCAGCTGCCTCTTGATGAACAGTGACCGTTGTTGGGGGTTAGATGAACAGTTCTCGGTGGGGGTTGGATGAACAGGACCCCGTGGTAGTAGAGGCTGTTGCCGCTGGATGAACAGGAGCCAGATCAAGGAGGTGGGGGTGGATGAACATGACCCCGTGGAGGGCTGGTTGAACAATAGCCGGTGGAGGCTGGATGAACAGTAGTCAACGGTGGATGAACAGTAGCAGGTGGAGGCTGGAGGAAGTCGACGATGGATGAATAGTAGCAGGTGGAGGCTGGAGCGAGGCAGTAGACGGTGGATGAACAGTAGCCCGTGGAGTCCCATTTTGCGGTACCCCATTTCGACCGTAGGCGCTCCAACACAAGTCTGTTTCCTCCGTTTTGCGGTACGCCACACCCCTCCCGATCAACAGCATCCCGTTTTGACCGTAGGAGCTCGAACACAAGTTCGTTTCCTCCGTTCTGCGGTACGCCACACCCGTCCCGATGAACAAGACCCTATTTCAACCGTAGGCAGTCGAACAGAAGGCCGTTTCCTCCGTTCTGCGATACGCCAGACCTCGTTTCGGCTGTTCCGTCCAAGCCGGTTGGCTCCCGATGAACAGGATGTATTCCGACCCAGTCGGTTGCCTCCCAATGAACACGACGTTGTTTCCTCCATTCCGACCCAGCCGGTTGGCTGCCGATGAACAGGACATCGTCGTTGTACACGTTAGAGACCCCGCCCGTATGTACGTATGTAGCTGTATTTACTTTCTTGCAGCATGGCTGTACATACGTGTACACGATATATATAGAAGGGACTGTGTGACATGCTACGTCCGCGCCTCTACTACGACACGTGCCGCTCCTTACTCGGCCATGGTTCATCGATGCAGAGAGATCGATCGACCAGTATGTACGTACACGGTCGCGACCAGATAGACAACGCTACGTATGCTTTGACCGGATGGGTCCCAACTGTTAGGGAGGATAAGGAGGCACTTCCTTGTGTGCGAAGATATAGCTAGTGGGTCCCAGCTGTCAGGGGGAAGAATCATTTTTTTTCCTGTAATATGGACGCACTTCCTTGCGTGCGAAGATGTAGCTGGTGGGTCCCAGCTATCAGGGGGCAAATGTTTTTTTCGCAAAACACAGAGGCCCTTCCGGTGGGTCCCCGCTGTCAGGTGGAGGAATCATTATTTTGCGCGTAATAAGGAGGCACTTCCTTGCTGCGGCCGTGGACCCAGCTGTCAGCCTCTCCACATACAATCCTCTTCCGATGTAAGCCATTCCTTGACCACGTTGACCACGCCGCATCGAGAGCACCAAGGCGGTGGACGACGGCGAGGCCTAGGAAGGGAATGACCCAGAGCGGGGAAGACTCGGCAGTTGTTTCCCACACGGAGGGGAGTACAAGGGTTTACTGGTTCAGCTGCAGTGTGAGGCTGCCGTCGCCGGAGAATAACAGGAGGTCTGGGTGAGTATAGGGATGTCCAGGCCAGCGATGGGAGTAGGGTGGGCGGTGAGGCCTGCGCGACAGCACAGCCGGCCATGGGAGGCAGGAGCACGCGGCACGACCGGCGCTGGTTTGGGCGGTTGGAGCAAGAAGATTAGAGGTTGAAGAAGCACGATGGCCGTTGGATGGACATCATACGGTCACTGCAGTTAGAATCGTTTATATTGACTAAGTTGACAAAGCCCTCCATCCGCGTCAACTTAGTAGGCCCACAAGTCAGCCTCCAAATATGGTGGGTCCCAGCTAGCAGGGGGTATTCATTTTTTATGCGTAATAAGGAGGCACTTCCTTGCGTGCGAAGATATAGCTGGTGGGTCCGAGCTGTCAGCGGGAGGAACCTTTTTTTCGCGAAATACAGAGGCCCTTTCGGTGGGACCCCGTTGTTAGGTGGAGGAATCATTATTTTGCGCGTAATAAGGAGGCACTTTCCTTGCGTGCGGCCGTGGACCCAGTTGTCAGCCTCTCCACGTACAATCCTCTTTCGATGGATGTCGTTCGTTGACCACGTTGACCATGCCGCGCCAAGAGCACCAGGGCGGTGGACGACAGCGAGGCCTAGGAAGGGAATGACAAGGAGCCAGGGAAGACTCGGCGGTTGTTTCCCACGCGGAGGGGAGTATGAGGGTTTACTGGTTCGGCTGCCGTCACCGGAGAATAACAGCAGGTGTGGGTGAGTAGAGGGATGGCCAGGCCAGCGATGGGAGTAGGGTGGGGCGGTGAGGCATGCGCGGCAGCACAGCCGGCCATGGGAGGAGGGAGCAGGCAGTCCCGTCGGCGCTGGTTTGAGCAGCTGTAGTAGGAAGAGCAAAGATTGAAGAAGCATGACGGTGGTTGGATGGACATCCAACAGTGACAGCTCTCGTGTGTTGATTAAGTTGACAAGGCCTTGCGTGCGCGTCAACCTTTTTTTAGGAAAGCCTGCGCGTCAACCTAGTGAGCCCACAAGTCAGCCTCAAATATGTGGAAACCAGCATACAACCCATCTGCCATTATAGCTAATAAATGTACAGCCCATTGGCTAATTCTTAAGGATTTTTTTGAAGCCCATATTCTTTTTGTTACCATTACAGCCCATATTCTGGCCACAGTTAAAAATTCAACCAAATTTTCATATTTCGTCGCGGTCCGAACTGTTTTTAATCCTGAAATTTCGAATCACGTTCAAACTAATTTCAAAATAATAAACTTATATCAATTTAAAATCCAACCTAATTTTCCCCGCAAAAAAAATAATTAAATTCGAAATCTCAAAATCTTAAAAAAAGATATTTGAAACTAATTGCCGGTTTGTTGTGTTTTTAAAATTTACATCCCATTTCTTACTACATTTTCTGGGCAAGCGAATACATCGCTCTCGTCTTGAAAGATTTGCAGCCCAGCAGGGCTGAGAAAGCAAGTAGGCCTCCGTTGGGTATTTCTTTAAAAAAATTAGAACTGGGCTAGCCATTTTCAGAAAGAAAAAAACACAACTGGGCTCATCATGTGGTAAACATAAAATAAAACCCTGGCTAGACGGGCCACAGCCCCCGCACAGCCCCGTTGTTACCCTGATCCGTCTCTAAAACTAGTACTAAATAACAACTGCTTGTTCCTAAAAAAAGTAAATAACAACTGCGCGACCTACTGGGTCCCTGGTATCAGCCGCTCGTTGTGTAATTCTCTCGTTTATTGACTACGTTGACAATGGTGTGGGACCCAGATGTCCAACCATTAGGTGGAACCATTTTTTTGGGCTTGTAATAACGAGGCTCTTTCTTGCGTACTGCCATGACCCTGGTAGGTCCCTATTGTCATCCTCTCCACGTACAGTCATCTCCTTATTCCTCTCGGTTGTTGACCATGTTGACAACGCCAGATGGCGGCGCACCGCGCACGGTGAGCGAACCAAGGCGAAGGACGACGGCGAGGCCTCGGACGGGAACGAACAGGAGCCGTGGAAGATGCGGCAGTCTAGTCACAGGCGGAGGGGAGTATGAGGGTTGACTGGTTCGGGTTCGGGTGCGGGTGCGTGTTGGGGCTGACGTCACCGGAGAATAACAGGACGTGTGGGGGAATAGAGGGATGGACTGGCCAACGTTTGAGGGTATGGTAGGGCGGCGGAGGCGCAGCCAGCCGTGGGAGGCGGGAGCAGGCGGGACCGATGGGGTGGTTTGGTTTGGGCGGCTGGAGGAAGAAGACAAGAGAGAGAAGATACACGACAGATGTTGGATGTCAATCCAACGGCTGGTAGGCAGAATCGTTTGTTGACTAGTAAGTCGACACCACCTTGGATACGCTTTTTCCTCGTGGGTCCCAAATGTCAGAATCCAAATCTGTCACGGCCATGCAGCTTTTCTTATGAAATTTTACAGCCCATTTGGTGTGCTAGTTCAAAATAGGTTTGCGTGGGTGCTGGTGGGGGCTAATCACTTGGGTTCTGTAATGCACAGTGAGCTCAAGCAGTCGGTGAGAGTGATGTTATTTCCCTTAGTTGGGATTTGTTACAATATTTCTCTCTTAATTAAACAAATGGCAAGCCATTTCCCTTGTTTCAAAGAAAATATGACAGTCACAGCCAAGTTGAAAAGGGCAACAACATCTAACTCCAGCTTATAAATTGTACAAAAGCATGAGGGTTAATTGTTCATCAGGTTTAGACAAAACCCAGATTGAAAAGGGCAACAACATCTAACTCTAGCACTGTTTTCGGCAGTCACAATCAAATGGATCGGTCAGGTCCATAGAATGAACGTCCTGGGTCGTAAAATTTACTGGATTACGACCACAAGATTTGTAAATAGAAGCCCGGCACGTTCAGAAGCCCTTTTGTCCACCTGAAACTCCTTTGTTTGCTCTTCGACATACCCATCCGTCAAAACCATGCTGCTGATAAACTTAAGCCTGATGGACAATAGTAACCTCACATTCAGCAGGAAGAATGTGACAAATCTAGTGTTTGCATGGTTGGTTACATATCATTCAATCGTTATTGTCTTCAATCGAATGTCACGAGAACTGAGAAAATCCCGGTGCTTACGAATTCACCGATTGGTTATAACTTTCTTACCCCGTCATGTTGCCTAAATAAACATGAAGATTGAAAACAGTTAAGTTCTAAAAAAAGAGTGTCGAAAGAGCAACAGTTGAACGGTTAATTCTAGTACACTATATGCGGGCTTCCAATGTGCGTGAAATTATCACCTTTATATAAAACTTCTCCAGACATGGAAAGCATTGCAGCAAGCCAATAATCTTGTTCAGATCAAAACTATTCCTATGGATATATAAGATCTTGACAGAATCCAACACCATTGATAGGCTATCCATGGACAAACTCTTCATTGAGCATAGAACATAATATTAGTACAAAAAGTGTGCTCCAAGATGATATAGAACTTACGCATAGAAATTTAAAATGCAGCTTATGATTACAAGTGTAGATGATAATATACAGTACCTGAAGAACTGTGGAGCCAAACACCATCTTGAAATGAGCACAGAGAGCATGTATTACACCCAAGGTCTCCAGTTTAGGCGCAGAGACGATAGTTATTTCCGACGGTGAATAACGAGAATCAAGGATCAACCTTTGAAGTGAAGGGGCATCTTTGATGATGAGCTACCTTCTGTCAAAAGAAATTCCAATTCTTACAAGGTTAGGCGACTTTATTTGGAGACAACTGATTCTAACTGTGAAAACAAGCACCAAGCACTCCAGGGCAGGGCAACTGGAGTTGATGATGTTGTGCAATGAGGCCTCCGACATACGAACCCGCACAAGTGAAAGTTTTTTGAGAAATGGGAGTCGAAGGTTTAGTACCAGATTGTCTGGTAGGTAGCACAGCGCAAAGGTGGCGGTGTGGAGAGAGGAGGAAAACCGCGAGATGGACATCGGTGCTGAGGGCACAAGTACATGGCGTTCGGTCTGTGGTATGTGATTTCTGCGGGAATAGTAGAACTCAAGCAGCTGTAGTTCTATGAATTCAGCGGATTTCAGCCAGGCGTCCACCGTGCAGGGCATGCTCAGGTAGCATGCCGGGATGCAGAGGCCTTGAATGGAGCCCTGGTGGGAGGAGATGATGGCTCCGGGGAGTTCAAAATCATTGAAGAGAGATAGCTGACGACAGTCGAGATTAAGGGGCGTGGCGCGCCATAGAGGGCGCGACCGAGTTGAGAGGACTTGGGTGCGGCAGCAATCCTTGGTGGGGAGAAGCGAGACGATCTCCCCAAGGATGGCATCCGGGAGATCGCTGATGCGGTCCACCCGAGATTCTATGGGTTCCTCGGATCCGGGGTGGCTCGCCGCTTCTCCCCGCGCTGCCGGGTGCGGGATCTACAACAGGCTTCGCCACTGGCGGGAGCATCATCTTCTTGGCACTGGGGTTAGCCGACTCCATTTTTCTCGAGGGCATCGCGTCGAGCTCACGGATTTGAGCAGAGTAATGAATGACGAGCCTAATTTTAGTGCGAGTGAAGAAGAAGGGGAGCTGGGGTTTTCTGTAGTAGTGAGGAAGAAGGGGAGCTGGGGGTTTCTGTAGGAGTGAGGTGAGGAATTTGGGGGTACGAGTGGAGTGAGCTGACATGAGGAGGAAGAAGAGCACCCAGGTTTTTTTGGGGGGCGGTGTGCTGGGTAGCGCCTCTCATTAAGTAAATGTATGGGCTTTTGAATTAATTTTATTATTTACTAGGGCGGATGGGCTCTTTTGTCTTGGGCCTAGAGAAACAATTACTACTAGTACAATGGAGACACTCTACAGCTACCCAGAAAAACAATTACTACTAGTACAGTGGATACACTACCGCTTCTGGCTCCTCCGAGGTGATCGAAACGTCTCCCGCTACTGAATGTCATTTTACTTTGGTTCACCGACATGCGGGCCATGCAGCGCGCGGGCCCAAATGCCATCCACCAAATTAGAAGGCGGTATTCAAGCGGAGAGTCACCCCGGTCGTAGCGCGGCAGTAACGAGCCGTCATATCACAAAACCCCACCTCCCCGCAGTCTAAGTTTGACGGACGAAGCAACCATCATTTCACTCTTCATTGAATCCCCTTCTCCCTCACCGTCTTCAAGAAAGCCAACACTCACATCTGCCATTGTTCTTCTCTCCCAACGAAGGGAAGGTAAGCGGATCCGTGATGTTGGTATATTTTGTTTCATAAAAAAAGAACTTTTGCAAAGCAGTAACCGATCCTCACTCTCTTTTTTGTTTCATTGTCATTACGATTGTGTTTTCCTTTTAGTTGTCTCCTATTCATCAGTTTCATGATGGACCAAGGAGAACCAGGCAAAGATCTACTGATGTTGGAGCAGATGCGGGAGGCTGATCCCCACGAGACAGAGAGCTCCAAGAAGATGGAGTCCGCCACCGAGCCGACCCCAGATACGCTCACGGCCACTCAGCCCCTATGGCCCTGCAGGAGCAGTTTTCCCCCTTTGAGGATGTGTCCCCCCCCCCCACTGAGCTGCCCAAGGTGATTTTCTTCTTTGCTGATCTCGATTGTGGTTTTTCATCTAAGTATGTGGTGATAAATAATGCAAAATTTTATTAGCTTCGATGGCATGCTACCTTCCCTGTCATGCATACTTTTGACTCTACATAGTGGTTTAAATAACTTGTGTTTTTTATATTCGAAAATAATTCAGAATTAGTTTATGTTTCAATTAGAGCCCTGATGCAGACAAGGATTGTGTGGTTGTACATGTCACTCGCTATGAGGCGGATGACCTGAATATACTCACTGGGAAAACAAAGTTCTTAGTCTGTTGGATCCTGGAAGCCATTTGCACTTATACCAAAGTCGAGATGTATTCCAGCCACACTGTTGTCAGGCGTGTTATCTAGGGTGTACTGAAGCACAAGAAGTTCAAAGCTACTCCTTCGTTTGGGAGGCATACTGTTCTTGTCAAGCTTACGCCGGAAGATGATGTGGCATGCCTCCACAAACAAGTTTATGAGTGGCAAGGCCACAAGGTTATCTTCAAGAAGGTTCACAGGATTGAGCTGCTGCAGGACGTCCTCGATGATGTTCATGGCAAGGTCCGTGTTGTGTCTATCCCAAATTAGATTGAGACATGAAATAGTTGGCCCAGCTAGTGTTTAAAAGTAGTTTGGATTGTGTCTAATTAACCGAACCTTGCCTATTATCAAGCCCTCTGGGGCTAGTACTCTGTTTGAATTCGTCTATGGAAACTACTGCTACTTTTGGGTACCCGTGAATCATGTGAGAACCATCATAATTGTTGCCGAAACAGATGCGTCCTCACTAGTTTTTTCATGTAATATGGCATGGTAAGACATAATTTGTCACGGTTTATCATACGAGCCGTGTGTGTTTGATGAAATAGAGTACTTGTTCGAGAACTATGCGCCGACGTATACATATGGTACATAAGGCTGGTTAAGTACTTGTAAACACTATTGGTGCTAGCCCACTTGTAAGCAGTTGTGCAAAACACGGCACATTGGCTCAGCTCGCTTCAACACTAGAAAAGTCGGCTATCGACCAGCTAACAATCAATAATCTGCTGTCTGACATGTAAGAAACTACGTATCTTGTTACAGTGGTTCATGCAGTTAACTGAGGCCACAATGTAAATTCTAAATGTTCACACGCTAGTCCAGCGTTCATGTGGAACATTCACATTAAACTCGGCTTCATAAAATACTTGAAAAGCATAAGTTAAGCAATTTTATACATCTCAATGATTCGTAGAACATAACAAACATTTACTAGTTTACAGCAAAAGACAAAGTTGTGAGAAGGTTTACAAATCAGGAAAAATCAAGCAAGGCTTCTCTGAGCAAAGGGCCTCCCTAGGTAGGCTTTAATTTCCTGGAGTTCACTCTGGTTTTTCTTGTTGCCACCATCCAGGGTTAGGTTTTCTCATTCCAGAATAACCAATTATAATTGTGTTCTTAGTTGGAATGCTAAATTGAACCATGTAGTGTACTGACCATCTGAACTTCTTGTGCAGTTCCACTAAATTTAAGCGCCACTATTTGCAGAAATAAGCAGACCACAATGCCTCTTGTCCGTGCACCTGTCCCAAAAACCTCCATGCAGCCGTGCCAGCTAGTCCTCTGTCCATCCTTGAATTGGGAGAAAGTGCATTCCCGACTAGGATGCAGTTGTTTTCGCTCGTCCCTGCACTACAATCGGGAAGTAAAATGTACGAATCAGCTTCTTTTAGATTGCGTTGGTCATTCTACCTAGTTATTACCAATGTAGGAATACCTGGAAGACGGGAGGTTAGACGACGATAGCTAGGAATAGCCATCTCATTTTGTGCAGTTCTACTAAAACTGGGATGTGTACTTTTGATTGCACAAATAGAAATGATATGGAGACAGACATCCCTGTTTGTGTAAATATGAAATAAGGTTATTTAAGCAGTGACAGTTATTTGCAGTGGCATATGATTAACAACAACATCTATTGTGTTATAATTGGCACTAGATTGACAATATGAAAGTGCCATTAAGTAAGAAGTAGCATCCAATCACATCAACACTGCCACTAGATTAACATGCAGAACAATAGCATTAGTATTACTGTCATGAGAGTAGCACATGATCAGTAAATGTGCAATCAAATTTGTGCAGTTCCACTGGGATGAAGCAATGTTAGCGGTGTGAGATCTAAGTGTAACTGCAAAAACACAATTCATGGGAAATAAAGCAAGACGGAAGCACTTTATAAAATGGTGGTGTCATTGCTTCAATTTATCGACGGCACTAGACCGACAACAACATTACTTAATAGTGACATTAGGTGGCATTGCTTCAATTTATCGACGGCACTAGACCATTACTTAATAGTGACATTAGGTGGCATTGCTTCATGCTTCATGTGATTTTACATTAACGGTAGCGATATGGGTGTAGGGACAGCAGGGGCATAAAGTGGTGAGGCAGATGTTGTTGTCGAGAGCGGCAAACATTCAGGCAGCATGTCTGCATTTGTCCCATTTTTTTATCTCCTCGGTGACATTTTTCCTATGTGAGCACAGGAAATCTAGACCTGCTCGTTCTCATTTGTGTTGTCCCCCCAACACCCCTCACTTTCTTTCCTTTTTCGACCAAGAGACAGGTCCACTTCGCCCCACCCTTCGCCATCCACCCCGCTTTCTTCGCCTTTTCAACCAAGAGACCGGTTGGGTAGCCAGTATCTACTACTTTCCCCTGTTTCCTCTTAGAACCAAGTCCTAGATTCATTCTACAACTTTCCCAGTTTCTTCCCTGTTTGAACCAACTCTTAGATTCAACTGTGTGAACTAGCTTTACCTCTAATAATAGTAAAAGTCTAGGTGCCTTTGGAACAGCCGATGGAAGTAGAAAAAAATCCACACGCAGCCACGTGGGAAGCTGGGGCAGTAGAGCAAGGCAGGTTTCGAAGGAATATATACCTGAGGGTCATCGGGATGTGGCAAAGACGGCGTCGGGAGGCCGCATCTTGGCCACAATACCACAGGGAGGAAGAAGGGGTCGGAGGCCCTCCCGAGCCGACGCTGTCTCGGAGAGAACGGCACGGCGCCGATCGGGATGCGCTGCTAGCTGTTGGTCTCCTCCCTCGCCGCCGACGACAGCGTGAACAATGCACCTACACCCCCGCCCCGTCCGAGGTGGTCCGGTCGGATTTCTGACCAGCGGTGAGCAGAGAAAGTGTGTGGCCACCTATGTCTTTCTTAGATCTAGAGAGCATGAGAGAGTGAAAGAGAGGAACCCTAGTAAAGCAAGCGCCGAGGCTCCTGCTTATATATATAGTGGAGTGATTTTGTTGTAGCAACCGTTATTAAATTGAATACGCGTGAACCGCTATTTTCATTTAAAGTTCAAGTAAAAATAAAACTCGATCAATAACGTGCCACCACTTCCAGGTCGCACTATCAAATCACCGCGTCCAGGACGCACTATGTACAGTATCATTCACGTGCGGTCCCCGACCCTCCAAAAGTTGAAAACTAGACTAGTCAAAATGTCAATTGGGATGCCTCTGTGTAAACAAATGCGCTCCTAGCTTAAAAAAATGTGCTCCTACGTGTACCCGCGAGTGGGTGTGAGAGAACTAGTGTGTGCGTGCACCGCTTCTCTTCGTGAGAGTACAATATACTACGCCCAAAGAACGTTCGCCATAAGAGTAATAGTATAAGTGTGTGACGTGTGAGTTAAAATAAAAGGTGCGCGACGTCTTTTATTTTTTAGAAGTTCTGAGGGTAGGGTGTGAAGAGCACATATGTGTGTGACGTCTACCTACAGATAGACGCTGGGTGCGAGAGGACTCGGGAGAGTCGTGGCTCGTGAGGGTGCGTGTGTGTGTGTGAGAGAGAGGGGGGGCACGTATCAATGCAATGCATGTGTCCGTAAATCATATCTGACAAACGTTCGCCACAAGCCGTTTCCTGACGAACGTCGTAAGAACCATTAGATCGGCATCCATCAGTGTCAGTTTTGCCATGGCATTTAACAGAACAACCACTCCTCCGACACACAAATCTTCCACGTGAGTGTTAGCAACTGCCGTATGCTCCTCCCTCCGTTCCAAAATGTAGTGCATATAGCTTTATTGAAAATTCGAACCTCGCAAACTTTTACCGGGTTTTCGTATACCAAAATGCACATATAGAATACCCAGTATATATCATATCATTCATCTTCGAGAGGTAACTATAAAGATGGGGTAGGAGTGTACAAAGAAAGACCATCGTATCACCTGTACAATTTCAACCATCCTTTGGTGTGGAGGAATATCATAGGAACTCTATATGATATGATTTTTATAGGAATTTTTCCTTTAGAGCCAATTGGTTCATAGGAATAGATTCATATACTCCACATTTCAAAGGAAAATAAAGATGATATCATTTTTATGGCTTTAGAGCCACTTGGTTCATATGAATGGATTCCTATACTCCCATAATTTCAAAGGAAAATAAACATTAGCCTAGATTCAATAGAAAAGTTTCGATGATGTGAACCAAATGACATCTCTTTTCCAATCCCCCCTCATAGGAATTGAGATACATGTCATCTCTAGATTCAATAGAAAAGTTCCTATGATGTGAACCAAATGACATCTCTTTTCCAATCCAATCCCTACTCATAGGAATTGAGATACATGTCATCTCTTTCCCTACAACTTCCATATATACATCTTCTATTCCTAAATAGCTAGTACAACCCACTAGCTTTTTTCCTGGACATGCAACTATGGCACATGAACACGTCATGCATGCAAGTCATAAATCACATTGTCTTTGTACTCTATGCATGCAAGCACCACATCATCAATTTGTGCATGTGACTCATAAGTTATTTCTTTCATTAGATTTTGTATTGTCAATATATGTGTTGGTCACGTGCACACATATGTAGTTCACATTCACATTTTTGTTAGAAATGTCATTCTTTTAACTGCAATTCATTTTTCTTCTTTGTATTACATTTTCATTTTATGCATAAATTCACTTCCCATTAGTTATAGATGTTTTTGGAGGAACTTTTATGCATTATTTTGAGTAGCAAATTTCACGCGGCCGCGGGTATATCAAAATGCGGGGCCCATGCGTCATTGCCTTTCAGTCGAACCTACGTCTACAATTTTTTATACGTATATCTCCACTGCTCCCCGAACCCAAAATTCTGCCTCGCTTCCGTAAAACCGAGCGGCCCACCCGTATTAAGGCGTCGACTCGAACTCAATCCCTCTCCCATTTACGACGGTGTGGCCCCGCACGCCGTAGTACTCCTACAAACCCTACCCGCCACACGCATCATCAGTTTTCTTCAAGAGGACGAGGAAGAAGCGGATTTGTAGTGGAGGCTCCTACCCTAGGGCACCCTAGGTAGCTGCCGCACGCATCATTGGTTTCTTTTTTCTTTATGCTCTTGCACCCTAGAGTGAAATGATGGTTGCTTCGTCCATCCAGCTTAATGCGGGAAAGGTGGGGCTTTGTGATTTGACCCCGCATCGCTCATTTACTACTACTGCATCGCTACGACCGGGGTGCCTCCAAGTCCAACCGTTGCTCCGAACTGTAATTTGGTGCATCGCACGTGGAACAAGATGGTGGATGAGCCACATGTCGGCCAAAGGGGTCCTGTAAGTGTGTCACCATTTTGTGTGCGGACTGACCCTGCTGAGTTGCTACGCCAACGCGACAGGAGCAGCCTACCACTTGGTTTTGCTCCTTGGTGAATCCCGACTATATTGATCTAAAAAGATAGTATCCAGATTAGTAAAAATGAGGTGATTTTACCGAGCGGTGGGCGGGGGAGCATGGCCTGTCATGCGGTCCCACGTGCCATGATGTACCAAGACGATGCGCGTCCCTCTTGAGGCAGAACAATGGCAGAAGCAATACGTGGTTTTCTTGAAGGAGATGATGGATAAGCGGATTGTGAAGTGTGAAATAATGGTTGCTTCATCCGTCTGGGGGAAAGGTGCGGCTTTGTGATTTGACGTCTCATTGCTCATTACTACTACTGGGGCGCTACGACTGGTTGCGTCCCCCTGATGTTCTGCACTGTTATTTGGTGCATGACACGTCGACCCGGTTGCTATATGTCCCACATGTCGGCAAGAGGAAGTACAGCATTCATGAAAGCGAGCGTCTCCACTCTTTTAGTACGACGGAGGAGTACAAGACACGGCTTGGTGTTTGCTGCTTCGCCGATCCATCGATACAAACCCGGACTAAAAAAGGCGAGGGCGGGTCTTTTCCAGCACGGCAGGCAGGGGAGTTTGGCATAGTCTGTTCGAGGCAATGAGGCAGGAAGGGAAACAAGCAAATAAAGGTTGAGCGACTTAGTTTTGGGAAAATCTGATTTTATGGAGTACGTACCCACTATGGAGGTAGTACTAGTTACTACTCCCTCATTTCCGGTTTGTAGGGCTCATCTAAAAAAATTGTTTTTCCGTTTTATAAGTCTCAATTCTACTAGTACTCCCTCCGTCCCGGTGTATAAGTCATTCGCGTAGTTCTAGGTCGATAATTTAACTATCTAAATATGTATTATATTTGACAAAAAATATATATTTAGAAACTACATCCGTGTAGAAATCTAGTGGTATACTTTTCATGACATATAACACATATTTAATTCATCAAATCGATGACCTAGAACTACGCGAATGACTTATACACCGGGACGGAGGTAGTACTTACCATCACATGTTTGGATTTCGAGGTGCATTAAATCACCCGATGCAAGCAGTATCAAGAGAAAACTCACCAATGCATGTAGAAGTTCATGGAAATTTAGTGGTCATGCATGCATTCGTTGTAATTAATGCATCGGTAAACATAACTTTTTGAGAAAAACGAGCGTACTAATTAAGTACTTGTGCAAACTACGAAATTAATTCCACCACTCACCGTCTACCTTGGTTGGAGAGATTTTGAAATTGAGCCATATAAACCGGAAAGGAGGGAGTAGTAACATAGCCTAGGGTAGCTTGCTGCAGTACGGACTCCAAGGAAATTGCTGTAGTACTACTCCTACCACTGTACTACTCCTACTACTAAAAGACATATATTTCAAACAACATGATAATCTCTCTAACCAATGTAGGGACGAGGAGTATATGTCTAACGGGGGGAGTAGTAAATTTTTCTCCTCGTCCTGCGAGCCACCGCGCGCGTGGGCGAGGGAGCGGGCGTAGGCGTAGTAAGCAAGCTTCTACTCGTCCTGCGACTCTGCGAGCCACCGCACCCTTGGGCGGGGGAGAGGGCGTACTAAGCAAGCTTCTCCTCGTTCTACGAGTTGACGGGACACATCAAAAGTAGTACTGCAGAGCATCTCCAGTGTATAGAGCCTTGCCTCTAAGGTAGGCCCCACATGGTTTGCCTCTTATCAAATGAAAAAACCACAATGTATAAAGACTCTAACCAGCCTCTAAGGTGGGCCCTAGCAGAAATTTAAAAAGTATTGATTAGCACCACATTTGTCCAATCAGTAATATTTGTCTTGTACTTTCTTATGCTTCCTAAGGCTGACAAGTGGGACCAGATGGATTGTTACATTGTTAGAGGCAGCCTCTAAGGTTAGACGCGATGCTAGCCAATTTTTTGTTAGAGGCAGTTCATGCAATGTATAGAGGCCTGCCTCTAAGAGGAGAGAGAGGGCTTAGAGGCAACAAAAAGCATACATTGTGGATGCCCTAAGTGCCTACTTTCCGGTCTATATGACTCAATTTGAAATCTCCCTAACCATAATAGATGCTGAGTGGTGGAATAAAATTGTTACTTCCATAGTTCGCAAAAGTACTGAGCATGTGAGAAGGTGAACGGTGGGAGTACGATACCATTAGTACTACAGTTCTTTTGGAAGGGTTGTAGTAGTCCCTCCCATTCACATGTTCACATTTCAAGCTTCAATAAAAATGTTGCATGCAAGGATTAAGAGAAACCTTAGCAATGCATGTACTCCCTCAATCCATATAGGGTCTAAAATGCGTTTTGGAGGCTAACTTTGACCACATGTTAGAGCAATAATATGACATCCAACTTACACAAATCTTACCATCAAATTCGTACGTGGTCATTGTACTGCTAACACATGCATGCCTTGCAATTAGTACGCACATGATACAGTACTAAACACTCACTATCTAGTAGTACTATTACTCTACACTACTACTACTATGAAGCCATCCAACTATATCCTGGCAGAAGACCGCGGACATCGATTATTCGTTCATATTTAAATTTGTTTTCACACAGCAAAATATCCATGAAAACAACACATGGCAAAATTTCACGGCGAACGAGGGATTTGAATGTGCTGGGAGGGGTGGGGCTGGAAGGGGTTGTTTGGATCTTGCCCGGGGGAGCCAAAATATTGGCGACCCTTTTGTCCACCCGTGCCTTTGCCACCGATGAACGAGGTAGAGCTCGGGTGCTCATGCATCCTCCAGCGTGCGCGTTGGAGACGAGCTCGCATGAGCTGTGCTTTTTTTGTCCCACCTCGCTGCCCGAGCCGGCCGCAACCGACCGGTGAAATTCATGCAAAAACGGCGATATTTCATATAAACAATGACGGAATTCATATAAAATACCAGATTTTCATATAAACATGACGGATTTTATTATATTTAAATCAACTAAGCGGTGCTACTCCTGAATAGCACAAGTATAATAATACCTAGCCTAAATGGTCGCTCGTGGATCCATTTGTCGGCAACAGAAGGATCCGGCAAGACACCTGCTGTGTACGCCGGCGTCGCCTCGGCGGTGGCCTTCATGGGACCCAAGCGGCGGTGGCCTCCCGTGTTCTACTTCTCCTCGATGATGGCGGCGGAAGCGGAGGCGCTGGCCACCGACTCGTCGCTCTCCGCGCACCCGGCTTCTGTCTCTGCTTGCATGGCGCGGCCGCAGGCATGGGAGTCTCGGCCACAGACACGGGAGACGCGGTCGCAGACACGGGAGGCACAGTACGAGGCGGCGGCATGGACGGCAGCGACGATGCCCGTGCTCCCCGCCGTGCCAGCGTCGAGCAGCTCGCCGCTCCTCGTCGAGGTGGCCTAGAGCGACGAGTTGCTGAACCACGCGCCAGCTTGGGGCGGCAACTGGCTCCGTCGGGCGAGGGGAGGGAGGTGGATCAGCGAGCTGCATAGCTCGTATCCGGCAGGCTCGGCGGGCCACCCAGCCGGCTTGGATGCCGCATAACTATTCTTCGTAAGCCATTGTAAGAGTGGAGAAAATGGTGAAGGAGGAGATAGGGGAGCGGCGGAGGTGTGCGATTCTTGGCCGGCGTCTGGCCTCGTTTAAATAGGAGATTAAATGGATGGCGGATGGGAGGAGCTCCGCCGGCGTTGCGTTTAATGCCGGCCCGGTCATGAACGGACGTGTGGCCGGAGTGGGTTTCTTGGCTTCCAGACGTGTTTCATGGAGGCGTTTGAATGCGGCAAGGAGGCGTGTTCAGCCGGGCATGCAGCAAGCGGCGCCCTCGACTCTGACGTACGACACCGCGCTGTTCTTCCACTGATGTGTGGGCTCGTTGGGTACCTGGCCTACATGTTAGTGACCCAACGCAGGCAGCGCACGGCAGAGGAGCTTTTGGTGGGCCAGGGCGGTGAGAAGCGGGCATTTCATAAACCGATGATTGTTCATTGAGTGTGACGTCATCTAATTCATGTAGGTTGATAAGCCTACTATATAATGTAAGAGAATTTTAAAAATTTCATATATGCGTTGATAGCCCGTTCGATACGTTGTGATTCATAAAGACCGCTGCAAACATCAATGTTCTGCTTATCACAGGTAAGATTGATTAATACCCGTAACAATCCATATCCTTAACAAAGGGTGCATGCACATATAGGTTGAGCGTGTGTCTTGCATCGTGTGCTGTGTGCATGCAGGTGTGCGAGTGTTGCATGCGTGCATGTGTACGTTTCAGTGTTGCATGCATGTGTGCGTGCGTGCGTGAGTTCGTGCGTGCATGTGTACGTGTCAGTGTTGCACGCCTGCATGCGTGCGTGTGTTCATGCGAGTGTTGCGTGCATGCATGTGTATGTGTGAGTATTTCATGCATGCATGCGGGCATTGCGGGCGTGTTTGTGCGCATGTGTGATGTGTTTGTATTCACCACAGTGGCTCGTGCGTGCGTGCAATTAAAACGGCCGGCTCAGCATATCATCACAAGGCGACCTTGTCCGCTGTGGTTAGGGCGCGCGGGCTGCCAACCAGAGGTCTCATGACTTCGAATCCCCACCGACCACTAATTTATTACCATTTATGTCTTTCATATACGCGCTGACAGGTGGGCCCTATGGTAATGTGCGCTGGTGAACGTGGACCGTTTAACTTGTCAATTGATCGTGTCATCAACAAATTACAAAGCTGTATGGTGAGCCAGTGCCCGTATGATCACCATAAAATATATTTTATTAACACAATACAGACGCAAGCTACCATTTCTTTCTTTCATATACGCGCTGACAGGTGGGCCCCATGGTTACGTGCGCTGATGGTGCAACACTAGTTGCGCCACGTGGAACGTTTGACTGGTCAATTGATCATGTCATCAACAAATTACGGAGTTGTACGGTGAGCCAGTGACCGTATAATCACGACATGTATTTTTTTAACACAGTACAGATGCAAGCGCTCATATATACGCCCAAACACTCACCGCTATAAGCGCACACACGGACACCCTACCCCGATGAGCACCTTCGAGAGAGTGAGCCAGCATATCATCTTGAGATTTTACGAAGTAACCATAGGCGCCTCGTAGTCGAGGGGAACGTCTCCTCCCACTGAATGCACATCACCGGAAATACTGAAATTAATCCAGGGTAAATGCGAGCACCAGGACTTTAACCCTGGTGGGCTGGGAATACCACTGTCCTCCTAAACATCCAACCATAGGTTGGTTAGCACCACAAAATGTATATGGTGATCGTAATGAGCTTATTCTGAAGTCCAGTGACCATATCCTGCTTTCGCTTCAAATACAATGACCGTAAGTGTCGTCAACAAAATACGAAGCAAGCATCAAATACAATGACTGTCAGTGTCATCAACAAAATACAGAGACATATGGTGAGCTAGATACTGTATGACGACCACAAGAATATATAGGGATGGCAATGGGTAGGGTATGGGCGGGTACGAACTTTTTGTGCCCAAACCCATACCCAAAACTTTTTTCTATACCCACCCGTTTCAATATCCATGGGCAATCGGGTATCTTATACCCAATGGGTATTTGCTGGGTATAATATATAACATTGGCATGATAAAGGTAAGACTAGAAAAGGGCCTAAAACTAAAGTTAGGTACTCGGCCATCACAATCTGGTTTGCACTTACATCAAAATTTCACAATGACGATTGACACACAAATGTCTTCATCTCCATTACAAACTAACTTTGAAAAAAATTCAAGTTTGTAAACTTGCAATGCTAATTACTGTAGGTTTACCCAGATATTATAGGGTTTAATTTTTTTATTAATTTTTCTGGGTATCCATTGGGATACCCCTGGGTATAATTTCATACCCATACCCTACCCATGCATTTTGCGGGTATGGATACCCATTACCCATGGGTATGAACTGGTAGAAAGTCTCACCCATGCCCACTGTTTTTGGGTAGGGTACTCGCGGTGACCATAATGAGCATATTCTGAAGTCCAGTGATCGTATAGTGCTTTCGCTTGAAATACAGTGACCGTCACGCGTGAATGTGTCAGGGGCATACTTTTAGAGGGCCGAGAGATAGTTTGTGTGTGTACGTGAAAGTGGTGTAGAGAGAGGGGGTGTGTGGTGGAGACAAAGAGAGATATGCCCTTCGTTTCTCTTTCCCGTGACTATTTTTTAGGAGAAGATATAAACATTCACAATGCGGAACAAATATTATTGGATGCACCATGCAATTAACTTTCATGTACTCCGTATAACTATGTAATATTGTATATGCTTATTTTCTTAGTGGCCGATTGTGTGTAGGGTGTGGTGGGCACATCATTTCTAGTTGTGGTGGGTCGACGTGAGGACTCATGGGTTGGTTCCATCCCGCGCCACATAGGTTGGACCGAGACGCGTTATACGAAGCCCATGGAGGACTCGGCGTACAAGACGAAGCTACCAGAGTCGTGGAGGACTCTATCCCCACTGATGATAAGTCGACTATATATGATTTGTAACCATAGGCCCCGAGTATGTTATATAAGCCTGGGGGCTAGTTCGTCGATAGTATACACACACACAATGCCTGGTATTCACGTGTACTTTGTACACACCCCTATCACAAATATACAGTACCAGGAGTGGGCTTTTTCCTCAACTGCAAGGGCCCAGACTTGGGTAAAACTTTGCCTCGTATTACCATCCAGCCTAACAGTCAGGGATATCTTACCGAATGATCTGATGGAATCATATCCGCCAACAAGAGAGAGGTGTGGGGGGGGGGGCAATGTGTGCGAGAGAGGCCTAAAGATAATGTGCGTGCGGGAGACACTTAGGCACATGTATGTGCATATAGAGGGCCAGCAGAGACCGTGCGTGTGTATATATGCATGTGAGAGAAATAGTGTTTTCCAACTGAGATTAGTGAAAAGAGTGGTACGTAGTAGTAAGAGAGAGAGGGGGAGATTTATAGAGAGTGTGTGTGCGAGACACCCCGCGAGAGAGTGTGAGCATGTGTGAGAGAGAAATGTTGATGTATATAAAGTGTGTGCACTTATGCGTCAGATAGAGAGATATATAGCGCGTGTGTGAGGACGGGCCGAGGCATAGTGCATCTATGCGTAAAAGTCGGTTCTACACATTAAATTAAAATATAAATTGCATTAAATTTTTTGGATGAGATCATGAATTTTGCAATTTCCGTATGAACGAACATTGGTCTATCAGACACCCATACTCTATTGAATTCGAGCATGTGTATGGGTTTATTTCATATTATCGATCCATGGAGTGAGAGTGGTTCGAAATACAGACAATGCATGGCTTTTGCAATTCATATATAAACATTAATTAGTGCACTCCGTGTTGTTAGTGTCAGGCACTTTATACATTTGTCACATACATGGATACATTCCAAATTGCTAGCTACGAAATAGAATACATGTTCAATTCAACATAAAGATGGTTTCGAAGATCCCCGCAAAAAAAAAAAGATGGTTTCGAAGATTCGAATTCATAGGAAGTGCATTCATCTATTTGAATTCAAGATAAAGGCATTTGTAAATCAGATCTAAAAGGGGGCATCAATCTTTGTTGTGCGTTTGAACATGCTATATATTCATACGCATGTCTAACTATTTTTTTGCAACTAAGGAGATTATATCTGGAACCATGCATGAATTGAGCTAAGCTGCATATTTTTTAATATATACTCGTGTACAATGTATATTCAAATGTACCCCCTCCATTCCAAAATAATCATAGTTTTAGGATTTTCAAGAGTCAAGATTTTTGAAGTTTGACAAATCCTGAAAATTCAATTCAAGAGAACTGTAAACGTTAATGCTTCTGATCCCAAATATTGAACGAAGCGCCAAATAAGCCTCTGGTCACCCAAAACCGCGCGAGACTAATGTTTGGTGGTAGGAAATTACTGTCCTGACTCTGACCCGTGTAGCCTATCGGCCCGATGTCCAAAGGTCTAAACCGGGGTAGGTTTGTAACTTCACCAAGACGCTAGTCAACCGGCTCCGAGAAGCATTCATACACCGTGGGCGCCTAAACACTCATGTGCTCGGCCAAAATCTATCCTGCCCACTATTTGGGACACTTGAGATTACTATCCTACCCCCGACCCGCAATATGTTCGAAATTTTAGATGGGGGCAAAGTTTGTAACTTTCCCAAATTTCAAACAAGCGCGTCCCAAACCGAAACATTGTTCCCCCTTAGTTCCCCCCTCCCTCCGTTTCCCCATTTATACTCCATGGGCGCCAAAACGCCCTCTCCACCAGCCGCGAAACCCCAGCCTCCTCTGTCCTCCACCCCATCACGCCCAATCCACCACCGCCCTACTCCATCACGCTGGAGCCGGTACCCCGACATCGTCGTCCAACACAACCGCAACCGCAACGCCCTCAAGGACTTAGCAGCTGAAGCCGAGGCAGAGCTGCCTCCACGACGCCGAGGCCGATGTGCACCGTACCAGAACCACTTTGACCACGCCGTCCTGCGCCTCATCGCTGCCGCTCCACTGTCCCAACCGTCCACCGCACCGGAGCTGTTCCCGCTATGCCGTCGTTCGCCGCCTCGGATCTGGTTCCCCGCCGCCGACATATGGCCACCACACCACACCCAACAACTTGGCCATGGGTTCGTCCAAGGCTCCACTGTCCTCCATAACTTCTTGTTTCCAGCAAACCACAAGAAGATCGTTGGAAAAACAGAAGGAGGACACAGCACTGCCAGCAGAAAGAGGTACTCCTCTTCCCTTATTCGTGCAAATCTTACGTCTCTGCTCACACCGTATTCATCCCACGAAAGAAACTAGTTGAGCACTTCTTATTGCACCTTCTTCGTGATACTAAATGCACAAGGTTTCCTCCCATTTACTATTTCACCTTAGCTAGAGGTCAGTCGCCCGCCTGGATTACAATTCAGGGTCAGTTGATTCGCAATTAAAAGAAGCAGCACCCGCTTAGGCACTCGGAGCACCTAGTCTGCATGTTCGCTGGGGAAGCGGCGCATCGGTGTCTATCATAGGGGTGTGGAGCGCAGGAGATGCTTGCACCTGATCTAGAGGTCGGCGGGGCTTGAAGGGATGGCCGGGGGGCGGCACCAAGCACGGCGCTGCGGTGAGGTCGAGGGGAGAGCGGAGGCAGGGGACTGGGCCGGTGGTCACTGGCATTTCGAGGAAGATCGTCAACACTGACTGTCTGGAGGTAGATGAAGGCGATCTGGCCATTCTTTGTACATCGGACGGTGCAGAAAAAATGGACTGACCTATTTGTTTTCAGTCGACTGTTATTTTCATAGGACCACACCTTGTGGTGTGCTGGAGGAGTATCTGCATTTCCCAGCCATCCCTGTGCTCATATTTCAAAATCCTAGAATCTAATTTCGTGTGCCATCCATGTTGTAGAGCTATCATATGTCTCCCATCATTTATTTCACACCCACCTGCTATCTGCTACTTTTACACTGTACTACTTGTGCACACACTTCACCCATACTCACACTATTGTTTTTTTATGCATGGGTATTTTAGACTCTGACTCACTGTTGATGAATACACAAAAGAAAAGACAGAAGTCGCTCCTATGTAATTCGAGGATAATCACTAAGCATTTCAGTGCTCTAAAGGGTGTAGTGTCAGCAGATGGAGACAATAAACGTAGCTCTGCAGTTGATGATCTCAATTGCCACACACAACCATCCCAGGTGCTTGCTTTAACTTCACGTTGTCAAATGTGGTTGCATGTTGCATATGATGTCTAGCTTGTATTGCTTCCAATTTGGTTAAATTGCATCTGCTTACTTTACACATTATACCTTTGATAATGACATGCCTTCCTGTTTTTGATACATACTACATCTGTCTATTAACCATATTCTTACATCAAACTAATGCTCTTGTGTATCCCTCATCAATCACTTATGATGAGACAGCCACCCCAGTGGGTTACTGTGAGACGCGCTACTCTTTTAAAGAGTGTAGTGTCATCCTCCCCACATGATTCTCAAGAAACAGCAAGGCTAAATGAAGATAGTCAACGTAGCTCTGTAGTTGATGACCGCAATTCCCCTACACCACCATTGCAGGTGCTTGCTCTTACTTGGCAATGTGATATGTGGTTGCATGTTGCATATGGTGTCTACCTTGTAATGCTTCTAATTAGGGTAAATTGCATCTCCTTAGTTAACACATTATACCTGTGAATATGACATGCCTACCTGTTTTTGGTACATACTACATCTGCCTATCACACCATGTTCTTACATCAAACTACTGTTGTGTATCCTGCATCTATCACTTATGATTAGACAGTCACGCCCGTGGGTTAGTATGAGATGTGCTACTCTTATAAAGAGTGCAGTTTCATCCTCCCCACATGATTCTCAAGAAACAGCAAGTCTAAATGAAGATATTGAATGTAGCTCTGTACTTGAAGACCGCATTTCCCCTACACCACCATCGCAGGTGCTTGCTCTAACTTCGCAGTGTGATATGTGGTTGCATATTGCATATGGTGTCTAGCTTGTAATGCTTCTAATTAGGGTAAATTGCAACTACTTAGTTTACACATTATACCTGTGAATATGACATGCCTTCCTATTTTTGGTGCATACTACATCTA
This sequence comes from Thinopyrum elongatum, assembly GCA_011799875.1. Lineage (NCBI taxonomy): Eukaryota > Viridiplantae > Streptophyta > Magnoliopsida > Poales > Poaceae > Thinopyrum > Thinopyrum elongatum. The sequence goes on along the minus strand of CM022298.1, from coordinate 442,654,451 downwards.
TCTGTTAACCATGTTCTTACATGAAACTACCGCTCTTCTGTATCCTACATCAATCACTTATGATGAGACACCTTTATTCGTAGCATATTGCATATTATTTCTAGCCTGTTGCCATGTATTGCTTCTAATTTGGTCAAATACATTTATGAGGCCACCCTTTTAATTTGGCAGAGTGATATTGGTTTCATCTTTCATGGTGTCTAGCTTGCATTGCTTCTAATTAGTTCAAACACCTTGTGCTTAGTTTACACTTTACACATCATACATGTCAATATGTCATGTCGTCCTGTTTTTCATACATATTCCATCCTCCTATCATGCGGCTGCCTTACATGAAAGTAGCGTTCATCAGTATCATGCATAAATGAGTTCTGAAGAGCAAATTTTATTCCTTTTTCTTATGGGTTTGACTTGACAAGGCAAAATCAAAAAAGAGGAAGGAAACGAGTAAGAAAGGCGATGATGGTGGTCCACTGCAGCAACGTAAACGGAGCATCTGTACGGATTCTCCTCGTACTGCAAGTGCATTACAAGTTCCAAGTATCCGCTCCCCTATTCCACCATCCCAGGTGCTTGCTCTAACTTGGCAGTGTGATATCTGGTTGCATGTTGCATATGGTGTCTAGCTTGTATTGCTTCTAATTAGTGTAAACTGCATCTGCTTAGCTTACACATTATACGTGCAAATATGACACGCCTTCCTGTTTTTGGTACATACTATATTTGTCTATCACACCATGTTCTTACATGAAACTACTCTTCTTGTGTATCCTGCATCAGTCACTTATGATGAGACACCTTTAAGTTGGCAGTGTGATATTGGTTTGCGTCTTGAATATGATTTCTAGCATGTAGTGCTTCTAATTTGATGAACGTCATCTATGACGAGACAGTTTTAACTTGGCAGAGTGATATTGGTTGCACCTTCCATATGGTGTCTAGCTTGCAGTGCTTCTAATTTGTTGAAGTCCCTTCTGCTTAGTTACCACATCATAGGTGTGAATATGTCATGTCGTCCAGTTTTTCATACATATTCCATCCTCGTATCATGACTTTGCATTTCATCAGAGTAGTGTTCGTCAGTATCATGCATGAATGAGTTCTGAAGAGCAAATTTTATTCCTTTTTCTTCTCGATTTGACCTTACAATGCAAAATCAATAAAGCGGAAGGAAATTGGTAAGGCATTGGATGATGGTGGTCCTTCCAAGCAACTGAAATGGAGGGTATCTACAGATTCTACTCCGCCATCCTCCCAACAAGATTCGCAAGACAACGCAAGGCTAGACAGCAACGTAGCTATGTAGATGATGAGCACATCTCCCCTACTCCACCATCACAGGTGTTTGCTCTAACTTGGCACTATTATATGTGGTTGCATGTTGCGTATGATGTCTAGCTTGTATTGCTTCTAACTTTGTTGTATTGCATCTGCTTACTTTACACATCATACCTGTGAATATGACACGTGTTCCTATTTCTAGAACATACTATATCTGCTCACACCATGTTCTTACATCAGACTACTGTTCTTGCGTATCCCGCATCAGTCACTTATGATCAGGCACCTTTAAGTCGCCACTGTGATATTGGTTGCGTCTTGCATATGATTTTTAGCATGTACTGCTTCTAATTTGTTGAAACGCCAGACAGTTTGAACTTGGCAGAGTGATATTGGTTGCATCTTTCATATGGTGTCTAGCTTGCAGTGCTTCTAATTTGTTGAAATGCCTTCTGCTTAGTTACCACATAATAGGTCTGAATATGTCACGCCATCCTGTTTTTCGTACATATTCCATCCTCGTATCATGTGTTTGCCTTTCATCCGAGTAGTGCTTGTCAGTATCATGCATGAATGAGTTCTGAAGAGCGAATTTTATCCTTTTTATTATCAGTTTGACTTCACAATGCAAAATCAATACAACTGAAGGAAATTAGTAAGGCAGTGGATGATGGTGGTCCTTCGGAGCAACTCAAACAGAGGTTCTCTATAGATTCTACTCCGCCATCCTCCCAACAAGATTCGCAAGACAACACAAGGCTAGACAGTCAACGTAGCTGTGTAGATGATGAGCACATCTCCCCTACTCCACCATCACAGGTGCTTGCTCTAACTTGGCACTGTTATATGTGGTTGCGTGTTCCGTATGATGTCTAGTTTGTATTGCTTCAAATTTTATTGAATTGCATCTGCGTAGCTTACAACTTATACCTGCAACAATCACTTACCCATAAGACACATTTAACTTGGGAGTGTGATGTAGGTTGCATCTTGCATTGTCTTCTAGCTTGTACTGCTTCTAATTTGTTGAAATGGCACTTATGACGAGACAGTTTTTACCTGGTAGAGTGATATTGGTTGCATGTTCATATGGTGCCTAGCTTTCATTTCTTCTAATTTTGTTGAAATGCCTTCTACTTACTATTTTTCATACATATTCCATCCTCCTATCATACGTGTGAATATGCAATGCTGTCATTTTTGTATATATTCCATCCTCCTATCATGCGCTTGCCTTACATCAAAGTAGTGTTCGTCTATATCATGCATCAACCAGTTATGCAGAGCTAATTTTACTCATCTTCTTGTGGTTTTGACTTCAGAAGGCAATATCAAAAAAGAGGAAGGAAAAGAGTAAGTTAGGGGATGTTGGTGGTCCACCGGACCGACGCAAACGGAGACCCTCTAGATTTGCCACTGCTACTGCTAATGCAGTTGAAGTCCCAAGTCTACATGATGAGTTCATCTCCCCTACTACACCATCGCAGGTGCTTGCTCTAAGTTGACAGTGTGATAATTGGTTTCATGTTGTATATGTTGTCTAGCTTGTATTTCTTCTATTTTGATTAAATTGCACCTGCTGAGTTTATACGTTATACATGTGCATATGACATGCCTTTCTGTGTCTAGAATTGATGGCTCGTGTCCGCGTCGGTATTTCCCCGAAGAGGAAGGGACGATGCAGCACAGCTACGGTAGGTATTTCCCTCAGTTATGAAACCAAGGTTATCGAACCAGTAGGAGAACCAAGCAACACTATGTAAACGGTACCTGCACTCAAAGAACAAATACTTGCAACCCGACGCGTAAGAGGGGTTGTCAATCCCTCTCGGGTAAAAGATAGATTGGTTTGTATGATTTTGGATAAATAGATCTCGCGATAAAACAAAATAAAATAAATAAAGAAAAAGTGCGGCAATGTATTTTTGGGTTTTTAGAATAATAGATCTGGAAACAAAAGCAAATAAAAATAGATCTCAAAGCAAATATGATAAAGAATAGACCCGAGGGTCGTAGATTTCACTAGTGGCTTCTCTCGAGAAAATAGCATACGGCGGGTAAACAAATTACTGTTGGGAAATTGATAGAACTTCAAATAATTATGACGATATCCAGGCAATGATCATTATATAGGCATCACGTCCAAGATTAGTAGACCGACTCCTGCCTGCATCTACTACTATTACTCCACACATCGACCGCTATCCAGCATGCATCTAGTGTATTAAGTTCATGGAGAAACGGAGTAATGCAATAAGAACAATGAAATGATGTAGACAAGATCTATTCATGTAGTAATAGACCCCATCTTGTTATCCTTAATAGCAACAATCAATACGTGTCTTGCTGCCCCTTCTGTCACTGGGAAAGAACACCGCACGACCGAACCCATCACAAAGCACCTCTTCCCATGGCAAGAAAAATCGATCTAGTTGGCCTAACTAAACCAAAGATTCGAAGAACAAATACGAGGCTATAAGTAATCATGCATATAAGAGATCAAAGAAACTCAAATAACTTTCATGGATATATAGATCTGATCATAAACTCAAAGTTCATCGGATCCCAACAAACACACCGCAAAAAGAGTTACATCAAATAGATCTCCAAGAGACCATTGTATTGAGAACCAAAAGAGAGAGAGGAAGCCATATAGCTACTAACTATGGACCCGTAGGTCTACAATGAACTACTCATGCATCATCGGAGAGGCACCAATGAGGATGATGAACCCCTCCGTGATGGTGTCTAGATTGGATCTGGTGGTTCTGGAACTTGCGGCGGCTGGAATTGTGTTTCGTCGACTCCCCTAGGGTTTTTGGATTTTCGTGGTATTTATAGAGCAAAGAGGCGGTGCGGGAGACGGCCGAGGTTGGCACAACTCACCAGGGCATGCCTGGGCCCCCAGGCGCGCCCAGGTGGGTTGTGCTCCCCTCGGAGCCCCCCTCTAGTACTTCTTTGGCCCAACAGGTGTCTTTTGGTCCAGAAAAATTCTCCAAAAAGTTTCGGTATGTTGGGACTCTGTTTGGTACTGATATTCTGCGAAGTAAAAAAACAAGCAAAAACAGTAACTGGCACTGGGCACTATGTCAATAGGTTAGTCCCAAAAAATGATATAAAGTTACTACAAAATGATTGTAAAACATCCAAGAATGATAATATAACAGCATGGAACAAGCAAAAATTATAGATACGTTGGAGACGTATCAGCATCCCCAAGCTTAATTCCTACTCGTCCTCGAGTAGGTAAATGATAAAAACAGAATTTTTGATGTGGAATGCTGCCTAACATGTTCATCACATATTCTTTTCTTTTGTAGCATGGACATTTGGACTTTTATATGGTTCAAAGCAATAGTCTAGTTTTGACATGAAGATTTCAATACTCAAGCATATCAACAAGCAACCACGTCTTTCAAAATATCAACACTAAAGCAAGTTATCCCTAGCCCATCATGCTCAATCATTGATCCATTCATGAAACACACTCGCATGTTAGCTACAACCAATGCTCAAGTATGATCATAGTGACCCTTAGTTGGTGCCTTATAAGAGAAGACAGAGGCTCAAATAAAAATAAAAATTGCATAAAGTAAATAGAAAGGCCCTTCGTAGAGGGAAGTAGGAATTTGTAGAGGTGCCAGAGCTCAAAGCGAAAAAATAGAGGTAAAACATTTTGGGTGGCATGCTTTTCCTGTCAACGAAAATGATCGAGTAGTTCCCAATACTTTCCATGCTAGATATATCATAGGCGGTTCCCAAACAGAAAATAAAGTTTATTCCTTTTTCCACCATACTTTCACATTCCACGGCTAGCCGTATCCACGGGTGCCGTCCATACCAACACTTTCCAAGGAATTTATTATTTGACAACATAAAGTAAATGCATTTTTCATTTCAGGACTGGGCATCCCTAATACCTTTGCCATACTCTCATGCAATGACAAGTGAATAAACACTCATCTTGAGAATAACACATCTAGCATGGAAAAATATCAGCCACCCCCTACCGTTTCATGAGCGGTACGAGCACACAAAAAGGAATTTTTTTTTGAAAATTAGAGATGGCACATACAAATTTGCTTAGAATGACATGGGAATACCGCATATAGGTAGGTATGGTGGACTCATATGGCAAAACTGGGTTTAAGGATTTTGGATGCACAAGTAGTATTCCTACTTAGTACAAGTGAAGGCTAGCAAAAAGATTGAGAAGCATCCAACCAAGAAACGAAAAATCACATAAGCGAGAATTAAGCATAACTAACACCGAATAATGCATCACAAGTAGGATGTAATTTCATTGCATAACTATTGACTTTCGTGCTTGCATAGGGAATCACAAACCTTAACACCAATATTCTTAATAAAGCACAATTACTCACCAACATGACTCACATATCACTATCATCATATCTCAAAACTATTACAAAGAATCAAGTTTAGTTTGTCCAATGATCTTCATGAAAGTTTTTATTATATCCCTCTTGAATATCTATCACTTTTGGACTAGTTATATATATTGCAATTTCTTTTGGCAAGCTCAAACAAATTTAAGTGAAAAACATGAGCATAAAAATTTTCATCTCTCAAAATAATATAAGTGAAGCATGAGAGAATTTCTTCAAAATTGCTAACTCTCAAATAAATCTAAGTGAATCATGATAGCATTTCTTCAAATATATTAAAGCACACCGTGCTCAAAAAGATATAAGTGAAGCACTAGAGCAATTCCATAGGTCAAAAAAAATTAAGTGAAGCATAAAGAGCAATTCTAACAAATCATAGTATAATTTTGGCTCTCTCAAATAGGTGTGTCCAGCAAGGATACTTGTGACAAACTAAAAATCAAAACAAGCAACGACTCATATAATACAAGACGCTCCAAGCAAAACTCATGATATGAGACAAATAAAAATATAGCTCCAAGTAAAATACCGATGGTCGTTAGAAGAAAGAGGGGATGCCACTCGGGGCATCCCCAAGCTTAGTTGCTTGTTTCTCCTTGAATATTGCCTTGGGGTGCCATGGGGCATCCCCAAGCTTAGGCTCTTCTTCCTCCTTATTCCTTCATCCATCGTGATCTCACCCAAAACTTGAAAACTTCAATCACACAAAACTTAACAAAACCTTCGTGAGATCCGTTAGTATAAGAAAACCAATCTTTACTTTAAGTACTATAGAAAACCCATTCAAATTTTGTTATTGCATTATATCTATTGTATTCTAACTTTTCCATGGCTCATACCCCCCGATACAATCCATAGAATCAGCAAAATAAGCACACAATGCAAAGAAAGCAGAATATGTCAAAAGCAGAATAGTCTGTAAAGACTCGCATTTTACTCATACTTATGTAAATCCAAAAATTCTTAAAAAATACGAAAATAGAGGAAATTTGTATATCAATATTGTGTAAAAAATTCAGAATTTTTAGTTGCTTTTGTGAGTATAGACAATTATTTTACTGGATGCAAAAGTTTCTGTTTTTCAACAGGATCAAATCAACTATTACCAAAGCTATCCCAAAGGCTTTACTTGGCACAAACACTAATTAAAACATAAAAAACACAATCATAACAGAGGCATAATTGTGCAAACACTCAATAACAGAAATAAAAAGGCAAAAATAAATTTTATTCATTGGGTTGCCTCCCAACAAGCGCTATCGTTTTACGCCCCTAGCTAGGCATAAAGCATAGATTCAAGTATTGTCATCTTTCTTCTCATTTTCCGTAGATGTGTTCTTATCAGGAGGTTTTGCAAAAATAACTTGAAACACATTATCCATAGAAATTTTAGCATTATCAAGTTGCCGATCTATGTATCCTCTTTGATTTCCGGCAACAATCCAAGAATATTGTTGATTAACATCATTGAAAACTTGTTGGATTATATCTAGAATGGGGGTTTCCTTTTTAAGATTCTCATAAAAAATTTGGTTATTAACAAGTAAATGTCTTAACATGTAATCACTATTGTAAAGGATCTCATCTATTACCAGTTTTTCATGGCTCATGCCATAAAAATCAAAAACTTCCCTAGCTTCCCGCACTATGTGATCAAATTCATTCACAAGAACTTGAGTAGCTATCTTTTTAGCTTTAGGATCTTTTATAGATGGTAACTCATTAAACAATCTTTGCAAGGTAGGGTGAGTATGAATAAATCTATTTTCAAGTTTTAGAACTAGTGCTGAAATAGCTTCCGCATAAGATTTAGTTCTTTTAAGTATAGGAGCATCATCAAGAATCAAATTTCCGGCACAATTGAAAAATTCCTGGATATGTTCTTTTCCCATAATGTTCCCTTGCCCCAAAACAAAGGTTTTAGCATCCAGATTGCCAGATCGTCCAATTTTAGGAGTAAGGCCATCATCTGTTTCTGCCATACCAAAGTCACTCATGGTGACAAGTTCAAGCAAATTAGAGATCTGACTAGAAAACGGCGGACGAGAAAGAGGGCGAATAAAACGACAAATTTTTGTGAAGTGGGGGAGATAAAAACGAGAAGCAAATGGAAAATAATTTAAATTGCAAGCAGATGAGATTTTTGATTAGGAACCTGATAGATGTTGATGATGTCTCCCCGGCAACGGCACCAGAAATCCTTTCTTGATGGCTCGTGTCCGCGTTAGTATTTCTTTGAAGAGGAAGGGATGATGCAGCACAGCTACGATAGGTATTTCCCTCAGTTATGAAACCAAGTTTATCGAACCATTAGGAGAACCAAGCAAAACTATGTAAACGGTACCTGCACTCAAAGAACAAATACTTGCAACCCGACGCGTAAGAGGGGTTGTCAATCCCTCTCGGGTAAAAGATAGATTGGTTTGTATGATTTTGGATAAATAGATCTCATGATAAAACAAAATAAAATAAATAAAGAAAAAGTGCAGCAAGGTATTTTTGGGTTTTTAGAATAATAGATCTGAAAACAAAAGCAAAAAAATAGATCTCAAAGCAAATATGATAAAGAATAGACCCGGGGACCGTAGATTTCACTAGTGGCTTCTCTCGAGAAAATAGCATACGGCGGGTAAACAAATTACTTTTGGGAAATTGATAGAACTTCAAATATTTATGACGATATCCAGGCAATGATCATTATATAGGCATCACGTCCAAGATTAGTAGACCGACTCCTGCCTGCATCTACTACTATTACTCCACACATCGACCGCTATCCAGCATGCATCTAGTGTATTAAGTTCATGGAGAAATGGAGTAATGCAATAAGAACGATGACATGATGTAGACAAGATCTATTCATGTAGGACTAGACCCCATCTTGTTATCCTTAATAGCAATGATCAATACGTGTCTTGCTGCCCCTTCTGTCACTGGGAAAGAACACCGCACGACCGAACCCATCACAAAGCACCTCTTCCCATGTCAAGAAAAATTGATCTAGTTGGCCTAACTAAACCAAAGATTCGAAGAAGAAATACGAGGCTATAAGTAATCATGCATATAAGAGATCAAAGAAACTCAAATAACTTTCATGGATAAATAGATCTGATCATAAACTCAAAGTTCATCGGATCCCAACAAACACACCGCAAAAGGAGTTACATCAAATAGATCTCCAAGAGACCATTGTATTGAGAACCAAAAGAGAGAGAGGAAGCCATCTAGCTACTAACTACGTACCCGTAGGTCTACAATGAACTACTCACGCATCATTGGAGAGGCACCAATGAGGATGATGAACCCCTCCGTGATGGTGTCTAGATTGGATCTGGTGGTCATGGAACTTGCGGCGGCTGGAATTGTGTTTCGTCGACTCCCCTAGGGTTTTTGGATTTTCAGGGTATTTATAGAGCAAAGAGGCGGTGCGGGAGGCAGCCGAGGTGGGCACAACCCACCAGGGCATGCCTGGGCCCCCAGGCGCGCCCAGGTGGGTTGTTCTCCCCTTGGAGCCCCCCTCTGGTACTTCTTTGGCCCAACAGGTGTCTTCTGGTCCAGAAAAATTCTCCAAAAAGTTTCGCTGTGTTTGGATTCCATTTGGTACTGATATTCTGCGAAGTAAAAAACAAGCAAAAGACAACAACTGGCACTAGGCACTATGTCAATAGGTTAGTCCCAAAAAATGATATAAAGTTGCTATAAAATGATTGTAAAACATCCAAGAATGATAATATAACAGCATGGAACAAGCAAAAATTATAGATGCGTTGGGGACGTATCAAGAATACACTGCATCTATCTATCACACCATGTTCTTACATCAAAGTACTGTTGTTGTGTATCCCGCATCAATCACTCATGATTGGACGCTTTTAACTTGACAGTGTGATAGTGGTTGCATCTTGCATTGATTTCTAGGTTGTACTGCTTCAAATTTTTCGAAATGCCACTTATGACAAGACACTTTTAACTTGGCAGAGTGATATTGGTTGCATCTTTCATATGGTGTCTAGCTTGCATTACTTCTATTTTCTTGAAAATCCTTCTGCTTAGTTTACACATCGTAGCTGTGAATATGTCACGCCGTCCTGTTTTTCTTACATATTCCATCCTCCTCATACGGTTGTCTTACATCAAAGTATTGCTTGTCTGTATCATGCATCAATGAGTTCTGAAGAGCGATTTTATTCTTTTGTGTTATGGGTACGGCTTGACATGGCAAAGTCAAAAAAGAGCAAGGAAAATAATATAGTAGGGAAGGGTGCTACTCGTCGGGTGTAACGGAAAAGGATCTTCCCTCGAGATTCTGCTGGTACTTATAGTGCAGTAGAAGGTCCAAGTCCACTGGCTAAATCTACAAACACAGTATCACATGCTCCACCAGCTGCAGCATCCCCTTCAACTGTACCGGCATCAAAACGAGTTACTCATTCGTTTGCTCTGCAACTGGCCTGTTCCCAAGCTGCCTTCACACCTAACACTACTTCTGAAGCACTGCTGACACAACAGGACTTGGAAAGATCAGATGAACCTCATGAGCATCAACACCAAGATGGTACCTGTCCGAGTCAAGTTGCAGTTGCATGCTCCTTTATATGTACTCTCACAGTTTGATGTGCACTAACACTTTCCATATTCATTGTTGAACTAGCACCACGGCGCAAGCGGAAACAGACATTAGGGATAGTGCTTGACAGATTAACAAAATCTAAAGGAGGAAGAATGGAGATCCATTTTGAGGCAGGTTTAAAAAGGCCACGTGATGCTACAGAGTCAGGCAAGTTAGTATCAGAGGCAGCCATTGCCGTTAGGTGTCATGCACGTATCCTCCCAACATGGATCCAGTACATGAATGAGAAAGACGATACCCAGTTTAACACCTTCCTTGACCATTTATCCGTAAGTAATGTTATTCATCACAATTTTTAATATTGTCTTGCTCTGTCCCATACTTTCTAGCTTCCTCCTAATAAGACTCACATTCTTTTTTCAACAGATGAGGTTCAAGTTGGATCTGAAAGATGATGCAACTAAACAAGCATGCACTCATGTTTTTCAGTCTGCTCTGCGACAGTATCAGTATCACCTTAGAAAAACTCACTTTGAAGGCAAGGCTAACAATGAAGTCGCCCAAACATCTCCAGTGGAATATATTACAGATGAAGACTGGACAACCCTTGTTAAACACTGGTCTGATCTAAAGTATCAGGTAGGGTATATGTATTTGATCAGATCACATATTGAACTCGTATTTACGTATGTGCCTTACAAGTGTATCTTCTTCAGGGCCGGCCCTGGGGAGGGGCAGGGGGCGGCCGCCCCGGGCCCCCAACGTTCAGGGGACCCTCCCCAGGTATGTATGTATAGGCTATATGTCCAAACATATTAGATATTTTTTCAGAGATAAAAAAATGCCCTATCGGCCTGGCCGGCTGGGCCTCACGCAGCATGCAGCACAGATGCAGCAGGCCAGCGAGCACAGCGGCAGCAATCATTTCTTTCCTTTTTTTTCCCGTAAAAATAGGAGTGATTGATCCCTTCCTATTTCATCTCGCATTGACGCAGCAATTTCTAGCGGCCGCTGAGGCTTCGATTGTTCGCGACTGCGCGCTCGACGCTTCTTTCTCTTTTTCTCCTAATCCTAATTTAGATCATCAGTCCCTCGTCAGCGATTTCAATTCATCGGGGGCCCGTCGTAATCCGGCTCTGGTTTCCGTCCATCGCTGATTCGGCCATCCGAGGTATGACATGTATTCTTATTGTGGTTCTGTAGATGCATAGCCGGCCCAGTGGCACTGTTCAACAATTAATGATTTTTTTTAGCATTGCGTCATCATATCATCTGGAAGAAAATATGCATCTGGTAGCGATAAAAGGAAAAGAAAGAAAATACAAGGTATAACACAATATTTTAAGATGTATATATAAAGATGAGGGGTTTTCTGCTAGTTTGATAATTGCCAAAGTTATTACAAATGAAATGAGTGTAGGTCCATTGTTTCCGGTAAGACATCATGTTACAAGGAAGAAACAATTTGACGAAAGTGATTGTCGAGAAGAAATTCTAGAATTTGAGAAGGCTGTCAAAGTTAAATATATTTTTTGTTTTGGTTGATAGCGATCACTTCTTTGAAGGGTAGATTTAAAGAACCTATGCTGTTTAAAGATATATTTGGATTTTTTAGCTCGGAAACTATGAAGTCATTGATGATAATGAACTTGAAGAATGGTGCACAAAATTTGCAAAAAGTTTCTCTCTTCATAGTCATGTGATGTTGAGGTATATGATCTTATTTCTGAATTGAAAATTGCGGGATTCACTTTGCCAGATGACCGTAATATATGCTATGGAGATTTCGAGCATGTCAAGAGAAGTTGGTTGTTATCCTGATATCTCCATTGCTTATCGCATCTTATTTACTATACCTGTGACTATCATATAGGCCGGAAGAAGCTTTTTGAAGTTGAAATTATTGAAGAACTATCTGAGGTCACCAATGACCCAAGAGAGGTTATATGGTTTGGCAACATTATGGAATCGAGAAGAAATTATTGGATGATATTGACAATGACCCCAACATAAGTGATTTTGCATGAAGGAATGTTAGAATTATTATTAAAGGTAATATTTATAAAGTATTTGATATGCATACTAGTATTGGATGCATTTAAGTGCTTGATAATACATGTACCTATATTCAATGTTATTGTTAAGATATCTATATTAAGGGCCCCGACTTTTACTCTCGCCCCGAGCCCCCAAAATCTAAGGACTGGCCCTGATCTTCTTCTAGGCTAACTGTTTGAAGAATAAGACCAACCGTTCTAAAGTGAAATTCCAACAGACAACAGGATCTCGTAGCTATATTGCACACTGCGAGGCTCTTGTAAATAGCTGCTAGTTCCTTCTTTTTTATGTGCCTATATTGACTTGTTCTAAATACAGAGGAAAGCCCGTGCGGACCAAAAAGAACCTGAACCGAATGCAGTGCAAATCTTCAAGGATTGCCACACCAGCAAGATGAAGGGCATGAGCACACCAGTTCAAGCCGCTGTTGTAAGTCCTTACTCTTCCTGCCTTTGAACTGCTTGTTACTGTGACGTGTTCATTTAACTGCTTGGTTTGCAGCCAATGTCAGTTACTCTGTTCACTTTTATACACAGTTGTCTTAACATATCATTTCACCTTACACGGTTTAAAAGAGAGGAAGTATATTCTTTTGGTCTTGATCTGTAATCTAGTTGTGATGTTCACGTGCCCACACAATGATACAATAGCCTATTTGTTTGATATCTGTTTGCCCATGATATGAATGATGTCATACCATGTTCATCCTACTTTAAACCATGTCTCTTTATCCTTAGATGTCAACGAATGTGAGGAAATAGACAATAGTGTAGGCATGCTACGTGGACATATGTTCCGGAAGTGATTTTATTATGTAGTTGGCACAACAATACATGCTAATGTATTATAGTAGTTCACAAAAATAAGTTATGTATAAACATGAAACCTACTTTGTTTGTTTTTGTCTCATTAGTAACTTATCTGGTACACTAATCTACAAGTTCAAACTTTCAGCAAGCTATGGAACAAATGATTGAACAGCCACAACCACCTGAAGGTGACGAGGCTACCACAGGCAGAATGTCACCTCTTGTTGCAGTGCATCAGTATCTCTCCACTAACAGTGCAAAAAGCACCTTCCTACGTAATTCTGGGTTGGTTGTCAAGGTAATCTCATCCAAATCGCCTACTGAACAAAATCTTCCAGGTAGACAGAGTGATATATCTGTGCTCCAGACACAAGTCCAATCCCTAATGGAGGTCGTTTCGGAAACAAGAATAGTGGTTGACAAATGTCGTCAAGATATGAATGGTTTTGAAACCAGACTATCAGACATTTGCTTCGTTGTTCAAGAGCAATGGCGGAAAAAAGGGGAAGATCATGCTGCTCCATCAGATTCTACAGCCTGAAACATTAGCACTCAGGTCAAATGATCTGTGCTTCTATACATCTGATGGTGCTTTTATCTGCAAGGACTGTAAACTTTATGCCAACAGGCCTATTGTTGTATGGATGGAATTTATTTTGTTGTGATACAGCATTTATCATGCTGCCAAAGGCTGTAGAAATTACGATGCTATTTTTGTATAGTGTAGGTTTATCTTAGTAATGTATTCGGCCGAAAGCTTCATAGGAGCCCAACGTGCCAACATTCGTCGGGCCCACAATTCCAATTGGGCTAAAAACGATTATGGGCCATAATTTGCATGTAGCCCACTAAAAATATCTGGGCCTGAATCAGCATAAGCTTTCTTTTTTTTGGTAGGCTTGTGCCCACAGTGGGCCTTTAACAGGCCTAAACATAATTTGGGCCCTCAGTAACAACAGGTCGTTAACATGTGTAAATATCTCGAGCCCATAAATAACATGGGCCTTTAATAGGCCGAAAGTGAGATTGGGCCCTGATTGTGCCAAATAACCCACTGGTCATTAGCAGGCCGAAATGTATCTCAGCTCGTGGTGGCCCATTTACAATGCGGATCGTTCACATGCCAAAATTCAGACGGGCCGAAAATGCGCCGACCTACTACACGGGCCTTTACCAGGCCGAAAGTGCGGTCGGGCTTGATTAGTATCAGTTTTATATGGGCTGTTAATAGGCCCGATGTGACGTTGGGCCACATATGGCCCATGGATTTTCTCCGACGTTAACAGGCCGAAAAACACAACAGGCTGGAAGTGGCCCAAATCTACAGTGGGCCTCTAACAGGCCGAATGTCAGACATGGCCAAATATGACCCAATTCCTTCATGGTAGTTTATGGGCCGAAAGTTTCAATGGCCAATAAATGGGCCCAAATGAAGCAGGACCTTTAACAGGCCGGAAACACACCAGGCCGTAATTCGGCCCAAATACTTAGCGGACTATTAACGGGCCTGAAGTGACCATGGGCCGCAATGATGACAAGTCTAGAACGGGCCGTTGATGCGCCGATTTGACACTAGTCGTACGGGCCTTAACTGCGAATGGGCCGTCTGCAAGCAGGTCGTTAATGGGCCAGCCCACTAATTTTGATTGGGCCAACCTTTTTAACCTAAATGGGCCGCTGTTGGGCCTTGCCACATGTCGACGTATCATAGGCACCTCCTGTCCATTGGGCGGTTGACATCTGTCCTTTCGCGGTGCTGACACGTGGTTGCTATAGCCAATGAGAATTTTACACATGGAAAATCCTCATTGGTCCCAGCTGTTAATGGGTTATCGGATCCAAACCGGAACCCGATAGCTTAATGGCGACCCATTACGCTGGATGACATGTGTCGGTTACCCTTGACGAAAGCACTTCCATGACGCGCCATTGATACGCCCATTTTGCGTCATGTTTTCCTACTATTATTTATAATGTTTTTATGCATAATAATGCTTTTGGGAGTAGTTCTAATGCCTTTTCTCTCATAATATGCAAGGTTTACACAAAGAGGGAGAATACCGACAGCTGGAATTCTGGACCTGAAAAAGCTACGTCAGAGTTACCTATTCTGCACATCTCCAAATGAGCTAAAAATTTACAGAGAATTATTTCGCAATATATAAAAATACTAGAGCAAATAACTACCAGAGGAGGCCCACCAGGTGGGCACAACCCACCTGGGCGCGCCAGGCCCCCCAGGCACGCCCTGGTGGGTTGTGCCCTCCTCGGCCAACCTCCAGTGCCCATCTTCTGGTATATAGGTCATTTTGACCTAGAAAAAATTAGGAGGGGACTTTCGGGATGAAGCACCGCCGTCTCGAGGTGGAACTTGGGCAGGAGAACTTTTGCCCTCCGGTGGAGCGATTCCGCCGGGGGAACTTCCCTCCCGAAGGGGGAAATCATCGCCATCGTCATCACCAACAACTCTCCCATCTTTGGGAGGGCTATCTCCATCAACATCTTCAACAGCACCATCTCCTCTCAAACCCTAGTTCATCTCTTGCGTTCAATCTTTGTATCGGAACCTTAGATTGGTGCTTGTGGGTGACTAGTAGTGTTGATTACATCTTGTAGTTGATTACTATATGGTTTATTTGGTGGAAGATTATATGTTCAGATCCATTATGCTATTTAATACCCCTCTGATCTTGAGCATGATTATCATTTGTGAGTAGTTACTTTTGTTCTTGAGGTCACAGGAGAAGTCATGTTGCAAGTAATCATTTGAACTTGATATGTGTTCGATATTTTGATGATATGTATGTTGTGATTCCCTTAGTGGTGTCATGTGAACGTCGACTACATGGCACTTCACCATATTTGGGCCTAAGGGAATGGATTGTGGATTAGTTATTAGATGATGGGTTGCTAGAGTGACAAAAGCTTAAACCCTAGTTTATGCGCTATTTCGTAAGGGACCGATTTGGATCCAAAAGTTTAATGATGTGGTTAGATTTTATCTTAATACTTTTCTCGTAGTTGCGGATGCTTGCGAGGGGGTTAATCATAAGTAGGAGGTTTGTTCAAGTAAGAACAACACCTAAGCACAGGTCCACCCACATATCAAATTATCAAAGTAGCGAACACGAATCAAACCAACATGATAAAAGTGACATGATGAAATTCTCGTGTACCCTCAAGAATGCTTTGCTTATCATAAGAGACCGTTTTGGCCTGTCCTTTGCCACAAAAGGATTGGGCTACCTTGCTGCATATTATTTACCATTACCGTTACTTGCTCGTTACAAATTATCTTGCTATCAAACTACTTGTTATCTACTATTTCAGTGCTTGCAGAAAATACCTTGCTGAAAACCACTTGTCATTTCCTTCTGCTCATCGTTCGGTTGGACACTCTTACTTATCGAAAGGACTACGATTGATCCCCTATACTTGTGGGTCATCAGCCATTTATCGTCATGGAAGTGGACACTTCCGTGATGATAATTTTGGTATTGTCATGGAACACTTCTACGACAACACAGGTATGACTATCTTGATTCTGTCATAAAATCGTCATGGATGTACATGCATGACAGAAAATGTGACCTACTGTGACAAACACGTATCATCACGGAAGTGTTTTTTTGTGTAGTGAAGGGTGATGCAGCAAAGTAGAGATAGGTATTTCCCTCAGTTAAGAACCAAGGTATCAATCCAGTAGGAGGCACAAGCAAGTCTCCAATATATGCACCTGCACAAACTAACAAACACTTGCACACAACGCGAAAAAGGGGTTGTCAATCCCTTCACGGTCACGAACAAGAGTGAGATCTAATAGAGATAGGTATAAAAGATAATTAAAATAGTAAAATAAAGTAAATATAAATAAATTGCAGCAAGGTATTTTTGGGTTTTTGGTTTTATAGATCTGAAAATATATGATGGAAAATAGACCCGGGGGCCATAGGTTTCACTAGAGGCTTCTCTCTTGAAGAAACCATACGGTGGGTAAACAAATTACTGTTGAGCAATTGATAGAAAAGCGCATAATTATGAAGACATCTAAGGCAATGATCATGAATATAGGCATCACGTCCGTGACAAGTAGACCGAAATGATTCTGCATCTACTACTATTACTCCACACATCGACCGACTCCTGCCTGCATCTAGAGTATTAAGTTCATAAGAACAGAGTAACGCCTTAAGCAAGATGACATGATGTAGAGGGATAAACTCAAGCAATATGATATAAACCCCATCTTTTTATCCTTAATGGCAACAATACAATACGTGCCTCACTACCCCTTCTGTCACTGGGTGAGGACACCGCAAGATTGAACCCATCACAAAGCACCTCTCCCATTGCAAGAAAAACCAATCTAGTAGGCCAAACCAAATCGATAGATCGGAGAGAAATACAAAGCTATCTCAATCATGCATAAAAGAGTTCAGAGAAGACTCAAATAATATTCATAGATAATCTGATCATAAATCCACAATTCATCGGATCTCAACGAATGCACGGCAAAATAATATTACATCAAATAGATCTCCAAGAACATCGAGGAGAACATTGTATTGAAGATCAAAGAGAGAGAAGAAGCCATCTAGCTACTAGCTATTGACCCGTAGGTCTGTGGTAAACTACTCACACATCATCGAAAGGGCAGCAAGGTTGGTGTAGAGGCCCTCCATGATCGAATCCCCCTCCGGCGGAATGCCGAAAAAGGCCCCAAGATGGGATCTCACGGGAACAAAAGCTTGCGGCGGCGGAAAAGTATTTTTGGTGTGTCCTCTGGTATAGGGGAAATATTTGAGAATATATAGTGGTGGAATTAGGGTTAGACGGTCTCCGAGGAGCCCACAAGCCCTGGGGGCGCCCCCCCTGTGGCGCGCCTGTCGGTTCTATATCCGGCATATCTCGTAGTAGGGGTCCTAAGCTAAGCGTCTTGGAGCGATGGTAACATGGACACAGGATTTTACCCAGGTTCGGGCTCTCTCGAAGAGATAATACCCTATGTCCTGCTTTTGATTGTATTCATATGGGGTGTAGTACAGGGTACATGTATCTACCACGAGATTGTTCTAATGAATATAAGATGGTCTATTGACTAGCCTGGCCTCGGTTTATATAATGCACCAGAGGCCTAGGGTTTAAAAGAGTCCTCGGCTTGGGCGCCAAGTCTTGTGGAGTCTTCCTTGTATGCGGCATGGGCTGTCCGAACTGGCCCAATAGTGAACCACCTTGGGGGTCCTCGGCCTGATCCACCTAGTCGGGAGACGACGTGGTGAGTACCCCCTAGTCCAGGACACCGTCAGCGCCCCTACGGCCTGTGGCCACCTCGTAGGTCTTCTGGCCTCCTCTCCAAGTCTCGTGGGTTTCTTCTGGTCCAAGAAAAATCATCGTAAAGTTTTATTCCATTTGGACTCCATTTGGTATTGATTTTCTATAAAAGACAAAAACAAGGAAAAAACAGCAACTGACACTGGGCACTAGGTTAATAGGTTAGCCCCAAAAATAATATAAAATACCATATTAATGCATATAAAACATTAAAAATAGATAATATAATAGCATGGAACTATAAATAATTATAGATACGTTGGAGACGTATCAATCCGGTGTCTTGCTCTCTGCTGGGGACTCGGAGGACCCCCTGCTAGCTGATCCATCCGGTTTCCTCGCCGCCGTAGCTGCCGTCGGGGTCGTTTTAGTTCTCAGAGTCGCTGCAGCCTTCCCATCCATCTTCTCTGGCATTAGTGCCCGAGGAAGCACTGTCGCCACCCCAAATACCACCAGAGACGAAGCACCCCCGTCGAAAAACCTTAACCCTAGCGCAGGAAGAAAATCGCCTCCCAATCGCCTTAGAGTTTTCCTACGTGGTGGATCCGTCCAATGTGTTACTTGCGATTTTTCATTTCTGTTGTCTAGGCAGGGAGAGGAGTTGTGGCACGCAGGTGTCGGGGCCCGTTGATTGTGGGCCGCCGATCTGTGATAACCCACAAGTATAGGGGATCGCAACAATTTTTGAGGGTAGAGTATTCAACCCAAATTTATTGATTCGACTCAAGGGGAGCCAAAGAATATTCGCAAGTATTAGCAGTTGAGTTGTCAATTCAACCACACCTGAAAGACTTAATATCTGCAGCAAGGTGATCAGTAGCAAAGTAGTATGATAGTAATGGTAACAGTAGCAATAGTAACAGTCGCAGGAACAATTGAAGTTTTATAGTGATTGTAACAGTAGCAACGGCAAAAGTAACTTAGCAAAGATCAATATGCGAAAAGTGTAGGCATTGGATCAACGATGGATAATTGTGTTGGATAATATTCATCATGTAGCAGTTATAACCTAGAGCGACACAGAACTAGCTCCAATTCATCAATGTAATGTAGGCATGTATTCCGTATATAGTCATACGTGCTTATGGAAAAGAACTTGCATGATATATTTTGTCCTACCCTCCCGTGGCAGCGGGGTCCATAAGGAAACAAGGGATATTAAGGCCTCCTTTTAATAGAGAACCGGAACAAAGCATTAGCACTTAGTGAATACATGGACTCCTCAAACTACGGTAATCACCGGAAAGAATCCCAATTATTGTCACCTTGGGGTATGCGGATCATAACTCGTAATAGGTGCGTATAACTTGCAAGATAGGATCAAGAACACAAATATATTCATGAAAACATAATAGGTTCAAATATGAAATCATGGCACTCAGGCCCTAGTGACAAGCATTAAGCATAGCAAAGTCATAGCAACATCAATCTCAGAACACAGTGGATACTAGGGATCAAGCCCTAACAAAACTAACTCGATTACATGATAAATCTAATCCAACCCATCACCGTCCAACAAGCCTATGAAGGAATTACTCACTCTCGGCGGTGAGCATCATGAAATTGGCGGTGAAGGAAGGTTGATGATGACGATGGCGACAGATTCCACCCTCTGGAGCCCCGAACGGACTCCAGATCAGCCCTCCCGATGAAGAACAGGAGGTGGCGGCGGCTCCGTATCGTAAAATGCGATGAATCCTTCTCTATGATTTTTTCTTGGCGAATAGGTATATATGGAGTTGGAGTTAGGGTTGCCGAAGGTCCAGGGGGCCCACAAGCTCGCTAGGCGCGCCCTAGGGGGGTGGGTGCGCCCCGTGAGCTTGTGGCTCCTGGGTGGCCCCCCTCTGGTATCTTTTTCCGCTAGTATTTTTTATATATTCCACAAAAATTCTCCGTAAATTTTTAGGTCAATCCAAGAACTTTGATTTCTGCACAAAAACAATATCATGGCAATTCTGCTGAAAACAGCGCCAGTCTGGGTTAGTTCCATTCAAATTATGCAAATTAGAGTCCAAAACAAGGGCAAAAGAGTTTGGAAAAGTATATACGATGGAAATGTATCAATCTGCGCTAAGATTCATCCATCTCTCTATATATCTTGTATTTGCCTTCCTATATCAGTATCTATATATCTGTATTCAAATCGTAAAGCTAAAGTAGTATAGTAGTTTCTGTGGGTCCGTTATCGAAGGTACATATATTTCGATGACCAGTTCCTATTACAAGTTTGTACTAAAAGGTTATACCTGTCATAAATGTGTTCAGTGTGTTCTTTCCTTTTTCTGTCTGTTCTTCAACCACACTCCTCTTATAATTCTTGTGTTCCGTTGTTCCTTTGCGAATCGTATGATGTATCTTGGATCTTCTTTGAATGTTTTTGTTAGGAAAAGTTGTGTGTATAGTTGCTGCTTATTCGATCTTTTATTCTTTTATTGGTTCTATTAGTTTGTGGTGTTTCAAGAATTCTGATCTCTGGCTTAGCCTATCTTGTTTGTAAGAGGAAATTTTGGGCTCGATCTTATATAAGCACACAAAATCACGGTAGTCCGTGATTGACGAATCTAGGAGTTTATTCTACGTAGCCAAAAATAAAAGTTATAAACTTTGGAAGTATGTCAGGACAGTGGAACTTAAGTCATTATGTTAGTTAAGGAAAGTGAAACTTAAAGCACATATCCTTAGACTAATCTGAATCACACAAATACTAAATACTTCTACAAATGGAAGTCTCGAATATGGATTATTATGTCAAAAATAAAGATAGGTCTACTCAGATACGTATGTAAAAAGTTATGTAAGTTGCATTAGTTATAAAAATTTCAAGTCATCTTGTGGAGGTGGATTGCTATTGTATGGCATGAATGAATTTGTTATGTTTCTTGGATCAGTAAATAATAGTTTTGTATGATTTATTTCTGTAATGTATAATCTTGATTTGTGGCTTACTCCTTTTTATGTTGACAGTGAGTTCATTGGACTAACAAATGTAATTGAATTATGTGTTGTGATAAATTATTTATTAATGTTATATGCTCTGATTTTGTGGTGTTAATGGTATATTGGTTTGTTTTATTATATAGTGATAAAATATGTCGTCTAAGTCAAGTTATTCAGCAAGTGGCTCATCGAAAGGTAACAGAGATTTAAGGTACAATTACACCAAGGGAGATGACTCAAACGGAGAAAATATTGGGAAACGTAGTAGAAAAAAATTGCCCTACGATCAAGGTCTCGAATCACTATGAAGATGCATTAACGGTTTAGATTGGATCGTTACCAACTTCAAGATGCAATGGAAGACGGGTTGATGTAGATCGTTCTTCAAGTACCGCGAACCGTCCACGACGATCCCTCAAACAAAAAACCGAAAGCACGACCTCTCTACAGATTGCAAGCGTCCATGCTTCACTATTCGGCAGCGCTTCGCCGTTCAAAGCTAATCATCGCCGGAGAATTAAAGGGAGAAAAAGAGAACCGCGTAGGACTTATCTATTATGAGGAACTAGAGAACCAGAACTAGATCAAGTCTAGAACAAGATTAGAAGTAGAGAGGGAGAGAGGGGTCGCCCGAGATAACGAAAGAAAACTTGTGTCTCTACGGGTGCCCCTCCTCATGTATATATAGGTGTAAGGTGAGAGGGCAGCCGACTTAGGGAGGGGTTCTCCCCTTGCTGCGCCCCCAAGGGAGAGGGAGTCTCTCTCCCAATCTAATTTGGCCCCGCAAAGCTTGTCCAACAAGCAAGGGGGCGCCATACTCTTATTGGGCCTATGGGCCCAATAACTCTCCCCTATTAGGCCTTATTGATAATTTCTTTAGCCCAATGATATTAAATATATTCTAAAAGCCTCCTAATCAATATTAGAATCTTTTATCATTTATTTAACATCTCCGGAATATTTTCCACCTATATATCAATTTCCGGTATTACCCGGTAAACCCCGAAACTCTTCTAGTAACCCCGAAACGCTTTCGGTTTCTCTCAAAACTATTCCTAATATTCGTGAAACTATTTCTTGAATTTTTTCTCATAACTCTTATTCCACTGGCACTCAACAGATCGTGATTTCCTTAAGCTTGTGACCCTGTAGGTTCGGTAAAACATAGACATGAACAAAACCCCTTTCGTTCAATGACCAATAGCGGAACCGTGGACATCCATATTGATCCCTATGAATACATGATTGATATTCGAGTGACCCTTTGGTTATCATGTGTTGTTCCCTTTGCTTCGCGATACTTTACAAAACCCGAGGTGAGATATATCACTAGTGGAGAAATGGCTAGCCATAACTTTTGTTAGTGGCGCACAATTTCCCATCAGCGCCAGCACTATTTTTTTCAAATAGTGCTGGCGTCGGCATATTTCATACGTCATTGCTATGAGATTATTAATAGCATAGGAATTTTAAAGAACGCCACTTGTATGTGGGGACTGTCATCCTCACTATCCGCAGATTGTTGCTGACGAGGAGAAAATTGCTATGCTAGCACTATTTCGTATACTTGTAGCGTCAGATTTTGTTCCATGTCACCGTTATATGATATGGGGTCCACCCTCAACTCACAATTTTTGTGATGGTGTTCCTAAAGGTGGCACGCCATAAGTATTTGTAGCTCTATATATAGATAGCTCTGGCTTACCAAGCTCTCAACATTATCTCTTCTAATTAATGTCAATCGTGTCTCTCTATCGATCCTAACATACGTGGCCGGCCTCTGCCCTCGATCGATTGATCTATCGACGACTATCTAATCTAGATAGTGCCTAATTTTTTGTTTGAATTTTTTAGCAAAAGGTAGTAATGGTGAAATGCCTTTTGACCCTTTTTGTAGGCAATTGTATGAAGTGAAGGATTCACACACACACACACACACATATATATATATAGGGCGGGTCTATTCTAATAACACCCTTAAGAGTCTTATTCTACACACAAATCTCTTATTCTGCTAACACTTCTGTGCTGCTCAATCCATCTGACCCGGACCACACAGTAACGCGAGAAAACTGCATTAGGCCAACCCTCGCACCTCACTTTCTACCCCGCAGCAACCCACCTTCGTTGCCCACCTTCTTCCCCACCATGACCACCTCCCGGCGCCCCACCAACCCCACCCCTCCAGCGCCCCACCGCTCCCAACTCCCGCAGTGCGCCACCACCCCCACCCCTCCGGCGCCCCACCACCTCCCACCCTCGCAGCGCCCCACCAACACCACCCCTCCGGCGCCCCACCGCTCCCCACTCCCGCGGCGCGCCACCACCACCCCTCCGGCGCGTCACCACCTCCCACCCTCGCGGTGCCCCACCATCCCCCACCAACTTCGGTGCGCCTCCCCCGACCGACCTCTGTCGCCCCGATGTGCCTTGCCCCCCCCCCACGCATCCCCTGCTACTGATCCGGCTGGATCCAGCCCAGCCGCCCCTAACCACCTTCCTCCCTTCTTAGGTCGGGCCACAACCGGCGCCGCCGTGGTTCCCCACTCCGTCTCCTAACCCCACTCCGCCCCTGGAAACCACTTCCCTCCTCGCGCCACTTTGCCCCGACGACAGATCCGAGCGGAGCTGGCCCTACCACGCCATAAGCAGACGGGATCGAGCAGCAGCCGCCGTTGACCCCTGCATGCTCCCTCGCCGATGGCCCCGGTTCGTTCATCCACGGCGCCTCGTGACCCTCGGGTCGCCGGGGTCGAGCAGGCTGCCCCGCATCGGCGCCTCTTCACGCATCTTCGGCAGTCCAACCTCGCGCCCCGACGGTTGGCAGCCGCCTGTAGCAGCCGTGGTCCGAGGCCGCAGGAGCGCCACCTTCACCTGCATCCACCATGGCCGCCCGGAGTGGGCGAAGAAGGTCAACGACGGTGACGGCATCCCAGGAACATGAGTTGCCGCTGGTGCAGTTCACAAAAGGCCTTTTTTGCTTTTTGTTTTTGCAGATTTTGGATGTGCACCTCATCTTGTGCGGTTGCCCAGTGCAGTGCGCTTCCGGTGTTCGCTCGTTTTTCTGTTTCAGACCACAAATCATTAAATCAAATGCAGTTCGCTGGGGAGCAGTTCACGGTTCTTGCAGCTCGGGTCGGGCGGTCCGCAGCATGTGCATGCAGTGCGGCGCGTGGGTGTGTGCAGTGCGGCGTGTGGGTGTGTGCAGTGCTCAACAATGGCCGTGGAGCACCAGATGACGAGCATCACCTCCCCGCCACTGTGTCAATGGCCAAAGTCAAAGAACCCCCCTGCAGTGTGGCACTAGTTGTTCTCAACGCCACTCTGCCGCATGCAGTGCACTTCATCTCATAAGTGGTTGCAGTTGAGAGAGCGTGTGCGTGCAGAGGAGGACATGTGCTTGCATTGAGATCGTATGTGCGTGCAGTGCACCCGTTTTGGTTCACTTATTCATTTTTTGATGTGGTTCACTTTGTAAAACAGGAGAGAAAAACAAACCCATCAAAACTTTGTTTACTTTTCATTACACTTCATCCCATCTGCAGTACGGATGTCTTTAATAAAATTGTTTGAAGAAGACAAAAACAATTAGTTCACTAAGATTGTGTGTACCAGCTCATTACCCCTTTGTATGAAGTGCAATTTATTTCGTGTGTTTCAAAACTCACTCGACTAAATCAACACCTACAGTGTGTTTGGTCCTCGGATGTGGTTGACTTTTGAGAGCAATGTTGTTCACTTGCGCACACATGGAAGTGCGGAAAAAATTAGCGAAACAACAAAATAGTAATGCGGTTCACTTCGATATATGTCGCGGTTCACTTGCCCCCGTCTCTGTGGTCTACTCTCGTTCATAAAAAATGTTGAAAAAAAGACAATAAAAACACGTTTGAGACAATAAAAACCTGCAAGGGCACATGGCTATTGCATCTCGTGATAAGTAAGTGTCGAACCCCATAAGGAGCGAATAGGGAGACACTACCAACCCTGCAATTACGTTGTCGGCGTAGCACGTTCGCACCCAAACTGTAGTCTGGAAATAGCCTATTCTATTGGTTGCTGTGGGCAAGAAATGGGTTTTTACTAAACTACAAGTTAGAATGCGGAAAATAAACTAAGTTAATGAAAGGGGGTTTTCTAACTATAGGATTGAATAGAGAGAAATGTGGTGTCTAGGCTTCGGTCTCACTAGTACTAGAGGGGCATCTTAGTGGCAGAAGACTAATACAAGTATACATGTAGGTGATAATAAGATCACAAGAAAGGACGTCTCCCAACATAACGTGCAACACGAGTAAATACTAGATCATGCCACAAAGACTAATTTTGCATACTAGATCATACCTCAACCTAGAACCGGATAAATCACTCAAACATAGATGAATAGACACACAAAGAGGAATGATTCATTGATGTCATCAACATGTTCAATCTTACAAATTACATGTGAGGAGATGGAGACGGAGAGGAAGATGAACATGGACACCGGCGCGCACGGCCTAGCCAGGACTGACTCACGGTGATGATGGTGGTGATGGAGATGGTGCCTTCGCCTCCTTGCTTGGTGTGGTGTTGGAGGGAGAGGTCTCCCCCAAGGGGGAGAGCCTCCCAGCGACTTCCCAGAGTTGTGGTGGATGATGATGGCTCAGTCTGGTGGCTAGGGTTGGAGGAGTTTATATAGGAGGCCTTCTCGGGTCTCCTCTGTTGATGTGGAACCTCCTCCTCCATCCAAGGAATCAAGATGAGACTTATCCTCTCCCAATCCCTTCATTAAGAGCCAAGGATCTATTGGGAACAATTGGGGATGAAATCAGTGAATAATCCTATCTGGAAGGGCAACTTTCGGAGTTGTGTGCATGTCAAATGACCGCGTGAGGTCGTTCGAAACGCCGTCTTTCAGTTTGTCCTCCTCGGGTAAAATGGCCGCCAATTCTTCATACGAACTCGGAATTTGACATTCTTGGGCTTGTTGGATTCGTATGATCCACGCCGATCCATTTATGGTATTAGATCTTGATTTGGAGAATTTTGGAGAAATGCCTTTTTCCGACCTTCGGAATGGCCAAGTCTGACCTGTGGCCGACTCCGTATTGAACCCATCCTTGTTGCTTTCATCGTGCTTGGTCCTAGGTTGCTCCAAAACACCTATAGACACATGAAAACAAGGAAAACTAATAAAAACCAAATAAAACACTAAATGTTTAATGCTCACTATGAAAAATGTAAATACATGTAATCATGCATAATGGACAGTGATTTGGTTCAACGGAACATGATATATGAAGAGAACATGTAACAAATAAGCTCTAAAATGCGTAAAATATAGAGCCATCAAACTCCCCAGGCTTAAACCTTGCTAGTTCTCGAGTAAGAAGGTTGACTACCAAAAGCTCAATGCTACCAACTCTAAATCATACATTGAACCAAACCCCAAGAGTGATATCCATGTTCATAGTGCAAGCATGCAAACGTTAACTAGCAAGGGTGCAATAAAAGCTACCTCTTAGTTCCATTGCCATGGAGGTTGAGAAATAGGAAAATATTTTGTGGAGCCCAAATTACCATTGCCAATGGTTCAGAGAGAGGGTCAATATTATGTTAGGAACACAACAATGACAATCAAAGACAAAAGAAATCAAGCATGAGCGATCGCTTCAGAAACACCAACCCGAGGCATACCAGGTATAATAGAAAGATCGTCTGTTCGTGTTATTCAACCGCTCAACTACCTATGCAGCACTGAGCGCAAGCCTATGCTTCGCACTTAAGGGAATGATAGAAAATGGTTGGGGTTTTGAGAAGTCAAAAACAAAGAAAGTCTTGCATCAATGCAACTGACCATTAGGCAATGGAGAAGGCCCTATGATCGATGTCAACACAAGGAGTAGGGATCTTCATGCAACTAGGATGCACATAGAGCTATGAATATGTGAAATCTCTCCTGTGGACTAAGTGGGGGTGCATCCAACTTGCTTGCTCATGAAGGCCTCGAGCTTTTGAGGATGCTCATCGGAATATACAAGCCAAGTTTTATAGTGTAGGTTCCCCACTAGTGTGAAACATAAAGCTGATGAAACTTTCTACTTTATAATGCATGAAGTGGTGCTACTTTGAAGCACAAGTGTGGTAAAAGGATAGTAGCATGCCCCTTCTCTCATTTTTTCCTTTTTTTTCTTTTTTTGGAATAGTCTCATGGACCCCACCCCCACTTTTTCGAGGACTCATAAGTCTCCACCATTCTTTTCCTCAGTGGGGCATGCTCTAATAATGATGACCATCATAATTTTATAATGGCTCACTTCAACTGAATGTTATCATAACTCAAAACTGAAAACATGAGAGAAACTCTATACAATGAATGCCTTTGGCAGTGTACCAATATGTGCAATGATCCGACATAGCATAGACATCAAAAAACAGACAAGCCATGAAAATGTCGAGCTTGCCAAACTATGATCATGCAAGGCAAATGAAAACATGTCTCTAGTCATGTAATTAAAATGATGGTAGTGCATGGCGATATGCTCGGAATGACTATGAAAATGTCATGTAGGTAGGTATGGTGGCTGTTTTGTGGAGATGGGGTGTATTATGTGTAGGAGAACAAGAGAAAGTCCTCCCACGGGTTTGGATATACCTGCGAAGTTTGTTCCGAGTCCCAATGTGAGAGTGCACAATGCACGGTACCGTAGAGGCTAGCAAAATAAGATGAACGGAAGTGCAAAGGTTTCGAACTTGCCTTAGTCATAAAGAACTCAAACATTACACAAGAGTATCACTGTGTCATGTTGCATAAGACTCAAAAGCTAAGTACCCTGAGTGGATAGTTTGGCGGAGATAAACCCCGTTGCGCATCCCAGATCAACCAAAGATGTTGGGTTCATCAGCAAAAATCCTCTACAATCATTCAATCGCTAATCAAGCCACTACTAGAGTCCCCAACTTATGTAATTAGGTGAAAGAAAGGCAACAGTTCAAAGGACTCCTTTATTGGGATTTTGATAAAAGAACATGGCAATGTTTTTCAGAAGATAACAAGATTCCCACAAGCTAAGTCAAACAAGTGCAAAGCAAGCATGTCAAAATAGCAGGACACACTAATGCACGAAAACCATATGATGAAGAGCATTGCACAAGACACTACACATGCACAAGTAACCTTCCCACGCTTAGAAATAAACTAGGGAAAATTACGAAAGTAAAAAAAGAAAATGCAATTATTAAAAGAGAGCATGAGAAGTGGTTACCTCCCCTAGGCTTAATTAAGCAAAGGGTTAGAAAGTTTTACCGCTGAGGTGCATATGGCCTCTCGTCTAACAGATGTGGACCTTGCTTCATGTGATCTTCTTGTCGTGGTCCGATGGCTGTCCTCCAATAGAACCTACTGAAAACAAACTAAAAAGAAAATGAAATATTTTTGTGCTTTTCTGTTTTTCATTTTTTTTAGCACAAAGGATTAGCAACACATGTGATAATTTTTTTTGTCTCAACAGATCTGTTCATCTACCTAAGCACCTCGCTTAAGATGATAAACTATGTCTAGAAGTATGCATTGCTCCTAGATTTGAATGAAGTGTGTGTGAGATAAGATAAAAACACAAGTGTGCAGCTCCTAGGTGCCTAATTAAAAGGGAGATCTCACTTAAGATGAAACTCAAAACTTTTATTTGAGCAAGGTTCGTATTGGAAAACTTTACCCGACGCTTGTTGAATTTCATCATGTTGAACCAACCAAGTGGCTTGTGTGAATCTTTATACGGTTGGCACCATACCGTACATGTTACCACATAAGGTCCAAGCCCCTGCAAAAATAACACACAAGAAAATCATCGATTCGGTATACGACCCAACCGGCAAAAATAAATAAATAGAAACATAGTTGCTACAGAGAATTATTGGCTACACAGTTTCAGAGGTAATTAACAATAATTACAAAGCAAATGATCAGTTAGAAAACACCTCGTCGACCTCAGACATCAAAAATAAATCGGATTGAGGTGTTATTGCCTTCATACAGGCGCTTAAACGACCAGTTGCGGTCGTAGGGAACGACATCGTTCGCTCTGGGAGATGCTCGTTGTGGACGCCAGGTAAAACGACCGGGCGCTAGCGCTCGTACGGTTGGCCGTCTTTTGCCCTGGTCCTCTTCTCTCTTGTGGCCACGAGCTCATATGGACGCTCAAACGACTCGGACGGTCGTATGGAACATCGTCTTTTCTCCTGGAGTTGTAGAACTTCATGAAAAATTGTGTGCTTCCTCCTCACGTAAGGCACATAGCAATATTGCAATAAATATAGGAGGGGGTATGCAACAAAAATGGGCTACCGACATGCTAGAAACTTAACCAATGAAAACCATTGCAACCAACTCAGATAGCATCTACTCAAAATAAAACAAAAGTGCCAATGCAACATGAATGCAACTAGACTAAATACACAAAACTAAAAAATGCACCTAGTGACTTCCCGGTTACCTCCTAGGCAGTGCTTTCTTTATAGCCATATAGCTAGGCTTCGGTTCTCCATTAAGTCACACACCAGGATCCCAAGGGATGTCAACCCCGAGTGTATGTCTTACCTCCGACCGGGGTTCGGGACACCTCATAGCAAAGTCCGGTCGGAGTCGTACCTGCTTACGCTGCATCGACATCATGTAGGTAAATATGTCCTCGCACTCAAGCGAGAACCGATGCACCAAGTGGGGTGAGCATGTCTCCTTACTTTTATGCAACAAAAGAGTTAGAGACTTATATATATATATATATAATTTGAAATATTACCTTGGCTACCTTTGTAGGGGAACACTTCATAAAATTCTTTATTCGGAGTGGGTAATTCAACACTCCCTAATGGCTTCCCCTCTTCAACAAATTTGTCCAACAAACCACAGTTGGACATTAGCAAAGATAAATCAAGAGTATTTTCCTCCTCTAGTTTGTCATTATCGCTAACAATAACATGATATTCATCATCCTCAACTTGAGGGTGACTTTCTTGCATGAAAAAATCGTTAGCATCGAGTTCCTCCAAACTAGATTCATCATCATACTCTTGTTCCTGTAGATTAGTATCATCTTGCGATTTTTCTTCATTGCAAAGATGTCCTTGACAAATATAAATTATTGAATCCACCTTGCAGTGTATCCAATCAAGTAATTTACCCTTACTATGAACTTGAACCTATTCAATCTCCGGAACTAACATCTCTGCACTTGTCCTCAACACATACCGGATGACATCCTCGGTGGCATCTGTCTTACTACTATTGTTGTAAGATGCTACCACCTCATCATAGGTCTTTGTGCATTGGAAATCGATATGTTTCAGAGACCAACAATATCTGCATGAAACTTGATACAAAGAACATAACATATATCCACATGCGTTTAATAGTCCTAGCAATTCTCTAGTATCCATATCAATCATGCGCTTTTGAAGGGTTGCTTCGTCAAGAAATTCATTAAATGTGTGCAAAAAGTTACCGTCAGAAGTGGGAGATTCGGGCAGGTGATCAATCCATTCCTCTTCTTCCTCTTAATCGCTGCTCTCTTCTTCTTCTTCTACGCAGACTTGTTCATCCAAGGTAGGTTGTACTTTGTCGCCCCCATCATTTTTCTGCAAGTTAGTATGACGTTTACATATTTCAAGTAGTCTTACCAATTCTTGCATCGTATCATTGATACGTCCATTTTGCATCATTATTCCCTACTGTTATTTATAATGTTTTTATGCATAATAATGCTTTTTGGAGTAATTCTAATGCCTTTTCTCTCATAATATGCAAGGTTTACACAAAGAGGGAGAATGCCGGCAGCTAGAATTCTGGACCTGAAAAAGCTACGTCAGAGTTACCTATTCTGCACATCTCCAAATGAGCTGAAAATTTATGGAGATTTATTTTGGAATATATAACAAATAGTGGAGCAAATAACTACCAGAGGGGGGCCACCTGGTGAGCACAAGACACCAAGGCGCGCCAGGCCCCCCAGGCGCGCCCTGGTGGGTTGTGCTCAGCCCAGCCCACCTCCGGTGCCCATCTTCTAGTATATAGGTCATCTTGACCTAGAAAAAATAAGGAGAGGACTTTAGGGACGGAGCGCCACCGTCTCGAGGCGGAACTTTGGCAGGAGCACTTTTGCCCTCCGGCGGAGCGATTCCGCCGGGGGAACTTCCCTCCCAGAGGGGGAAATTGAAGCCATCGTCATCACCAACAACCCTCTCATCTTTGGGAGGCCAATCTCCATCAACATCTTCAACATCACCATCTCCTCTCAAACCCTAGTTCATCTCTTGTGTTCAATCTTTGTACCGGAACCTCAGATTGGTACCTTGGGTGACTAGTAGTGTTGACTACATCTTGTAGTTGATTGCTATATGGTTTATTTGGTGGAAGATTATATGTTCAAATCCATTATGCTATTTAATACCACTCTGATCTTGAGCATGATGATCATTTGTGAGTAGTTACTCTTGTTCTTGAGGTCACGTGAGAAGTCATGTTGCAAGTAATCATGTGAACTTGATATGTGTTCGATATTTTGATGATATGTATGTTGTGATTCCCTTAGTGGTGTCATGTGAACTTCGACTACATGGCACTTCACCATATTTGGGCCTAAGGGAATGCATTGTGGGGTAGTTATTAGATGATGGGCTGCTAGAGTGACAGAAGCTTAAACCCTAGTTTATGCGCTACTTCGTAAGGGACCGATTTGGATCCAAAAGTTTAATACTATGGTTAGATTTTATCTTAATACTTTTCTCGTAGTTGCGTATGCTTGCGAGGGGGTTAATCATAAGTAGGAGGTTTGTTCAAGTAAGAACAACACCTAAGCACCGATCCACCCACATATCAAATTATCAAAGTAGCGAACACGAATCAAACCAACATGATGAAAGTGACTAGATGAAATTCCCGTGTACCCTCAAGAACGCTTTGCTTATTATAAGAGACCATTTTAGCATGTCCTTTGCCACAAAAGGATTGGGATAACTTGCTGCACTTTATTTACTGTTACTGTTACTTGTCCGTTACAAATTATCTTTCTATCAAACTATCTGTTACCGACTATTTCAATGCTTGCAGAAATTACCTTGCTGAAAACCACTTGTCATTTCCTTCTGCTCCTCGTTGGGTTCGACACTCTTACTTATCGAAAGGACTACGATTGATCCCCTATACTTGTGGGTCATCAAGACTCTTTTCTAGCACCGTTTCCGGGGAGTGAAGCGCTCTTGGTAAGTGGAAATTGGTAAGAAAAAATTTATACTACGTGCTGAAATTTATTGTCACTTGTTACTATGGAAAACCATCCTTTGAGGGGTTTATTCGGGGTATCTTCACCTCGACCGGAAGCACAATTAGTTTCCCCTCAACCTACTGCACCTACTAAAAATATTGGTTATGAAATTCCTTCGGGTATGATAGAACAACTGCTAGCTAATCCTTATGCAGGAGATGGAACCGAACATCCTGATATGCACTTGATCTATGTGGATGAAATTTGTGGATTATTTAAGCTTGCAGGTTTTCCCGGAGATGAAGCTAAGAAGAAGGTTTTCCCTTTATCTTTGAAGGGAAAAGCATTGACATGGTATAGGCTATGCGATGATATTGGATCTTGGAACTGGAATCGTTGAAATTGGAATTTCACCAAAAAAATTATCCTATGCATATAGTTCATCGTGATCGGAATTATATATATAATTATTGGCCTCGTGAAGGAGAAAGTATTGCTCTAGCTTGGGGGAGGCTTAAGTCCATGTTATATTCATGCCCCAATCATGAGATCTCTAGAGAAATTATTTTTCAGAATTTTTATGCTTGGCTTTCTCATGAGGATCGATCCATGCTCGATACTTCTTGTACTGGTTCTTTTATGAAGAAGACTATTGAATTCAGGTGGGATCTTTTAGAAAGAATTAAACGCAATTCTGAAGATTGGGAACTCGGCGAAGGTAAAGAGTCAGGTATTAAGCTTAAGTTTGATTGTGTTAAATCTTTTATGAATACCAATGCTTTTCACAAGTTTAGCACTAAATATGGACTTGACTCTGAGATAGTAGCCTCTTTTTGTGAATCATTTGCTACTCATGTTGATCTCCCTAAGGAGAAGTGGTTTAAATATCATCCCCCTATTAAAGAAGAAATTAAAGAACCGGTCATAGTTAAAGATCAAACTATTATTTACAATGTTGATCCAGTTGTGCCTACTGCTTATATTGAAAAACCACCTTTCCCTGTTAGGATAAAGGAACATGCTAAGGTTTCAACTGTGGTTCACAAAAGTAATATTAAAGCACCTAAATCTCCTAAGCAAATTAAAGTAGAACCTAGTGTTGTTATGGTTAAAGATCTCCTGGTAGAAAATATTGATGGGCATGTCATTTACTTCTGTGATGAAGCTGCTAGAATTGCTAAGCCCGATGAAAAAGATAAACATAGACCTGTTGTTGGCATGCCTATTGTCTCAGTTAAAATAGGAGATCATTGTTATCATGGTTTATGTGACTTAGTGCTAGCGTGAGTGCTATTCCTTTTACCTTATACCAAGAAATTATGAATGACATAGCACCCGCTGAAATAGAAGACATAGATGTTACTATTAAACTTGCTAATAGAGACACCATCACACCACTTGGGATTGTTAGAGATGTTGAAGTCTTGTGTGGGAAAACAAAATACCCTACTGATTTTCTAGTTCTTGGTTCCCCACAAGATGAGTTTTTCCCCATTATGTTTGGTAGACCTTTCTTGAACACCATTAATGCTAAAATAGATTGTGAGAAACAAACTGTCGGTGTTAGCTTTGGTGATGAGTCTCATGAGTTTAATTTCTCCAAGTTTAGTAGACAACCTCATAAGAAAGAATTGCCTAGTAAGGATGAAATAATTGGTCTTGCTTATATTGGCGAGTCACCTACTGATCCACTAGAACAATATTTGCTAGACCATGAAAATGATATGCATATGCATGAAAGAAATGAAATAGATAAAAAAATCTTTGAACACCGACCTCTGCTCAAACACAATTTGCCTATTGAAACTCTAGGAGGACCCCCTCCACCTAAAGGTGATTCTGTGTTTGAATTAAAACAATTGCCTGACACTTTGAAATATGCTTATCTCGATGAGAAAAAGATATATCATGTTATTATTAGTGCTAACCTTTCAGAACAAGAAGAAGAAAGATTATTGAAAATTCTGAAGAAGCACCGTGCTGCTATTGTATATACTCTTGATGATCTTAAGGGCATTAGTCCCACTCTCTGTCAGCACAAGATTAATATGGAGCCTGATGCTAAACCCGTTGTTGATCATCAACGACGTTTGAATCCTAAGATGAAAGAAGTTGTAAGAACTGAAATATTAAAACTTCTGGAAGCAGGTATAATTTATCCCATAGCTGATAGTAGATGGGTAAGTCCTATTCATTGTGTCCCTAAGAAGGGAGGTATTACTGTTGTTCCTAATGATAAAAATGAACTTATTCAACTAAGAATTGTTACTGGTTATAGAATGGTAATTGATTTTAGAAAAATAAATAAAGCAACTAGAAAAGGTCATTACCCTCTGCCTTTTATTGATCAAATGTTGGAAAGATTATCTAAGCACACACACTTTTGCTTCCTCGATGGATATTCTGGTTTTTCTCAAATACCTGTTTCACAACCTGATCAAGACAAAACCACCTTTACTTGCCCTTTTGGAACTTATGCTTATAGACGTATGCCTTTTGGTTTATGCAATGCACCTGCTACCTTTCAAAGATGTATGACTGCTATATTCTCTGATTTTTGTGAAAAGATTGTAGTGGTTTTCATGGATAATTTTTCAGTTTATGGAACTTCTTTTGATGATTTCTTGAGCAACCTTGATCGAGTTTTGCAGAGATGCCAGCAAACTAATCTTGTCTTGAATTGGGAGAAGTGCCACTTTATGGTTAATGAAGGTATTGTCTTGGGGCATAAAATTTCTGAACGAGGTATTGACGTGGATAAAGCTAAAGTTGATGCAATTGAGAAAATGCCATGTCCTACAGATATTAAAGGTATTCATAGTTTTCTTGGTCATGCTGCTTTCTATAGGAGATTTATTAAAGACTTCTCTAAAATTTCTAGGCCTCTTACTAATCTTTTACAAAAGGATGTTCCATTTGTTTTTGATGATGATTGTGTAAAAGCCTTTGAAACACTTAAGAAAGCCTTAACTTTTGCACCTATTGTTCAACCACCTGATTGGAACTTGCCTTTTGAAATTATGTGTGATGCTAGTGATTATGCTGTTGGTGCTGTTCTAGGACAAAGAGTTGATAAGAAATTAAATGTTATTCATTATGCTAGCAAAAATCTAGACAGTGCCCAAAGAAATTATGCTACTACTGAAAAAGAATTTTTAGCAGTTGTGTTTGCTTGTGACAAATTCAGATCATATATAGTTGACTCCAAAGTAATTTTTCACACTGATCATGCTGTTATAAAATATCTTATGGAAAAGAAAGATGCTAAACCTAGACTCATTAGGTGGGTTCTTTTGCTACAAGAATTTGATTTACATATTACTGATAGAAAAGGAGCTGAGAACCCCGTAGCTTATAACTTGTCTAGGTTAGAGAATATTCTTGATGACCCACTACCTATTGATGATAGCTTTCCTGATGAACACCTAGCTGCAATAAATGTTTCTCATAATACTCCTTGGTATACTGACTATGCTAATTACATTGTTGCTAAATATATACCACCTAGTTTTACATACCAACAAAAGAAAAGATTCTTCTATGATTTAAGACATTACATTTGGGATGACCCACATCTTTATAAAGAAGGAGTAGATGGTATTATTAGACGTTGTGTACCTGAGCATGAACAGGAACAAATCTTATGGAAATGTCACTCCGAAGCTTATGGAGGGCATCATGCGGGAGATAGAACTGCTCACAAGGTATTGCAATCTGGTTTTTATTGGCCTACTCTCTTCAAGGATGCCCGTAAGTTTGTTTTATCTTGTGATGAATGTCAAAGAATTGGTAATATTGGTAAGCGTCAAGAAATGCCTATGAATTATTCACTTGCTATTGAACCATTTCATGTTTGGGGTTTTGATTATATGGGACCATTTCCTTCCTCTAATGGGTATACACATATTTTGGTTGCTGTTGATTATGTTACTAAGTGGGTAGAAGCTATTCCAACTAGTAGTGCTGATCATAACACTTCCATTAAAATGCTTAAAGAAGTTATTTTCCCAAGGTTTGGAGTCCCTAGATATTTAATGACTGATGGTGGTTCACACTTTATTCATGGTGCTTTCCATAAAATGCTTGCTAAATATGATGTTAACCATAGAATTGCATCACCATATCATCCTCAATCTAGTGGTCAAGTTTAACTTAGCAATAGAGAAATAAAACTAATATTACAAAAAACTGTTAATAGATCCCAAAAGCATTGGTCTAAGAAATTAGATGATGCACTTTGGGCCTACAGAACAGCATATAAAAATCCTATGGGTATGTCTCCGTACAAAATGGTTTATGGAAAAGCTTGTCATTTGCCTCTTGAGTTAGAACATAAAGCATATTGGGCAATTAAAGAACTTAACTATGATTTCAAACTTGCCGGTGAAAAGAGGTTATTTGATATTAGCTCATTAGATGCATGGAGAACCCAAGCGTATGAAAATGCCAAATTATTTAAAGAAAAAGTTAAAAGATGGCATGACAAAAGGATCCAAAAGCGGGAATTCAAAGTTGGAGAATATGTTCTTTTGTACAACTCTCATTTTAGATTCTTTGCAGGAAAACTTCTCTCCAAATGGGAAGGACCTTATATTATCGAAGAGGTTTATCGTTCTGGAGCTATCAAAATTAATAATGCCGAAGGTACTAATCCGAAGGTAGTCAATGGGAAAAGAATTAAGCACTATATCTCAGGTACGCCTATTAATGTTGAAAGCAATATTATTCAAACCATGACACCGGAGGAACACATAAAAAAACATTCCGGAACACTCCAGAATCCTGAAAAATAGGAGGTACGTGATACGGTAAGTAAACGGACTCCGAAAAATATTTTTTGTCAGTTTTGGAATATTACAAAAATTAGGAAAATAAGAAACAACCAGGAAGGTAACCAAGGAGGGCACAAGACACCAGGGTGCGCCTGCCTTGCCTGGCGCGCCCAGGTGGGTTGTGCCCACCTCGGGAACCTTCCCAACTCCGTTTTTCTCTCGTTTGCTTGTTTCCCAAGATAAAAATTCTTTATATACCCCCCGAACGTATTGACCACTGTATCGCGGAGAAATCTTCTGTTCTTCTTTCTTGCTGTTTTCTGACAGATCTAGATCGCCATGGCCGCTCCGAGCTCCTCCAAGGACAATTTCTTCGAGAAGGTCATCAACCCGTATTTGTGGGAGGTGATGCAGCACCCTCAAGCCATTGAGATGTGTGAGGGGGTGCTCCACACTCGGGATGTCCAAGGGCCCAAGAGGACGGGAACCGTGGAGGCCAGACTCGAAGCCATGGAGCAGGAGGTCTTCAAGTGCAAGGGAATAGTGGAACGTGGGCTCAGTGCCAATCACCTCATGATTACGGAGTTCACCCGTGATCACAAGGTGGATGGTCGGTCCATGAAGGACATCGTCTTCACCCTCAACGAGCAAATCAATTTTCTGCTAAGCCAAATCTATGACCTCCAAAATCAAGTCTTTGAATATGAGGCGAGATTTAAAGGTATGAGTTTACCTGCCAGTTGCAGGACTCGTGAGACTCGCGCTTCCTCTTATGATGGTGAACCGCTGCCATGGAAGCCGGAGGATAAGCTCGCTACTACCTCATCACCACCACCATCATCATCTTCCCCACCAAAGGAGACTTGAGTACATGGTATGGGAACTCCCCTTGGCTTTTTGCCAAGCTTGGGGGAGGTGCCCCGGTATCGTATCACAACACTTTCTTTGCCTTTATCTATTTTAGTTCGATCTTTAGTTATCCTATGATTTAGTTGAATAAAAGTTTAGTTCGATCTATTTTCGACTGCGTGCTTAGTGATCTATCTATGTAATCGTGTGCGAGATATATAATAAAGAGTAGTTTGAGTTTTGTTTCTTTACCCTTTTTGTTTCAATCAAATAAAAAGAAATAAATGAAAAAGATCATATGCTAATCTTATGGTAAATAATGACATTACATAAGGAAAAGTATAAGTGGTAAAATTTATCGGAGATTGACAAACATAGCATTGGTCAATGATGCAATTCATGAAAGAATTAATAAGGGAAGAGAAGATTCACATGAAAATACACTATCTTGGACATCTTTTATGATTGTGAGCCCCCATTAAATATTATATGTCAAAATTGTTGACGTTGGACAAGGAAGACAATGTAATGATTTATGTTTGTTCATATTCACATAGAAGTTATATTGTCATAGATCCTTCAACATGTGGTGCTTGCTCAATATCTTTGCTAGCCAAAAACTCCGCACTAAGTAGAGATACTACTTGTGCATCCAAAAACCCTTAAACCCAAAATCTTATTTTGAGAGTCCACCATACCTGCCTATGGATTGAGTAAGATCCTTCAAGTAAGTTGTCATCGGTGCAATAAGGCAATAAAAATTGCTTCTAAATGTGTTGGATCATTTAGTGTAAGAGAAAATTGAGCGTTGTACGAACTTGTGATGGCAAAGTAATAAAAGCGACGGACTGCATAATAAAGGTTGCTATCATAAGGGTAATATAACATGACGTTCTTTTGCATTAAGGGATTTGACATACAAACAAAAAGCGCATGGCAACCTCTGCTTCCCTCTGCGAAGGGCCTATCTTTTACTTTTATGTATTTACTTTTATGCAAGAGTCAAAGTATTTGAAACGTCTCCACCGTATCTATAATTTATGAAGTATTCATGTTGTTATATTATCATTCTTGGATGTTTTACAATCATTTTATAGCAACTTTATATCATTTTTTTGGGACTAACCTATTGACCCAGTGCCCAGTGCCAGTTGCTGTTTTTGCTTGTTTTTTACATCGCAGGAAAGCAATATCAAACGGAGTCCAAACACCGCGAAACTTTTTGTGGATTTTTTATGGACCAGAAGACATCCAATGGGCCAGAGCAGCACCTGGGGGTGCCCCGAGGGGGGCACAACCCACCAGGGCGCGCCTGGGGGCCCAGGTGCATCCAGGTGGGTTGTGCCCACCTCGGTGGCCTCCCGCTCCGCCTCTTCGCCCTATAAATCATCAAATATTCCAAAAACCCTGGGGGTAGCCCTAGATCAGAAGTTCCGCTACCGCAAGGCCTCTGTATCCACGAGATCCAATCTAGACCCCGTTCTGGCACCCTGCCGGAGGGGGAAATCATCACCGGTGGCCATCTTCATCATCCCGGCGGCCACCACGATGAGGAGGGAGTAGTCCACCCTCGGGGCTGAGGGTTTGTACCAGTAGCTATGTGTTTAATCTCTCTCTCTCTCTCGTGTTCTTGATGGCACGATCTTGATGTATCGGGAGCTTTGTTAATGTAGTTGGATCATATAGTTTTTCTCCCTCTCTGTCTTGTTGTGATGAATTGAGTTTTCCCTTTGAGATTTCGTTTTATCGGATTGAATACTTTTATGGATTTGAGAGCACTTGATATATGTCTTGCATATGAATACCCGTGGTGACAATGGGGTATTATTTTGATTCACTTGATATATGTTTTGGCACTCAACTCACGGATTCCCGAGGTGACATTGGGGTAATATATGCATAGGGGTTGATGCACATTCTTATCTTTGTTTCTCTGGTAGAAATCTTGGGGCACTCTTTGAGGTTCTTTGTGTTGGATTGAGTATTATGAATCTGAAATTGTTTGATGCATATCGTATAATTAACTCACGGGTACTCACGGTGACATTGGGGTATCTAGGTGACATTAGAGTTGGTTGATGTGTATCATATGGTGTTATTTTAGTACGAACGCTTGATAGATTGATCGGAAAGGATAACTTGATGTTATGTTAGTACGAAATCTTGATAGATCGATCGGAAAGAATAACTTTGAGGTGGTTTCGTACCCTACAAACAATTTCTTCTTATGTTCTCCGCTAGATAGGAACTTTGGAGTGATTCTTCATCGCACGTTGAGGGATGGTTATATGATCCAATTATATTAGCATTGTTGGGAGATTGCACTAGCGAAAGTACGGACCCTAGGCCTTGTTTTCAAGCATTGCAATACCGTTTGTGCTCACTTTTATCGATTGTTACCTTGCTGTTTTTATTTATTCAGATTATAAAAATATATTTCTACCATTCATATTACACTTTTATCACCATCTCTTCGCCGAACTAGTGCACCTATACAATTTGCCATTGTATTGGGTGTGTTGGGGACACAAGAGATTTCTTGTATTTGGTTGCAGGGTTGTTTGAGAGAGACCACCTTCATCCTACGCCTCCCACGGATTGATAAACCTTAGGTCATCCACTTGAGGGAAAATTGCTACTGTCCTACAAAACTCTGCGCTTGGAGGCCCAACACGAGTCTACAAGAATAAAGTTGCGTAGTAGACATCAAGCTCTTTTCCGGCGCCGTTACCGGGGAGGCTAGGTAAGCGGCACTCACACCCCGTCAACGAAGCTCTTTTCTGGCGCCGTTGCCGGGGAGGTGAGTTCCTGAAGGTATATCTTTAGATCTTGCAATCGAATCTTTTAGTTTCTTGTTTTATCACTAGTTTGGTTTATAAAAAGAAAACTAAAATAATGGAATTGAGGTTGCATCATATTATTCATCTCTATAATGTCTTTTGTGAAAATGATGGAAAGGAAAAATTGTGCTCAATTGATAGAAGAAGAATTCTATAAAATGTTTGACAAAAAATCTTTGAATCATGAGCATGATTGCAATGTTGTTGGTATGAATTCTTTGAATATCCATGATGCTAATGATATGCAAAGCTACAAGCTTGGGGATGCTATGTTTGATGAAGA
This sequence comes from Thinopyrum elongatum, assembly GCA_011799875.1. Classification (NCBI taxonomy): domain Eukaryota; kingdom Viridiplantae; phylum Streptophyta; class Magnoliopsida; order Poales; family Poaceae; genus Thinopyrum; species Thinopyrum elongatum. The sequence goes on along the minus strand of CM022298.1, from coordinate 442,613,072 downwards.
TGATATTTTTAGTCCCCCAAGTTTTGATGTGCAAATTTGTTATAATGGTAGCATGCCTCCTATTTATGATGATTATATTGATGAAAGTGGGTTTGGAAGATTGTCAACTTTAGATAATAATGATCCCACTATTTTGGAGGGTGTTGAATCTTTTCACAATTTTGATAAAAGTGGATTTGGAGAGGTCATGACTTTATTTAGTGATGAATCCACTATTTTGGAAGAGGTTTCAATTGATTATGAAAACAAAGTTGCTATATATGATGATTATGGTGATGACATGTATGCTATAAAGAATAATGATAACCATGAAACTTGTCATCATGATTTTTATTTTCAATTGGATTATGCCTCACATGATAGTTATTTTGTTGAGTTTGCTCCCACTACTATTCATGAGAATAAATTTGCTTATGTGGAGAGTAAGAAAATTTCTATGCTTGTGGATCATGAAAAGAATGATTTATGTGATAGTTATATTGTTGAATTCATTCATGATGCTACTGAAAATTATTATGAGAGAGGAACATATGCTTTTACATATTTCAATAATATCATGTTTCCTCTCTATATGTTGAAAGTTTTGAAGTTGCACTTGTTTTGCCTTCCTATGCTAGTTGATTCTTGCTCCCATGAATTGTTTGCTCACAAAATCCCTATGCATATGAAGTGGGTTAGACTTAAATGTGCTATTCATATGCTTGATGATGCTCTCTTTTGTGTTTCAATTCTTATCTTTTATGTGAGCATCATTAAAATCATCATGCCTAGCTAAAAAGGCATTAAAGAAAAGCGCTTGTTGGGAGACAACCCAACATTTACCCTTACTGTTTTTATGTGTTCACATGATTAAGCTACTGTATTAATCATGTTTTATAGCTTTTGTTTCAATAAAATGCCAAGTAAAGCCTTTGGGATAGTGTGGGTGATAGTTGACTTGATTCTGTGCAAAAACAGAAACTTTTGCATCCAGTGCAGAAATTCTTATCTTTTACTGGAACGTGGAAAAATTCTTAATTTTTTACAGTTGATGTTTATACAAATTGTCTACGTTTTCATAATTTTTAAGAATTTTTAGAGTTAAAGAAGTATGACTTTAATTCAGATCTTAACGTACTGTTCTGTTTTTGGCAGATTCTGTTTTCAATGAATAATTTGCTTGTTTTCTAGTTTCTATGGCTTATATTGCTTAATATAAATATTGGAAATTTTAGAGTACAGTAGGCATTGTGTGAGAACAATTATGAATCTTGTCTTTGACATTACCAAAGTGAATGATTTGTCTTTATCATACTAACCCATCTCACGAAGTTCCGTTAAGTTTTGTGTGATTGAAGTTTTCAAGTTTTGGGTGAGATATCGATATGAGGAGAATAAGGAGTGACAAGACCCTAAGATTCGGGATTCCCAAGGCACCCCCAAGGTAATATTCAAGGAATATCCAAGCAACTAAGCTTGGGGATGCCCCGGAAGGCATCCCCCCTTTCGTCTCCGACATTATCGGTAACCTCACTTGAAGCTATGATTTTATTCGTCACATGATATGTGTTTTGCTTGGAGCATCATTTTATTTTGTTTTTATTTGCTTTCTGTTATTTACAATAATGTTTTGCATCTTTCATTTCAATAAAAATGCCAAGGATAGCCTTTACCATGCTTATCTTGCAAGTATATGAGTTGCTGTTTCAAAACAGAAAGTTTATCGCTGTTACAAAAATTCTCCAGAAAAGTAAGAATGAGATAAAATGTTTAATTTTTTTGCACAATAAGATATGACAAATTTTCTATAGTGTGGTAATTTTTCAGAATTTTTGGAGTTAGGGAAGTATGATGAATATTGCACTCCTTAAAGACTGTCCTGTTTAGATAGATTGATATTATGTTCGCATTGTTTGCAAATGTTTGCTTGTTTAATGATTCTATTTGAGGATAGGAATGTTAAATATGCAGTGGCATTTATTATGAAATGTTGAATAATAATTTTAGTGATTTTCTACAGTAGAGAATGATAAGGTTTTGCATTGATTTATACTAACTTATCTCACGAGTTCTTGTTGAGTTTTGTGTGGATGAAGTTATTAAGATTTAGGAAACCGTGATATAAAAGGAATTAAGGAGACACAAAAGCTCAAGCTTGGGGATGCCCAAGGCATCCCAAGATAATATTCCAAGAAGTCTCAAGCATCTAAGTTTGGGGATGCCCCGGTAGGCATCCCACCTTTCTTCATCAACAATTATCGGTTAGTATCGGTTGAGCCTAAGTTTTTGCTTCTTCACATGAGTTGTGCTATTCTTGGAATGTGATTTTATTTTCTTTTTCTTGATGTTTTAATAAAATACTTAGATCTGAAAGTTTTTAAATAAAAGAGAGTTCTCAAATAGCTACCCATTTTCATGACTACTCGTTTGATCTTCACTTATATCTTTTTGGAGTAGTTTGTCATTTACTCTCGTGCTTCACTTATATCCTATGAGTAAATTGTTGAATGAATTGAATATCCTAAAGTTTAAATTATATGTGCTTCATATGTTCATATCATGCCTAGTGGTACCTTCACATTGGGTTTAGAAAGTGAAATCTTTTGAAGCTTGACAATCACAATATTGGTCATACAAGCAATTCATGAATGATTACTATAAGGAAGATAACTTTCACATGCAAATACACTATCTTGGAAATCTTTTGTGATTGTGAGCCCCCATCAAAATATTATATGCCAAAATTGTTGACGTTGGACAAGGAAGACAACGTAATGATTTATGTTTGTTCATATTCACATAAAAGTTATATTGTCATAGATCCTTCAACATGTGGTGCTTGCCCCCCATCCTTGCTAGCCAAAAATTCTGCACCAAGTAGAGATACTACTTGTGCATCCAAAAACCCTTAAACCCAAATCTTATTTTCAAGAGTCAACTATACCTACCTAAGGATTGAGCAAGATCCTTCAAGTAAGATGTCATCGGTGCAATAAGGCAATAAAAATTGCTTCTAAAAGTGTTAGATCATTTAGTGTAAGAGAAAATTGAGCGTTGTACGAACTTGTGATGGCAAAGAATAAAAGCAACAGACTGCATAATAAAGGTTGCTATCATAAGGGGCAATATAACGTGACGTTCTTTTGCACTAAGGGGTTGAGCATACAAAAAAAAGCGCATGGCAACCTTTGCTTCCCTCTGCGAAGGGCCTACCTTTTACTTTTATGTATTTACTTTCATGCAAGAGTCAAAGTTTTTCTCTCTATTCCTTTTTATTTTTCTCTTTTGGCAAGCATCATGTGGTGAGAAAATATCTAGGCACATATATCCAGTTGGATATGGGTAGCATGAGTTATTATTGTTGACATCACCCTTGAGGTGAATATGTTGGGAGGCGAAATTATAAGCCCCTATCTTTCTATGTGTCCGGTTGAAACATTTTGCTCATGTGTATGCGGTGAGTGTTAGCAATCATAGAAGACTATATGATGGTTGAGTATGTGGAGCTCTTACTTAGACTCTGTTGAATAAGTTGAATTGCAATTGCTTGGTGACTGAGAACATAGGTTGTTGAGTTTCAAGAGAATTCATTATTTGAACCTTAACATGTGAATTGGTTGCTACTTTAACATGAGAAGTTTTATAAGAAAGAATTGTTGTTATGATGCTAGGAAAAGTGATTGAAATTGTCATTGATCAAACTTGTGCACTTTGCTAGCATTCACACTTCATAAATTATTTCTTTTATCATTTACCTACTCGAGGACGAGTAGGAATTAAGCTTGGGGATGTTGATTTATGAAGTATTCATGCTGTTATATTATCATTCTTGGATGTTTTACAATCATTTTATAGCAAGTTTATATCATTTTTTTGGGACTAACCTATTGACCCAGTGCCCAGTGCCAGTTGCTGTTTTTGCTTGTTTTTTACATCGCAGGAAATCAATATCAAACGGAGTCCAAACACCGCGAAACTTTTTGTGGATTTTTTATGGACCAGAAGACATCCAATGGGCCAGAGCAGCACCTGGGGGTGCCCCAAGGGGGGCACAACCCACCAGGGCACGCCCAGGTGGGTTGTGCCCACCTCGGTGGCCTCCCGCACCCCCTCTTCGCCCTATAAATCATCAAATATTCCAAAAACCCTGGCGGTAGCCCTAGATCAGAAGTTCCACCGCCGCAAGGCCTCTGTATCCACGAGATCCAATCTAGACCCCATTCCGGCACCCTGCCGGAGGGGGAAATCATCACCGGTGGCCATCTTCATCATCCCGGCGGCCACCACGATGAGGAGGGAGTAGTCCACCCTCGAGGCTGAGGGTTTGTACCAGTAGCTATGTGTTTAATCTCTCTCCCTCTCTCTCGTGTTGTTGATGGCACGATCTTGATGTATCAGGAGCTTTGTTAATGTAGTTGGATCATATGGTTTTTCTTCCTCTCTATCTTGTTGTGATGAATTGAGTTTTCCCTTTGAGATTTCGTTTTATCGGATTGAATACTTTTATGGATTTGAGAGCACTTGATATATGTCTTGCATATGAATACCCGTGGTGACAATGGGGTATTATTTTGATTCACTTGATATATGTTTTGGCACTCAACTCGCGGATTCCCGAGGTGACATTGGGGTAATCTATGCATAGGGGTTGATACATGTTCTTGTCTTTGTTTCTCCGGTACAAATCTTGGGGCACTCTTTGAGGTTCTTTGTGTTGGATTGAGTATTATGAATCTGAAATTGTTTGATGCATATCGTATAATTAACTCACGGGTACTCGCGGTGACATTGGGGTATCTAGGTGACATTAGAGTTGGTTGATGTGTATCATATGGTGTTATTTTAGTACGAACTCTTGATAGATTGATCGGAAAGGATAACTTGATGTTATGTTAGTACAAACTCTTGATAGATCGATCGGAAAGAATAACTTTGAGGTGGTTTCATACCCTACAAAAATTTCTTCTTATGTTCTCCGCTAGATAGGAACTTTGGAGTGATTCTTCATCGCACGTTGAGGGATGGTTATATGATCCAATTATATTAGCATTGTTGGGAGATTGCACTAGCGAAAGTACGGACCCTAGGCCTTGTTTTCAAGCATTGCAATACCGTTTGTGCTCACTTTTATCGATTGTTACCTTGCTGTTTTTATTTATTCAGATTATAAAAATATATTTCTACCATTCATATTACACTTTTATCGCCATCTCTTCGCCGAACTAGTGCACCTATACAATTTGCCATTGTATTGGGTGTGTTGGGGACACAAGAGATTTCTTGTATTTGGTTGCAGGGTTGTTTGAGAGAGACCACCTTCATCCTACGCCTCCCACGGATTGATAAACCTTAGGTCATCCACTTGAGGGAAAATTGCTACTGTCCTACAAAACTCTGCGCTTGGAGGCCCAACACGAGTCTACAAGAATAAAGTTGCGTAGTAGACATCAGTATTCTTCCCTATTCCTTTTTATTTTCTCTTTTTGCAAGCATCATGTGGTGAGGAAAGATCTAGGCACATATATCCAGTTGGATATGAGTGAGCATGAGTTATTATTGTTGACATCACCCATGAGGTGAATACGTTGGGAGGTGAAACTATAAGCCCCTATCTTTCTATGCGTCCGGTTGAAACTTTTTGCTCATGGGTATGCTTTGAGTGTTAGCAATCATAGAAGGTTAAATGATGGTTGAGTATGTGGACTTGCCTAAAGGCTCCGATACGTGATCCTTCCTGAAAATAAGATGAATTGTAGTTGCAAAGTTGACTGAGAACATAGTTTGTTGGTTTTCAATAGAGTTTATGCTTTATACTTAAATGTTGTGATGAATTGTTACTTGTTCATGAGAAGTTATATGATAAAAGTTGTGTGATAAAGCTTTATGATTAAGTTTGTTGCTGTTATGATAATAAGCATGATGCTTCTATGTCCGTATTTTGTTTTTATCAGCACCTCTCTCTCTCTAGGAATGTGGGCATGTTTTTCGATATCGGTTTTTTGCTTGAGGACAAGCGAGGTCTAAGCTTGGGGGAGTTGATACGTCCATTTTGCATCATGATTCCCTACTGTATTTGTAATGTTTTTATGCATAATAATGCTTTTTGGAGTAATTCTAATGCCTTTTCTCTCATAATATGCAAGGTTTACACAAAGAGGGAGAATGCCGACAGCTAGAATTCTGGACCTAAAAAAGCTAAGTCAGAGTTAGCTATTCCGCACATCTCCAAATGAGCTGAAAATTTACGGAGAATTATTTTGGAATATATAAAAAATACTGGAGCAAAAAACTATCGGAGGGGGGCCACCTGGTGAGCACAAGACACCAGGGCGCGCCAGGCCCCCCAGGCGCGCAATGGTGGGTCGTGCTCAGCCCAGCACACCTCCGGTGCCCATCTTCTGGTATACAGGTCATTTTGACCTAGAAAAAATAAGGAGAGGACTTTCGGGATGGAGCGCCGCCATCTCGAGGCGGAACTTAGGTAGGAGCACTTTTGCCCTCGGGCGCAGCGATTTCGCCGGGGGAACTTCCCTCCCGGAGGGGTAAATCAAAGCCATCATCATCACCAACAACCCACTCATCTTTGGGAGGCCAATCTCCATCAACATCTTCAATGGCACCATCTCCTCTCAAACCCTAGTTCATCTCTTGTGTTCAATCTTTGTACCGGAACCTCAGATTGGTACCTGTGGGTGACTAGTAGTGTTGATTACATCTTGTAGTTGATTGCTATATGGTTTATTTGGTGGAAGATTATATGTTCAGATCCATTATGCTATTTAATACCCCTATGATGTTGAGCATGATTATCATTTGTGAGTAGTTACTCTTGTTCTTGAGGTCACGGGAGAAGTCATGTTGCAAGTACATGTGAACTTGATATGTGTTCGATATTTTGATGATATGTATGTTTTGATTCCCTTAGTGGTGTCATGTGCACGTTGACTACATGGCTCTTCACCATATTTGGGCATAAGGGAATGCATTGTGGAGTAGTTATTAGATGATGGGTTGCTAGAGTGACATAATCTTAAACCCTAGTTCATGCGCTACTTCGTAAGGGACCTATTTGGATTCAAAAGTTTAATGCTATGGTTAGATTTTATCTTAATACTTTTCTCGTAGTTGCGGATGCTTGCGAGGGGGTTAATCATAAGTAGGAGGTTTGTTCAAGTAAGAACAACACCTAAGCGCTGATCCACCCACATATCAAATTATCAAAGTAGCGAACACGAATCAAACCAACATGATGAAAGTGACTAGATGAAATTCCCGTGTACCCTCAAGAACGCTTTGCTTATTATAAGAGACCGTTTTGGCCTGTCCTTTGCCACAAAAGGATTGGGCTATCTTGCTACACTTTATTTTACTGTTACCGTTACTCGTCCGTTACAAATTATCTTTCTATCAAACTACCTGTTACCGACTATTTCAATGCTTGCGGAAATTACCTTGCTAAAAACCACTTGTCATTTCCTTCTGCTCCTCGTTGGGTTCGACACTCTTACTTATCGAAAGGACTACGATTGATTCCCTATACTTGTGGGTCATCAATCATCAATATTGGGGGCTGCTGATTCTTCTTGGTGTACAACCTTTTATTCATTAGTAGCCAAGCACGTTAGACTTGTATCGTCCCTAGTCCATTGTTGCAATATTTCCTAAAAACTCATCTCAAAAGACATGATAAGTAGATTTTTTTTCTTTTTGATTTAAATGGAAAAACATAAATAACAACTAACAAAACAAACTATATGTGAGTGTGAAGGCAATGACCAGCGCTATGCTCCCCAGCAGCGGCGCTAGAAAAAGCTTAATGACCTGCAAGGGCACAAGGCTATTACATTTTGTGATGAGTAAGTGTTGAATCCCACAGGGAGCGAATAGGAAGACACTACCAACCCCGCAACTACATTGTCAGCGTAACGCGTTCACACCCAAACTGTAGTTTGGAAATAGCCTATTCTATCGGTTACTATGAAGGCAAGAATAAATGAGTTTTACTAAACTACAAGTTAGAATGCGGAAAATAAACTAAGTTAATAAAAGGGGGTTTTGTAACTGTAGGATTGAATAGATAGAAAGGCGGTGTCTAGGCTTCGGTCTCACTAGTACTAGAGGGGCATCTTAGTGGCAGCAGACTAATAATACAAGTATACATGCAGGTGATAACAAGATCACAAGAAAGGACGTCTCCCAACATAACATGCAACGCGAGTAAATACTAGATCATACCTCAACCTAGAACTGGATCAATCACTCAAACATAGATGAATAGACACATAAAGAGGAATTGTCGTGGATTTAACACGGCAGATGCCCTTGTGAAAGGACTTACGTGTGGAGCCATCGCAACGTAGGTTAGCTCGAAGGGGTTGAGTGGGACAAAGGACACAACGATTTACCCAGGTTCGGCCCCTCACAACGAGGTAAAAGCCTACGTCCTGCTTCTGGTTGTATTGCTTGAGTTTTGATTACAAGGGAGCGATTACGCTTGACCTAGCTATCAATCAGTTGTTTCTTGAGTTAACCCGCCGCCGGGTCTCACCTTTATATACACAGGTCGAGGCCCCGGGGCTTACAAGAGTCCGGGCCGGATCACACATCGTGACCAACTCGGTTTATAAGTCACCTTGCCTTACCAGGCAAGTCATCATCGAGCGGTTCACACTTCCGGGTCTTGGGTCGTCGCCAGGCCCGCCTCTTAAGCCGCCGTCTTCTTGGGCCTTCTCGGGCCTTCTTCATATTAAGTCGCCAACGGTATAACCCGGCCCCTCCTGGGCGGGTCATACCTCGGGGTTATATCCCCAACATTAGGCCCCAGATTGATTTGAACTTGTTCATGTCAATCTCCACTGCTTCAGTTGACGAGTTGTCTCCCAAAGTTTGACCTTGAATAAACCACTGTAACACGCCATGACGTCATGCAAGCTAAATCATTGTAACCCACCATGACATCATGCGTATTAAATATACAAAAAACCCGTGACATCATAACGGATCTCTCATATTAATTGGTCGTCCGAAAATCGAGGCGCCTGCACTGTTGAGATAATCATGTTGCCCCCTCGATTTTCGCGCATGCCATTTTACTGTTTCCTTATAAATAGGGACGGGGGTCCTCTCCTTTCACTTTTACCCCTCCTCTCTCTCTTCTTCTTCCTCGCGTCAACCACCGCTGCCGGAGCTCTGCCTCCCCAGTCGACCGTCGCAAACAACTCCATCCAGGCCGCTGCATCAACCTGATCGAACCAGAGTACGGCGGCGCAGTCCCTCTCTTCACCAACACTTCAAGGTACTCTTTCTCCCCTTTCTCAGATCCACATTAGATCAATCTTGTTCATAGGGTTCGTCGGAGTTCTTCAGAGCTTGTCCCAATCCAACCATCTACTACTTGAGAACGTATACTTTGCCCCAAAAACCAAAACGGAAGGTAGTACGGCGGTAGCTTTTATCCCTTCCTTCATATCATGTATAGATCCCATCTCCTTAACCAACCATACGATTAGGTCTCTAGTTCTTCCACCACCATGCTTTAGGTTTAGCCATTTTTATTTATTTTTTAGAGCTGCAGTAGATCCAAAATTATGGGCAAAAATTGTGAAACTTGTTTTTCTCATACTTAGCAGAATTTTGTCAATCTCAGATTCGCATAGGACCGCCCTGCCAATGCAATTCAGGCACCTTAAATAATAATCTCATAACCCGCCAGTCTTTCAACCGGCTTATCCGTGACATGTAATCCGCCTGGAGCTCCAAACATGTTTCTGCAATTTGACTCATCAACATGCTGCTCATAACTTGATAATCACACCTTATAATTAAGGTATCTCTTAGTTGTAGCTGATCCGCCCTTCAACACATAAACAGCTTGTGATGTACTTATAACCCTGACCCGTCATGTATCCATAGTTAATTTGCAGTCATTTAAATTGTCATCTGCACCATTAATCAATAGCATAACATCAAAAGTCCACTTTATACTTCTAGGCCGTAATTTTTCAACTGCCAAAAAATGACTATTGTCAACTGGGAACGGTCCTTGGTTACCAAGAAGATCCTTGATGATTTCGTAGGCCAAGGCCTATTGGCGAGCCTACAGGAGATTGGATGGCGGGTAAGTAATGGAGAAGCAATTCCTACCCCTGCTGAAGAGGAGATTGTAGTCTTTACTGATCACATACTCAGAGGGTTTACTCCACCCGGGTCCAGGTTCTTCCGAGACCTCCTTCACTACTTCAACCTACACCCTCAAGATATAGGGCCAAACTCGGTGTCCAATATTTGCCACTTGCAAATCTTCTGTGAGGTTTATCTTCAGACAGCACCCACCGTCCCCCTCTTCAAAGAGTTCTTCTATATAAACCGCCAGACTGAATGCAAAAACGGCCCGAGTCAAGAATTAGGTGGAATTTCAATTCAGAGACGGAGGGACAACAGCTTTCCCTCTACTATCTTACCCAGTCACCCCAAGGGATGGGTAACTTTCGGTGCAACAAACCCCAGGTGTGTTGCCCAGACTGTACACAGGCTCGAGAACAAGGTTGCAGCGTCCAAGACAAGACCAAGCAGAAGAGATCAGCTCTTTGAGAAATCAAAGGGCGGATCAAGAAGATCAAGACGAACCAAAGGAGCAAGATACCATTAAGGAAAAACCTCCCTTGCCGGGCAGGCGAGCCTGGCGGGGACGAGGTTGCCTCGAAGACAAGTCTCCAGATTGCCCCGGCAGGCTTGCCGGGGGCGCCGAGGGTAGATTACCCCGCCAAGGCTCCACCGCTCCACCTCACAGCAACGCAAGTCATCGATCGGTGCGGTGTCAAGCCCCCAAGTGGCTAAGTGGCCGCTATTTGGCATGTAGCGGCCACTTCTAGAGGAAATCACCTCCAAATGACACCCGTCTAGGGACGTGTCACGCAGGCAGGCGAGAAGGTGGCCGAACGGCACGGCAAGGCTTGCCGGGCTACGCTACGATGTGACACTAAGCGGCGCATTTAATGTGCTTTGTCCTGTCTGCAGAGTTAGGTATGATAGCACTGTTTGCTATATAATCAGTACGCAATGACTGTTTGCCATTGTGGTGACCCCTTGATCTATAAAAGGAGGGCCATGGCAACCTTAGAAAGGATTCGGACCCTTGTACACTCATACGCGCGTAGTTGCTCTCGCCCCGACGCGACCCTGCCGGGCTAGAGTGCTGCGTCTCCACCTCGGCCCTCTCATCAATCCACCAAAGCAGGAGTAGGGTTTTACGCCTCACGGCGGCCCGAACCTGGGTAAAAACTGCCCGTGTGATCGCTGTCGTGCTGCTCCGCGCCCTCCGCTCTTTGTGCAATGCGTCCTTCCCCACTGCCGAACCACAAGGGGCCGATGGCCCCATAGGTGGCCGTGTTTTCCCACGACATCTTTGGCGTGCCAGGTAGGGGGAAGCGCTTGCGCGAACCCGAGAGCGTACGCAGCGCGTCATCTTCATCATCATTCTCTTCATCGACGGCTTCATCATCCATGGCGCCCAAGAAGAAACCCGGTGCCGCAGCTCACCCGTCAACCTCGAAGGCCCCTTCGCACGCGGCCGCCGATGTCGTGGGGGCTACGGGGGCGCACGGGGACATGGACACTGCAAGGGACGTGGCCGGCGCAGGCGGCGTCATCACCACCTCCCCTATGGCCGAAACGGGAGCGGGAGGCACCGGAGAAGGACAGCGCCAACAACTTCCCAGCGGCCACGCTCCACAAGGTGCGGGTGGAGAGATCATCCTGTCCGTGCCTCTCTGCCCCACCGAAGGACACAACCACAGTGGTGGCGCTCGCCCTGGGGCGAACCACAACCCTCCGGCCGCCCCCGCTGCGGGTGCGGCCGCAGGGCACGCGCCACCCCCGGAACGGGCTGGCCAAGCCGATGCGTCGAACGGAGCCGCCGATCCCCTAGCACAACCATCTCGTCACCACGCCACCCTGGCGACTGGCTCACGGCGACGAGAGCACGGCACTGCCACCACCGGCACCGTCAGAAGCCAGGCGACGTTACGGTCTACATCATCATCCATGCCGAGCACTGCTTCGGAGGCCATGGCGCGGGCCCAACTCCTGTTGAGATTTTCGCCGGCGGCCGATCAGATGGATGAGTGGAGAGCCACCATTCAGAGCCTGATTGGTTTCACCGAGGCGGGAGGATCACAGCGAGCGGGCCCGTCACGGCCTCCGCAGGCGACGACAACGGCCCGAGCCGCTGGCCATACCGAAGGGGCCACCCCCACGGTGCAATCCCCTCCGCGGCAGCAAGCGCAGGGGCCGCAGCCAGAGCCACGCGACCAAGAACCCGACGACGTATCGATGGCTTCGTCCAATCCTCAAGCACGACAAGACCAGCGGCGAGTCCTGGAAGACAGGCGGAGGGAAGACGCACGCGCCACCATCGAACGACGCCGCGAAACCCAACGCCAGTCTGATAGGCGCAATGGCCCCGACGTCGACGAGCCCACGCCCGGTGAAGGTGGGTACCTATCTTTCGAGGTTGGGTGCCCCACATTCACTCGCGAGCTGCGGCAAGTCCGTTGGCCATCTGTTCGCACGTTCAAGCCAGAAATACCAGAGAAGTACAATGGAAGATTGAACCCGGTAGAGGTCTTGAGAATCTACACCATCGCCGTTCAAGCTGCCGGGGGAAGAGACGAGAAGGTGTTCGCCAACTACTTCCCTTTGGCACTCAAGCCAAATGTGAGGTCTTGGCTGATGCATTTGCCAGAGAATTCCATCTCGACCTGGGCTGACCTGTGCCGTCAGTTTGTTGGCGCATTCACGGGCGGCCATCAAAAACCAGGGCGGCCCAGCAACTTGCAGCTCCTTCCGCAGAAAGAAGGAGAGAGTCTGCGGAAGTACATGCAGAGGTTCAGCCGGGTGCACAGGAATATTCCAGACATCCACCCGGCAGCTGTGATAGCCGCGTTCCAGTCCAACATGCGCAACCGCCTGATACGTTCTAAAATGAACGTTCGGTTGCCCAAGACTGTGAATGAGCTATACACTCTGGTGGATAAGTGTTCCCGAGTAGAAGAGGGGAGACGACTCCCCGATGAAGAATATGTCGTCGACATCGACTCAGAGGACGATGACGACGCCACCAACCAAAAGAAGAAGAACAAGAAGCGCAAGGATAAAGCGGTGATGACCGTTGAAGCATCGAGTGCACCTAGTACTGGCAAGAAGGCCAAGACCGAGGTTCCCGGCAAGGAAGCTACCGCGTGCACTGATTGCCGGGAAGCCGCGGCTGCCGAGAAGGCTGGGAAGAGTGATGGGCCATACTGCTAGATCCATCGGACCAAGGGCCACGATCTTCAGGAGTGTCATCAGGTTGAGCAACTCGTCAAGAAGCAGAGGGCTGAGTACAAGAAGCGTGATAAGGAGAAAGACCAAGATGGCGCTGGCGGGAAGGGCCGAGGCAACAGAACAGGTCACCCCGGCAAGGCTCCTCAGTATCAGGGGAAACTCGCCAAAGGCCACGAGAAGGATTGCGAGGACGAGAGTGATGAAGGAGATGAAGAGGAAACCAGCGAGCAGGAGTTCCAGAAAGCCACTGACGCCCTATGCATTGACGGGGGTGCATCCTTACACTCCTCTCACCGCCAACTCAAAAGATGGGCGCGTGAGGTCAATGCCGTGGAGCCAGCGGCAGATTCTCGGAAGCCGCTCAAGTGGTCCCGCACGCCCATCATCTTTGATGAGGAGGATCACCCCGACCGCACTACCGCAGTAGGGTGTTTACCGTTGTTGGTTTCACCAACGATCCGCAACCTCAAGGTCACAAAGATATTGGTTGACGGTGGGGCCGGGTTGAATCTGATTTCTCCAAAGGTCATCAGCAAACTCCAGATAGCAGATGAAGAGCTCAAGGTTGCTGGTACATTCCAAGGGATCAACCCCGGCAGGAGTCGTCCTAAGGGGAAGATCACACTGCCGATAACATTCGGGGGGGGGGGGGGAGTTAAACTACCGGACTGAGAAGATCATGTTTGATGTGGTTGACCTCCCCCTGCCGTACAATGGAATCCTTGGTCGCCTTGCCCTGGCCAAATTCATGGCGGCATCCCACTATGCCTACAACACTTTGAAGATACCAGGGCCAATGGGCATCATTTCCATTCCATCAGACAAGAAAGACGCAATCATATGCGTGGATAAGATGTACCGGGAAGCAGTCCCTGCAGAGGCCACGGAAGCCACTGCTCCCGCCAAGGAAAGCAAGAAAAGGAAGAAAGCCAGCAAGGATGCCAGCAAGGAATCCGGGAAGCGTACCCCTTCGGAGTGCGCTGCGCCTGTTGATAACTTGCCGGAGAGTTCCAATAGCAAGAGCTCCAAGGCTGCTGCACCCGCTGTGAAGAAGGTCCCGACAGGGCTGGCTGGCGCTGACGGTACGTTTACCATCAGTGCCACCCTCAACGACAAATAGGAAAGCGCACTTGTAGCCTTCCTGTGGGCGAATGTCGATGTGTTTGGTTGGCAACCATCTGACATCCCCGGTGTTCCCAGGGAGGTAATCGAGCACCACCTTGCTGTCTGCCCACATGCCCGGCCCGTCAAGTAGAAGGTCCGAAAGCAAGCTTTGGAGCGGCAGCAGTTTATTGCCGAGGAGATCAAGAAACTTGAGGCAGCTGGTCTGGTCAGAGGAGTGTTGCATCCAACATGGTTAGCAAACCCAGTGGTAGTGCGCAAGGCGAATGGGAAATGGAGGCTTTGCATAGATTTCACAGATCTGAACAAAGCATGCCCGAAGGACCCGTTCCCCTTGCCGCGCATCGACCAGATTGTGGATTCCACCTCCGGGTGTGACTTGCTTTCCTTCCTGGATGCCTACTCTGGATACCACCAGATCTTCATGTCCAAGGAAGACGAAGAGAAGACCGCGTTCATAACCCCATGTGGCACGTACTGTTTTGTACTAATGCCCTTCGGGTTGAAGAGCGCTGGATCCACTTTTGCAAGAGCAGTACAAATTGGCTTTGAGTCCCAGCTGCACAGAAATATTGAAGCCTACATGGATGATATAGTGGTCAAAACCAAGGACATAGTTACTCTCATTCAGGATTTGGAAGAGACCTTTGCAAATCTGCGCCGAATCAAACTGAAGCTGAACCCAGAGAAGTGTGTGTTTGGCGTTCCTTCCAGCAAGCTAATTGGCTTCTTCGTGTCCCATCGGGGGATAGAGGCCAACCCCGACAAGATCAAGGCTATCGAGCAGATACAAGCACCCAAGACAGTTAAAGACGTGAGGCGTTTGACTGGATGTGTTGCCGCGCTGAACAGGTTCATTTCCAAGTCCACCAAACGCGCCTTGCCTTTCTTCAAAATCTTGAAGAAGGCAGGACCCGTGGAGTGGACCCCAGAGGTGGACGCTGCGCTACAAGATTTGAAGACCTACCTTTCCTCTGTTCCCACCTTAGTCGCTCCTAAACCACAAGAGTCGTTGTTGTTATATTTAGCAGTGACCAGTCAAGTGGTTAGTGCAACGCTGGTGGCACAGCGGGAGGTAGATGACGCAGCAGTCACCACCGCCGTCCCCTCTGGAGAGGAAAGTGAACCCGTCTCGGCAAGGTCAGATGCAGTTCAAGACAATGAAGAGCAAGGCAGCAAAGACAGTTCCAAGATCACGGCAAGGAAGAAGGTGGTGCAGCGCCCAGTGTACTTCGTCAGCTCCCTGCTGCAGGGGGCTAGGTCGAGGTACTCTGGTGTGCAAAAGTTGATTTTTGGCCTCATCATGGCCTCAAGGAAACTGCGCCACTACTTCCAAGCCCACGAGATCACGGTTGTCACCCGCTTCCCCTTGTAACGCATACTCCGAAACCCCGAGGCCACTGGCAGGATCATGGAATGGGCTTTGGAGTTATCTAGCTTTGGTTTGAAGTTTGAAAGCACGTCAACTATTCAGAGCAGAGCACTGGCAGAGTTCATTGCGGAGTGGACGCCGACCCCTGATGAAGAAGTACTAGAGACAGTCATCCTCGGCAAGGAAGTGCCCCAAGAATGGATTATGTATTTTGATGGTGCCTTCTCCCTACAAGGTGCAGGAGCTGGGGTGCTTCTCGTTGCTCCCACTGGGGAGCACCTTAAGTACGTCGTTCAAATGCATTTCCCTCGAGAGAAGGCTAGCAACAATACTGCAGAGTATGAAGGGCTCCTTGCCGGGCTCAGAATTATGACAGAACTGGGAATCAAGAAGCTGATTATCCACGGAGATTCACAACTGGTGGTGAGACAAGTGAACAAGGATTATCAAAGCCCATTGATGGAGGCATACGTCGAGGAAGTGAGAAAGTTGGAGGAGCGCTTTGACGGATTGCAAACAGAGCACATACCGCGTGCGGAAAACAGCATTGCTGATCATCTGTCAAAGTGCGCTGCGCAAAAACTCCCTGTGGAACCAGGGACTTTTGTTCTCCATCTAACTCAACCCTCCGTATCCCCAGCAATAATGGCCAGCAAGAGGAGGAAATTGAACTCCGGCAAGCCTCTCCCGGCAGAGCTTCCCGAAGCCCCCGGCAGAGAGCTTGGCGGGAACAACTCCCCTTCGATCAGTGAGCTGCACCCTCCCGCCGAACTACCAGTCTTTGCGGTCGAGGCATGCGCTCCCATCGACAGGGAGGTGCCGCTAGTCCTTGTTGCCGAGCCCCAGGCTCCAACTTGGGCGCGACACATTGTTCGTTTCCTCCAAACAGGAGAACTTCCCGAAGAGCAAGAAGAAGTTGAAAGAGTAGCCCGGAGGGCCAGTATGTATCAATTCGTTGACGACAAGCTATACAGAAGAAGGCCCAACTGTGTGAAATTGAAGTGCATTTGCCGGGAAGAAGGAAAGGAACTGCTGGCAGAGATACACAAGGGTATGTGTGGCTCCCACATCGGATCAAGGGCCTTGGTTGGGAAAGCTTTCCGGCAAGGCTTCTACTGGCCCACAGCCCTCCAAGATGCAATTGAGCTAGTCACCAAGTGTGAAGCCTGCCAGTTCCACTCCAAGAATATCCATCAGCCTGCTCAAGCTCTCCAAACAATCCCTTTGTCATGGACATTTTCGGTCTAGGGGCTCGACATCTTGGGCCCCTTCCCCCGTGCTACCAGGGGCTTTGAATTCTTGTTCGTCGCAATTGACAAGTTTACAAAGTGGCCGGAAGTAGAGCCCGTGAGAAAGGTGACCGCGCAGTCAGCTATCAAGTTCTTGAAAGGATTGGTGTGCCGCTTTGGGGTACCTGCCCAAATCATCACCGACAATGGCAACCAATTCACAAGCCGCGCCTTCATGCAATATGTTCATGCCCTCGGAAGCAAGGTCTCATTTGCCTCTATGGCCCATCCCAGAAGCAACGGGCAAGCTGAGAGGGCGAACGCTGAAGTGCTGTGAGGTCTTAAGACAAGAACTTTTGATCGGCTGCAGAAGTGCGGCAGGTGATGGATCGACGAGCTGCCGGTGGTTCTTTGGTCCCTCCGTACGACACCAAATCGAGCTACCAGGCAGACTCCCTTCTCCCTAGTCTATGGGGCAGAAGCAGTTATCCCCACGAAACTCATATTCGGGTCTCCTCGAGTGCTTGCCTACGATGAAGTAGTGCAGGAATAGCACCGGCGTGACGATGTTGTGCTACTTGAGGAGAACCATCTCCAGGCTGCTATGCGTGCTGCACGCTACCAGCAAGCCCCGCGTCGCTATCACAGCCGCAGGGTTCATGCCCGGAGTTTTGAGGAAGGCGACCTTGTCCTTAGGCGTGTTCAGTCCGCCAAGGGTGCAAACAAGTTGACGGCGAAGTGGGAAGGCCCTTACCGGGTAGTACGAGTCACCAGACCTGGCGCAGTCCGTCTAGAGACCGGAGATGGCATTCAATTGCAAAACTCATGGAACATTTAGCATCTTCGTAAGTTCTACCTGTAAGGTGCGGCTGTCGGTCCCTGCCCGACAGCCACCCTTTTGTACAAGCTTTGCCGATGTTGCATGTAGCCCTTTGTACAAAGCCAGGCGCAGACCCTGAGCAACAGAGAAATAAACGAAGCGCTGGGGGCCCCCCGAAACTTGCATGCATGCATAAGCATATCATGAGCATAGCATGATCATGTAGATGAGGTCGCATGTGGCATTGTTTTCATCTGCACTAAGTTGCAGGGTTCTTGCCGTCGACTTGATCCTGAAGAGAAGAAATGAAGACGAGCCTACGTGACGATCCCCAGCAGACCAAGCAGATAAGTTCCTTCTTATCCATACCTGTTCTGTAATTTGAAAACTTGTGCATATGAAAACCCCACCACCTTCGAAACATAGGTGCTCCTACCCTTTGACTCGAACGCTGCTTCGGTCAGGGTGGTCGCAGTGGCCTTTGGCAGAAAAGGTTCGGCGGGGGGCCGGTCCCTTTTTACGGTTTTTTGCCCGGCAGGCCTAGCCCCGCGGCAACAAACTAAGGGCACCGGCAAGATAGCCTACCGGGGAAACTTGTTTACTTAAATGTATAGAGGCATTTCACCTCTGCATGGATATGGTACATGCACAAGTGCCCGGCAAAGCTTGTCTTTTTCATTAATATGCTGATAAGCAAGTACAGATCTTACAGAACACAAACATGGATAAATAAGTTTACATTATTTAGGCTAAAGTTTGGCCGATGCCTGCACATTTTAAATTGAAAAAAGATAAGTGCCCCGTAATCCCTTTCTTGTCCCTCTCCTCCTAGGCACTACGGTGGGAAGAGAAGAAGAAAGGTGCATGGATAAGCATTTCCGCTCCCCCTCACCCCCTCTTTTATAGGCGGGCTGAGGCTGGGGGCTGCTCCCTCGGCGGGTAACCGCCGCCCCTCTCCACCAACCCAGGAAGACCGGGCCCCTGCCATGACGCTCTCTCCCACACCACGCGCTTCCGTTACCTACCCCACTCAATGCATGCAGCATACGTGGCAAGGGATAAGAACGTGGTGGGAAGAGTGAATTAGCAGTTACTCACCCGTGCGTTAAAGTCATTCGCGGGCCATTATAGGGATGGCCCCACTACAATTGGCGTTACACGATGCGCGGGAAAACCGGAAACTGACTCAAGCTTAGATTAATGAAGAAACAAAGAAGATCGCAAAGGGTGAGCTACCACAGCCTCCTCGCCTGTGTACTAGACAGGGCCTACCCCGATGATGCTTGGCAGCGCGTTCAGGCCAGGCTCGGGGGCTCCTATCGGTGCAACAAACCCCAGGTGTGTTGCCCAAACTGTACACAGGCTCGAGAACAAGGTTGTAGCATCCAAGACAAGACCAAGCAGAAGAGATCAGCTCTTTGAGAAATCAAAGGGCGGATCAAGACCAACCAAAGGAGCAAGATACCACTAAGGAAAAACCTCCCTTGCCGGGC
Source organism: Thinopyrum elongatum (assembly GCA_011799875.1). Classification (NCBI taxonomy): domain Eukaryota; kingdom Viridiplantae; phylum Streptophyta; class Magnoliopsida; order Poales; family Poaceae; genus Thinopyrum; species Thinopyrum elongatum. The sequence goes on along the minus strand of CM022298.1, from coordinate 442,593,734 downwards.
AGGCGAGCCTAGCGGGGACAAGGTTGCCCTGAAGACAAGTCTCCAGATTGCCCCGGCAGGCTTGCCGGGGGCGGATTACCCCGCCAAGGCTCCACCGCTCCACCTCACAACAACGCAAGTCATCAATCAGTGCGGTGTCGAGCCCCCAAGTGGCTAAGTGGCCGCTATTTGGCACGTGGCGGCCACTTCCAGAGGAAATCACCTCCAAATGACACCCGTCCAGGGACGTGTCACGCAGGCAGGCGAGAAGGTGGCCGAACGGCACGGAAGGCTTGCCGGGCTACGCTATGATGTGACACTAAGTGGCGCATTTAATGCGCTTTGTCATGTCTGCAGAGTTAGGTATGATAGCACTGTTTGCTATCTAATCAGTACGCAATGACTGATTTGCCATTGTGGTGACCCCTTGATCTATAAAAGGAGGGCCATGGCAACCTTAGAAAGGATTCGAACCCTTGTACACTCATACGCGCGTAGTTGCTCTCGCCCCGAGGCAACCCTGCCTGGCTAGAGCGCTGCGTCTCCACCTCGGCCCTCTCATCAATCCACCAAAGTAGGAGTAGGGTTTTATGCCTCGCGGCGGCCCGAACCTGGGTAAACACTGCCCGTGTGATCGCTGTCGTGCTGCTCCGCACCCTCCGCTCTTTGTGCAATGCGTCCTTCCCCACTGCCGAACCACAAGGGGCCGATGGCCCCATAGGTGGCCGTGTTTTCCCACGACAGTAACCACCTGGTTTTACTGCAAAAACACCGCACCAGCCACAAAAAAACCCCTGCCCGGGTTTAGAGCTGAGCGTCTTCCACTGAACTTTGACCCGCCCAGCAAGATTATTCCAGAAGAGCATGCCGTGGCTCTCCCATTCCTTTCCAGGGCTAAAGCCTTATTGGCTCATGGGTTACTCGGAGTTGATTTAACCCGGTGCTGGGTCTCTTGGAAAATACTCCCCTTAAGCCGCCGCCCCGGCTTAATGTGTGAACATTCTGGCGAACCTAGTGACCCTCAGCGGTTCACAACAGACAATTTCACCGCCGAAGAGGTCTTTAAGACCATGAGGACCCTTCTTGACGAGTCTCAAGAGAATTGTAACAAAGTGGGCCTGCCACCATTCTTTAAACAGAACCCAGCTCCACCTATAAGTGTTTACCTTTATCTGTGTCAATATAAGTTAACTTCAATGTTATACCTTGTTTTAATCTGTTTTTGCACTTATGCAGGCTGACTCCGCCTTCTGGACCAAGAAACCGCAAGATAAGCCGACCCTCAAAAAGGCCAGAGGAAAGTCTCAGGCTAAAAAGACCAAGGGAAAGAAACAGGATGTCGCAGACTTATTTGCGCTAGAAGATGAGTTGGAGGTAGAACTTGATTCTCTTGGCTTCTTTTTCATGCAACTTATTGACGCTGACTCTTCTCAGGATGACGCAGAGACTAGCCATGCAGATGCGCCAGAGGTAACTATAATCTCCTCCGACTCAGAACCTTTGTCAAGACAAAAAACTCGGCGGGTCTCCCGAAAAGTAAGGTTTTCTCATCCTCTTGCTCATCTGGACCCCTATTTTTCTGTGAAAAAACAGCAACACGAGGCGAAGCGTGCAACCCGAAGCAGTGGTGATGGTGACCTTGCGACCGGCTTACCCAACACGCCTGCCCCTCGCAAGCGCCGAAATGAGGTGCCATGTAATCCATCCCTCTCCTTTCCAAAGGCAGGTCTCATTCGCCAACCGCTTAACCCTTCCGATTCAAACTACCAGGGAACATCTCATTCATCATCTAGCGAGTCTACTGGGACCCAGATGCCTGTCTTCAAAGTTGCCCCTGGGTAAGTATTTGTACTTGTTTCATGCATAACTTGTAATAACATATTTATGAATTCTTGTTCTCTTGTTGCAGCGGTGTGGCAAAGGCAGGCAAGAAATAGAAAGTGGGCGGTTCTTCCAATGATCCCCAAACTGTTGAGCCGGAGAAACAAACGCCAGTGGCAACTAAGGCGTCAGAAAATCCTGATAGTCTTATCAATGACCCGCCACCGCAAGTTGATGTCATAGTCTCAGAACCACTGCATACTGAAATCAATCCGACTGCTCATCAAGACCCGCCAAGTTTCAAGTCGCCATCTCCTCCAAAGCCGGCTGACGAAATTCCCCTCGAGAAGAATACCGAAGATGTCGTCATCATCGGCACTGGCTATACAGAGCCGGGAAATCCTTCAGTGCTGGCTAAGCATAGTGCCAAAGAAGAGCCGCCAGCCGCTAACAAGGGCAAGCTTATCATGGACCTTCAAGATTATGCACAATTTAACCCCCGAGAGTTGCATGCGGGTTACCTAAGCCGCCTGCACACAAGTCGTGACATGGAGGCTGGCCTGGTCAATCTGATGAGGCAGAAATATGAGGTACAAACTAGACCCATTTCCTCCTTCTTATATGCATATACTCATGTATCCCCCAAGGGCCGGTTTATCCTAACAAGGATGAACCGGGTCTTCAATAATTTTTAGCCAAATCAAACATGTAGCCCCCAAGGGCCGGCTTAATCTCATAAGATAAGCCGGGTCTTCAATAACCTCTGAAATAGAATCAAACATGTAGCCCCCAAGGGCCGGCTTAATCTCATAAGATAAGCTGGGTCTTCAATGACCTCTGAAATAGAATCAAACATGTAGCCCTCAAGGGCCGGCTTAATCTCATAAGATAAGCCGGGTCTTCATAAAAATTGAAAATGACCGACATTAGCCCCCAAGTGCGGAGTATATTGCTTGCAATGTGCTCCGGGACTTAACTATCTATGTAAAATTGATGTTGCTTATTGTGTAATAACCATTGTTTTAACACTATATTTCAGGAAGAGTTGACCATGAAAGAGTCACAGCTAAGTGACTTGAAGAAAAACATTAAACTTCAACAGGCTGAAACTGCCAAAGCCGAGTCACGGCTAAAGACTTCATTAGAAGAATTTGAGAAGGCCAAGGCAAGTTTTAACACTGAAAGAACCACCTGGGAGGCCGATAAGGCTGCTCTGCAGCAGAGAACCGAAGATGCTGAAGCTGCACTTAAGCCGGTGACTGAAGAGCTAGCCGTCTTAAAGCAACACATTATCCAAATGACAGCTGCCATCTTTGGTAAGATTTATATCCAACTTCTTATTATCTTCTGTATTTACTTGACTCGTCTAGTGACTTATAACATGTAATGTTTTTAACCCGCCTGGTGACTCTTATGCCTCAATTGAACAAGCTCCCGAAGCGCCAGTCTTGGTGAAAGTATGCTGCTAAAGTTAAAGGCAGTGTACTCATTGACCGAGCAGCTGTACACTGGGACTCTGCGCAGTCTTGTTGCCCTGTCAGGTGGAAGAAAACCTCCAACACTTCTCAAGACTGTGCTAGAGCAGTTCTCAACAGCGCCGGCTCAAATCGAAGAGTGCCGATTGTCCGCCGCCCGAGCCGGAGCTATCGTCGCTCTAGGTCGAGCCAAAGCATGGGCAACAGAACTTGACCCGGAGGAGATAGCCACCGGATGCCCCGAGTTTAAAGATGACGGGTCAGACTTTGAAGAACAAGACTTTAACAAGTGCGTGAGGGAGATGCGGCCTGTGGCGTGCAAGCTTATTGAAGAGATGAATCTTAAGCACTACACACCGGCTTATGATGATCAGAACATCAAAATTAAGCCACCCACCCATGAAGTGATGAAACTTGTTCCCGCCAGGCATAAGCACCTCTTTGCCCCTGCCCTTGATTCTGCTCCCATTATAAATGACGAAGCCATATTCGAGGCCTTAACTGGCATCGACTGGACGTCGCCTGACCTCCAGATGGCCGAAGAAGAAGAACCGGCGCGGGATGACCCGGAGTCGTCAACTCGCCATGAAGGAAACCAATGACGAACAAGGCGGCTCTCAAGCCAGGGTATAAGAGTGCTCTTTCAGAAAACACTTTGCTTCAAACTTGTGGGCTCATGATGGCCTTGTAATAGGCTAGGTTGAAACAATGATTCGCCATGTCATGCCTTCGTGCATGTTGATCTTTAACTTTTGAAACACCAGTTTTAATCTTTTATGATGGGCTTGAACTTGATCATTCATACGAGCCATAGCAGTACTCTTATTTATGTGTAAAGCTCTGCATGTCCTGCCAAAAAAGGTTAAACCTATACCCTGGCGACTTAACGTCAAAAACCAGGTCGGGTGACAACCCAAACATATACATAGCCTAAATGATTATTGACATTATAACCAAGGCCTCTCAAGTCAAAATATATTGACGACTGGGTCAAAAAATTAGGGCGGGTTACCAAACCACAAATTGTCATATAACAATTGAAAAACATACTTGTCGATTTGGATCATACTGACGGCTTAAACATCAATATCCAGCGCGGGTGACAACCCAAAGATTTGTAATCACATAATCTCAATTGCTCAAACCAAAGCATACTGGCGACTTAAAGTCCATAGCCAGGGTGGGTTACCAAACCCGAAATACTCAAACATGAGTCATACAACTAGAGCTTTATAACCCGGATTGTCAAAATTCACTTAACTGAAAAAATCTTTAAGAGAAACAAATTTGAACAATTCAAAAGAGAAAATTCAAAAAATCTCAAATGATTGTCTGGCCGGCTTACCAAAGCACGACCAAACAAATTGGCTCATAGGGCCATGTGCTTTCAAAGGCCCACAGCCGTTGAGTTAATCCTAGCTCACTGTAAGCTGGTCCTCACGTGACACAAGCCGCCGTTTTAACCTTAACGAGTTCAGGGTCTTGAAAAAGATTGACTGTTAAGAGTTTGGCTGGTCACCTGGTGGAGTAGCAAGTTGCAAATAGGCAGGATAACTCATAATTTGGCATCCACGCCTGGTCAAGAGGGTATGAAAGCTAAACCCGGTGGGTTGGAAGCCCCCAAGTGACCTTATGACCAAATAATAAAGACTCAGATACACAGAAATGAAACGACAGAGGCCCTGAATTATCAGGGATGCCGGCTTTATTATATTGATCATAAAATATATATACACTCACAAATGTATGTACAAAGACGAGAGCCGGTGGCTCAGGTGTAGTAAGGCCGAAGATGAGCAATATTCCAGGGCCGGCGGGTCTCCTCCTCCGACTTGCACGAATCCTTGTGTTCTCGTATATCAATGAGATAATAAGACCCGTTATTCAGGTTTTTGCTGACCACAAAGGGTCCTTCCCAAGGTGGGGATAACTTGTGCATATCTGTTTGATCTTGGATCAGCCGGAGTACCAAGTCGCCTTCTTCAAACGCTCGGGTCTTGACTCTGTGGCTATGATAGCGACGCAGGTCTTGCTCATATATCGCTGAACGAGCCGCCGCGAGGTCATGCTCCTCATCCAAAGCATCGAGTGCGTTCTGACGTGCTATTTCATTACCAGCTTCAACATAAGCCGCCACCCGGGGTGAGTCATGACGGATATCGCTTGGAAGAACCGCCTCTGCACCATAGACCATGAAGAAAGGTGTATAGCCTGTTGACCTATTGGGGGTGGTATTGATACTCCAGAGCACTGAAGGTAACTCCTCAACCCAACAACCTGGCGTTCGCTTCAAAGGAACCATAAGCCAGGGTTTTATGCCTCTCAAAATTTCTTGGTTAGCCCTCTCAGCTTGACCATTAGACTGTGGATGAGCCACAGAAGAAACATCAAGACGAATATGCTCTCGTTGACAGAACTCCTTCATAGCACCTTTAGACAAATTAGTGCCATTATCAGTGATGATACTATGAGGGTAACCAAAACGGAAGATCAGTTTTTTAACAAACTGGACTGCAGTCGCTGCATCACACTTGCTGACTGGCTCTGCTTCAACGCACTTGGTAAATTTATCAACCGCCACCAAGAGGTGGGTTTTCTTGTCTTTAGACCTCTTGAAAGGTCCAACCATATCAAGCCCCCAGACTGCAAACAGCCAAGTAATTGGAATCATCCTCAACTCTTGAGCCGGCACATGAGCCTGTCGAGAAAATTTCTGACATCCATCACACTTACTGACGATATCCTCTGCATCAGCGTGAGCCATTAACCAATAAAACCCATGACGAAAAGCTTTAGCCACTAAGGACTTAGAGCCGGCATGATGACCACAATCACCTTCATGGATTTCTCTTAAAATCTCACGGCCCTCCTTAGGAGAAACACAACGTTGAAACACACCTGTCACACTGCATCGGTGTAACTCGCCATTAACAATAGTCATGGACTTGGATCTCCTGATGATTTGCCTTGCCAAAGTTTCATCCTCAGGTAACTTGCCCCGGGTCATATAAGCCAAGTAGGGAAGTGTCCAATCAGGAATAGCATGGAGAGCTGCCACCAACTGCGCCTCCGGGTCAGGAATAGCAAGGTCCTCTTCTGTTGGTAACTTGACTGAAGGATTATGCAATACATCAAGAAATACATTAGGAGGTACCAGCTTACGTTGAGACCCAAGCCGGCTTAAGGCATCAGCCGCCTCATTTTTTCGTCGATCAAGATGTTCCACTTGATAACCCTTGAAGTGACCAGCAATGTTATCAACCGCTCGACGATAAGCCGCCATGAGCGGGTCTTTGGAATCCCATGTACCTGAAACTTGCTGAGCCACAAGGTCTGAGTCACCAAAACACCTGACCCGGCTCAAATTCATCTCTTTGGCCATTCGAAGGCCGTGGAGTAAGGCCTCATATTCAGCTGCATTGTTATTGCAAGGAAACATTAGCCTCAAAACATAGCAAAACTTCTCACCTCGTGGGGAGGTCAATATAACCCCAGCCCCCGAGCCTTCTAGCTGCCTGGACCCATCAAAGTGAATTGTCCAATATGTGTTATCAGGCTTCTCCTCAGGCGTCTGCAACTCTGTCCAGTCATTGATGAAATCCACCAGAGCCTGAGATTTGATAGCTGTCCTTGGCACATACTTCAGACCATGAGGCCCGAGCTCTATTGCCCACTTAGCAACCCGGCCTGTGGCCTCTCTATTTTGAATAATGTCTCCCAAGGGAGCAGAGCTGACCACAGTGATAGGATGACCAAGAAAATAATGCTTCAGCTTGCGACTGGCCATAAACACTCCATATACCAATTTCTGCCATTGTGGATATCGTTGCTTGGACTCAATCAACACCTCACTGACATAATAAGCCGGCCTCTGGACTGGGTACTCCTTACCCGTTTCTTTGCGCTCCACCACAATCGCCACACTGACAGCCTTACTATTAGCCGCCACATACAGGAGCAAGGGCTCTTTCTCAATGGGAGCCGCAAGGACGGGCGGCTCAGCCAACTGCTTCTTGAGCGCCTCAAACGCTTTATCAGCAGCGTCACTCCAGACAAAATGATCTATTTTCTTCATCATCTGGTATAAGGGAATGGCCTTCTCTCCCAGGCGGCTTATGAACCGGCTTAAAGCCGTGATACGACCCGCCAGGCGCTGGACGTCATTGACACACGCCGGCTTAGCCAATGACGTAATAGCCTTAATCTTCTCCGGGTTAGCTTCGATACCGCTCTCTGAAACCAGAAAACCCAAGAGCTTGCCTGCAGGCACACCAAAAACACACTTGGCCGGGTTAAGCATCATCTTATAGACCCGGAGATTGTCAAAAGTCTCCCTTAGATCATCCAAGAGTGTCTCCTTTTTCCTGGATTTAACCACAATATCATCCACATAAGAATGCACATTACGCCCAATTTGATTGTGAAAGCAATTCTGAACACAGCGTTGATAAGTCGCCTGGGCACTCTTAAGCCCAAAAGGCATAGAGACATAGCAGAAGGCTCCAAAAGGGGTGATAAAAGACGTCTTCTCTTGGTCTTTAACTGCCATCTTGATCTGATGATAACCAGAATAAGCATCCAGGAAACATAAACTCTCACAACCCGCTGTGGCATCAATAATCTGGTCAATACGGGGGAGAGCAAACGGATCCGCTGGACAAGCCTTGTTAAGATCTGTGTAATCAACACACATACGCCAAGTTCCATTCTTCTTAAGCACCAACACTGGGTTAGCCAACCACTCAGGGTGAAAGACTTCAATGATGAACCCAGCTGCCAAGAGCTGGGCCACCTCTTCTCCAATAGCCTTACGCCGCTCCTCATTGAAACTACGAAGGAACTGTTTGATCGGCTTAAATTTAGGATCAACATTAAGAGTGTGTTCAACGAATTCTCTCGGTACACCCGGCATGTCAGAAGGTTTCCATGCAAAGATGTTCCGATTCTCACGGATGAACTCGATGAGCGCGCTTTCCTATTTAGGATCCATGTTAGCCCCTATTGTGAACTGTTGAGATGAGTCGCCAGGGACAAAGTCAACCTGCTTAGTATCATCAGCCGACTTAAACTTCAACAAAGGGTCTTGCTCTGTGGTGGGCTTCTTCAAAGGGGTCATGTCAGTCGGGTCAACATTATCCGTATAAAATTTAAGCTCCTCAGTAGCACAGGCTGATTCAGCATAGGCAGCATCTCCTTCTTCACATTCCAAAGCAATCTTTCGATTACCGTGGACCGTAATAGTCCCCTTACATCCTGGCATTTTAAGCTGCAAATAAACATAACAAGGTCGTGCCATAAATTTGGCGTAAGCCGGCCATCTGAATAAGGCGTGATCAGGACTCTTGATCTTAACCACTTCAAACCATAATGTCTCTGCTCTGTAGTCATAGTCATCGTCAAAAGCCACTTCCAAGGCAATCTTACCAACCGGATACGCCGACTTACCAGGTACTACACCATGAAAAACTGTAGAAGACCGCTTAAGCTCCTTATCAGTTAAATTCATCCGGTGAAAGGTATCATAATAAAGGATATTGATGCTGCTGCCACCATCCATGAGCACTTTAGTGAATTTATAACCCCCAACCTGAGGGGCTACCACCAATGCTAGTTGACCCGGATTGTCAACCCGGGGCGGGTGATCCTCTCGACTCCATGTGATTGGTTGCTCTGACCACCATAAGTATTGAGGCACCGCCGGCTCAATCGTACTAACTACGCGTTTATGAACCTTCTGATCTCGTTTACAGAGACTTATGGTAAAAACATGGTACTTGCCACTGTTAAGCAGCTTTGGATTACTCTGGTACCCTGACTGCTGCTGCTGGTTACCCTGACCAGACTGTTGGTTATAACCACCCTGGTTGCCATGTCCTTGATACCCAGAACTTGAGCCGCCACCGCCAAAGCCGGGCCCGTGTGAGCCGGATCCTGACCCGCCAGGCGGGCCATTATTGTTACCATGATTCTGATGGAAGTTGTAATTCTTGTATTCTTGCATGATGAAACAATCCTTCCAAGCATGAGCCACCGGCTTATTGGGCAGAATGTGTTTCATACAAGGTTCGTTCATCATCGCCTCAAGTTAAAATTTTGGCCCTCCAAAGGCCTGCTTACCATTGCCATTATGGCGCTGGTTTTTATATCCAGTGTTGGTGTTAGCTACAAGATCTGACCAGCCATCGGGGTGTCTGCGCTTACCACCGTTACCCTGGTTGCGACCATTATGTCCTGTCATGTTCTGCTGCTGACCCTTACCATTACCACTCTTCTTTCCCTTGTTGGACTTTTCATCATCAGATCCAGGATCTTTGGTAGTATCAGAGTCGGCATACTTAATGAGAGCCGCTATGAGTTCCCCCATGTCACTACAGTGACGCTTAAGCCGCCCAAGCTTCTGCTTGAGGGGGGTAAAGTGACAATTCTTCTCTAGAATCAGAACAGCAGAGCCTGGCGCAATGCTATCCGATGAGTGGATAATAGCTGAGACCCGGCAAACCCAATGGTGGGCCGACTCATCCTCCCGCTGTACGTAGTTGTCCAGGTCAATAATCGACAGAGGCTGCTTACATGTCCCCTTAAAGTTCTGAATGAAGCGCGTCTTCAACTCAGCCCATGAATTGATGGAATTGGCGGGTAATCCTTTCAACCAGGTACGAGCCGGTCCATCCAACATCATGGTGAAGTACTTGGCACATACAGCATCATTAACATCCAGCATCTCCATAGCTAGTTCATAGCTTTCAATCCAAGCCTCAGGTGGAAGATCAGCTGTGTAGTTAGGCACCTTACGAGGACCTTTAAAATAATTGGGCAAACGTTCATTGCGTAGGGCCGGCGCTAGACACGGCACGCCAACTGTCCTGGAAGTCATCCCAGCTGCAACGGTTGCCGAAGGGTGTACTGGAGACCGCTGATGAGCCCTCAATTGAGCCGCCAATTCCGCCTCACGACGGGCTCTATCCTGATCCAAAAGGGCCTGAGCATTGTTCAGCATATTGTCATCTCGGGGCGGGTTATGCCCACGAGGCGGGTCATCATTACGAGGCGAGTTATGATGCCGCTCGCTGCTGGAAACTGCCGGCGACTCAATGCGCCGGCTATAGCTTCGACTTAGGCAGGGAGTTGAATGGACACGCTCACGACTATATGAATAAGCCGCCTGCTGTGCTACAGCCGTCTGAAGAAGCTCCACCGCGTTCCGGGTCTCTATCATCGCTGGAGACACGCCTTCGATCGGGATAGCCACCAGCCGTGTAGCCGCAGATATCATGTTATCCACCGGGTTAGAATAATGGCCAGAGGGTGTTGGAACCCGTTGAGGCGGGTCTGGGACACAAGGCTGGGCCGCCGCTCCAGTCCCTGGTGCCTCAGCAGCCTGCGTTACGACGGGCGGGTTACTCGTTCCAGCCCCGGGTGTATTAAAAAGATTCCGTCCCTCGAACTTTGATGGTAGGCGGCTCTGGTGTCTCCTTCGAAGGACAGCATTGGACACGTTCTGATCCAGACTCAGACGAAAAGCTTCTGCTCTTATCCGCTGTGACTCGGCATCCATCACAGCTCGCTCCATTGCCATCCTGGCATTCTCCACATTCAGATCCTCCTGGGCCTTAGCCACCTCATCTCGCACCTTTGCAACTTCCGCATTATGTTGTGCTTGATTCGCCGGAGTCACCTCCGTAGCCAACAGAGTCGTCAAAGTGCCCAAGAGCTCAAACAAGACTTGAGCCGGCGGCCGAGTTGAACCGCTCGCTCCAGCCGTCGCAGCAGCAGTTGAACCGGATGTCATAGCAGCAGCTGTTGATGAGTTCAGAACCGGCTGCGTACCTGCCATAAAGATAGCAGCCCTGCTTGGCGGCTCATAAGGGTTCGGAATACTGTCACCATCGGAATAGCCCCCAAGTCTGCCATCCTGAAGCTGATAGATTGACTCGGTTTCTCTGGTCGAGGACTCATCACCTGAATAGATGGTCGACTCACCAGCCGATGCAGAACCTTCCTCAAGATCCGCCCCATGAACAAAGCCAACAAAGACGTGCTTCCGGCCGGGTTGAACCTTGGCGGGTCACGCGCGCTGAGCGGTCTCGATGATGTCGGTTGTAACACCCCTGTGTATTAGTCACTGTGATCTACTGCTAATAATGCCAAGTCATATCATTCAACTCCATTCTGAAAATCAACTCAAATTCAAAAGTGCAAAATAAATTTGCTCAGACACTGTTGCAAAAACGTTCACTAAATAGAAAAAATATTCCAGAAGCACTAATAAAAATATAGACAATGGAATTGGGAATAGTTAAATGGTTCAAACCACATGAAACAGTACCAAAACAGCGAAATATAATACATTTAAAATCATATCAAATTCAAATAAATTTCTACTTTGCTCAAACCAATTTTTGGTGGAAGGTAATATTGCATAGTAATATTTGGGCCAAGTCCCATATTTTACAAAAGTGCAAAAAAAGGCCTAACTATTTCCAAACAGAAAAGAATAAAAGAAAAGGCAAAACAGCAAAAAAAGGAAAATAAAACGAGGCACTGTGCACTGGGCCTAAGTGCACAGTGCCCCGACCGCGGCCCAACTGGCCCATTACCTTCTCCCTCCTCCCCGTGTCGGCTGCGCCATGGCCGAGCGCTCGCGCGCCGTTCGAGCGCCGACACACCGTCACTCCACCGACGAAACAGGGAGGCGGAGAGGATAAGGTCGAGCTCATGCGTTCCCCCTGGTCCCTCTCCACCATTCTCCTCCTCTTCCCACGCTCTCCCCTGCTCATTCCCCATCGCCACCGAGCGCCATCGCCGCCGTGCTCGCCCGTAGACGCGGCCACCATCTTCCGTTCGCCCCGCCGACGAGTCCTGCAGCTCTGCCTTGCTCGTCTGCCTCGACTACACCTCGTCTTCGAGCTCGGGAACGACTACGCGCTTGGGATCGACCTCGTTTCTTCTTCTCGGTCTCCGGCGAAATCCGTCATCTCCGGCGAGCTCCTGCTGCTACTAAACTTTCGAGGGCCTTCGGCGTGCCGCACGGTGAGCTTCCCTGTCCTCTGCTCCCCTGCGTTAGCCTTTGCGCACGCCGTAGCTAGATGCCCCCGAGCCCGTGCTCTGCTCGCCGCCGATGAGCTCGGGGCCATCATTGTGGCCCATGTCATCGCCGCCAGAGGCCACGGTTGAGTTCCTGGTGCTCCCAGGAGCTCAATGAGACCGCGCCCAAGCCTCCCCATGCTTTCTAGCCTAGCTCCCGTCGAAGCCCCGATCGCGCCTCCGCTGCAGCTCGCCACCGGCACATCTCCGGTGACCTAATGGTCACGGGGTCGAGCCCGTTGCGCTCAGTGCGTCGAATAGAGCCTCGCTAGCCCAGCCATTTGCTCGTTTGCGCGCGGTAACGCCGGTCCCGTCGATGTCCGAACTCCGGCATCTGCCGCACCGCTCGCCGTCGCCGTCTCCGGTCGTTTCCGGCCGTGCCACCACCACCACTCGACGCGCGAGTTCACTAGCGTTCGAACGCAACAAACCACGGGTCAAACGGTGCCCCATAGCGCATTTCCGGCCGCCTCCGGCGATCGGCCGCCGCGCAGATGGTCGCCGGCGCAACTCCGGCGCCGGCAGCCGACGTGGATGAGCGGGCCCCACCCCTAGCTCACTGCCAGTGGGCCCCGGGGGCCCTGTTGACTGGGTTGACCCAGTCAACGTGCTGACTGGGCAACCCCAGTCGCTGACGTGTGGGCCCCCGCGGATAATTAACCTAATAACATTTTAAATAACTGAAAATCAATTAATTAGACTAATGACTCACTGACATGTGGGGTCCACCCCCTAATTAACCCTGTTAGTTTAATTAATTCATTGTTAGTCTAACAGAGGCTGACATGTCAGGTTTGACTCTGGTCAGCCGCTGTTGACTGCTGACGTCACAGTGACGTCATGTTGACGTCATATATCATTTTCTGATTAATTAAAATAATTCTGGAAAATTATTTAAACTTCGAAAATTAATAACTTTTAAACCGTAGATCCGATCGAAAAACTTAAAACATGAAAGTTGCTCAGAACGACAAGACGAATCTAATCGTGTCGTCTGTTTCGATGCCGGAACCCCCTACGTAGAAGAACTCGTAACTCCGAGCCCGATTACGGTAGATGAATAGTGCACACACACCGGGTAATAAATCCCGCGAGAATCCTAAAAATAATTAAAATGACCTAGATGCATCTTTAGGCAACTATGCACTGCATTATAGCGTAGCATGCCCCGTGTTGCATTTGATTGCATTGTATTTACTTGTTTCCTCACCCCTCTTCTTTCTTGGTAGACCTCGATGTCGACGTAGCTCCTGAGGCAGACGCCGCTCCGGAGTACGACTACGTCCCCGACGACCCTGCCCTTGCCGTCGAGCAGACAGGCAAGCACCCCCATTTTGAGCATTCCGATATCGCCCACTCTCTTCTCTCTTATGCTTGCATTAGAAGTTGCTACTGCTACTATTGTCCTATATCTGCTGCATAGCCTGTTTACTTGTAACCTGTTGTTGAAACTTTCCTGCTATCCTAAACTGTTTAGTATAGGATGGGTAGAGCCTTATCAGAGACCCACTTGTCCCGACTGCCCCGCTGGACTCTCAGAAGACCCGAGCAACGGGATCGAAGATCAGACCCTGGCACCACACGTCACTTCCCCCTTAAATTGCTCGACACTACTGGGTTACTATCGAGTGCCGAGGGTGATACCTCGTCAGCACTTCTGATGATAACCTTGTAGGTTAGTTAATCGGACGTAGTAAGCGAGGGTGATTCCTCCTACACCACCCCCCGATACCGACGCCGTCGTGCAACTGTTCAAGAGTGGACCTCGAGGGTGATTCCTCCTTCGTTCACCTTGATGATATCATCGAGTGGGATTCCATCGAGGGTGATTCCTCAGGGTTCCCCCTTGGTGTCAGACACACGGAGACTTTGGTTACTATGACTAAACACTGAACCATGATACTAAAGACGGGTCGGCCCTGAGGGGTACCCGCGCGAGCATGAATGCGAAGTGATGTGGAGTTGGGTTGACCTGAGAGGTGCCCGCGAGATAACTACGAGGCATGGCCGGGCATTCCTAGCCCTTGCCGCAAGTCCTCGAGACGGGGCGATGGGGTCACATCGATCGTGAGTCTCTGCTCGTTTCCGCGTGCTCCTAAACCACTAAACGGTTTGGATATTTGATCCGAGGGGCCTCTGGCCTGATAGCACTAACCATCACGTGGGCATAGTATGGGCGTTCTGCGTCGTATACTTCAGCCGAAACTTAATAGACGTCAGCAACTGAGCGGCACACGCTGGGTTGGACTGGGAACGCAACCGCACTTGTATAAGGGGTTGCTAGGTCTGCTCACCGGCGGTGTACGCAACGTGCGGGAGCGTCCGGGGTGATGGCCCAAGACCCCTGGGGGCATAGGTTAGTCCGGCGTGCTGACCTCTCTGTTAAGTATTTGGTCGGGTTGCGGCGTGTTGCTTAGCCGAGGCCGGGCATGACCCAGAAAAGTGTGTCCGGGCGGAGTTAAGTGAGCGTGGTGGGTAAGTTGGTGCACCCCTGCAGGGAAGAACTAATCTATCGATAGCCTGTCCTACGGTAACGGACACTCGGAGTTGTATCCCGATCGGTACAACTAGAACTGGTGACTTGAGATGAACTGGATAGTATGGCTCTGGGATTGCTTTCTCGCTGGGAGTCGGGAAAGGATCTCTGGCCGAGGTTGATGATACTACAACTACTTTACATTATGTTTCTGCACTCTTCTTATGCTGCAAGACTGATGAAGATGCTTGAAGATGCTAGTCTTCGATAGGACTAGGTTTTCCCCTCTATTCTGGCATTTCTGCAGCCCAGTCCACATATACAGCCATTCCTTTGACAATGTTGCATATGTAGTGTAGATCCTTGCTTGCTGAGTACTTCGGATGAGTACTCACGTTTGCTTTGCTTTCTTTTTCCCCCATATCTCCATTGGATGCCATCAGATGTCGGAGTCCTTGAGACAGATGCCCCCGTCGACGACCACTACTACTACCCGCCCGGCGAGTACTACTACTACGAGGAGCCGACCGACGACCAGGAGTAGGATCGGAGGGTCCAGGGCAGGAGGCCTACGCCTTTTCGATCGTAGTATTTTATTTTGCCCCGCCTCTGTGAAGGCTTATCTCTCTGTTTTGTAATATATCTGTACCCAGATATCTGATGCTTCCGCTGATGCTTGTATGCCATCGAGCTATGTATTCGAGCCCTCGAGGCCCTGGCTTGTAATATAAAGCTTGTATGACTTTATTTATGTTTTAGAGTTGTGTTGTGATATCTTCAAGTGAGTCCTTAGGCTTGATCGTGTGCATTTGCGTGTATGATTAGTGCACGATTAAGCCGGGGTCGTCACATCGGTGCAGGTGTCCGGCTCAGGCTCTGACTCACCGATCTTGCCGATGAAGACGTGAATTCCGCCAAAGGGGTCCCGGTACTCATACTCAATTGAGTCGGCCTTGGGGCCCCAGCCAGCGTCGTCGATGTAGATCTAGCCGCGGTGACTCTTAGTCATCCGACCCACGGCGTATCCTTCGATCCCTGAGAAGTCGCCCTTCAAGAACTCGAAACCACCGTGCTCTGGCCCCACGGTGGGCGCCAACTGTCGTGGATTTAACACGGCAGATGCCCTTGTGAAAGGACTTAGGTGTGGAGCCATCGCAACGTAGGTTAGCTCGAAGGGGTTGAGCGGGACAAAGGACACAAGGATTTACCCAGGTTCGGCCCCTCACAACGAGGTAAAAGCCTACGTCCTGCTTCTGGTTGTATTGCTTGAGTTTCGATTACAAGGGAGCGATTACGCTTGACCTAGCTATCAATCAGTTGTTTCTTGAGTTAACCCGCCGCCGGGTCTCACCTTTATATACACAGGTCGAGGCCTTGGGGCTTACAAGAGTCCAGGCCGGATCACACATCGTGACCAACTCGGTTTATAAGTCGCCTTGCCTTACCAGGGAAGTCATCATCGGGCGGTTCACACTTCCGGGTCTTGGGCCGTCGCCAGGCCCGCCTCTTAAGCCGCCGTCTTCTTGGGCCTTCTCGGGCCTTCTTCATATTAAGTCGCCAACGGTATAACCCGGCCCCTCCTGGGCGGGTCATACCTCGGGGTTATATCCCCAACAGGAATGATTCATTGATGTCATCAACATGTTCAATCTTACAAATTACAGGTGAGGAGATGGAGATGGAGATGAACATGGACACCGGCACGCGCGGCCTATCCAGGACCGGCGCCCGGTGATGATGGTAGTGATGGAGATGGCGCCTCCGCCTCCTTGCTTGGCGTGGTGTTGGAGGGAGAGGTATCCCCCAAGGGGGAGAGCCTCCCGGCAGCTGTCCGGAATTCTGGTGGATGATGATGGATCAGTCTGGCAGCTAGGGTTGGAGGAGTTTATATAGGAGGCCTTCTCGGGTCTCCTCCGTTGATGTGGATCCTCCTCCTCCATCCAAGGGTTCAAAATGAGCCTTATCCTCTCCGAATCCCTTCATTAAGAGCCAAGGATCTAGTGGGAACAATTGGGGATGAAATCGGTGAAGAATCCCGTCTGAAAGGGCAACTTTCGAAGCTCTGTGCATGTCAAACGACTGCCGAAACGACCGCGTGCGGTCGTTCGTAACGCCGTCCTTAAGTTTGTCCTCCTCCGGTAAAATGGCCGCCAATTCTTCATACGAACTCGGAATTTGACGTTCTTGGGCTCGTTGGATTCGTGTGATTGACGCCGATCCATTTCTGGTCTTAGATCTTGACTTGGAGCACTTTAGAAAAATGGCTTTTTCTGACCTTCAAAATGGCCAAGTCTGACCCTCGCTGACCCGTATTGAACCCATCCTTGGTGCTTTCATCGTGCTTGGTCCTACGTTGCTCCAAAACGCGTGTAGACACAAAAAACAAGGAAAGCTAATAAAAACAAATAAAATGCTAAAATGTGCAATGCTCATAATGAAAAGTGTAAATACTGGTAATCATGCATAATGGACAACTATTTGGTTCAATGGGACATTGATATATGAAGAGAACATGAAGCAAATGAGCTCTAAAAATACGTAAAATATAGAGCCATCAGCCGACTGTTCCAGCCACGGTGGCCCAACCCCGACTGGTGGTTGACCTCGCGCCTCATGAGCTGCTGCTCCGAACTCCGAAGGAACAGGAACTCTGAAAAGGAACAGGAACGAACAATCATGCTTTTAAAATAATGTTTGCCGTCCGTGGGTTTCGAGGGCAGACGGCAAAGAGGGAATATCGCTGACGACGAAGATACTTTTCTTTGTTGTCTGTTATTAATCAGCTGACGGTGAAGCCGTAGTTTGGTTGAAGGCAAAATCTTTGTCGTCTGCCCAATGAAAGGTGACGACAAAGTACTATTTGCCGATTTTGGGTTAGCCGACAATCTTCGCCGTCAGCCAGCTGATGGCAAAATCTTTGTCGTCTGTATTCCAGCATTTGCCGTCTGTACTTGCCTGATGGCATACTGCCTTATTCCTGTACTGTAGGACAATATAACTTGTGTGATTATGCAATGAATTATCTACTTGATGTTATTTCAAACGCACAGCAACAGATTCAATCAAATAGTCATGTCATATATTTGTATGGTTGTCGCTTCTTTTTACAAGTAACTTCTCATTTTCATTTGCATTATGATAAAAAATATTGGATGATTATATATAATAATAATAATACTATTCATCATTCAGGGTGCAGAATAAGTTATTCTTCATCCGAGGTATTTTATTATGCAGATATTCTATCTTGATAATCATTATCAAGTTGTACTGAAAAGACATACCAAACTGCCTAGGATTCTAGACTGTGATAAGCGCCACATAAATCTTATGATTTCAGCTTGTAAGAAAACAAGAGGAGTCACAAGGTATGATGCATGCACGGTGTGTAGTGTGTTCTTCAAGTAGTTGTTCTTGTTAAATGTGTTTATAACTAATCGAGAATTCGTATTTTACCTTCCTTACTAGATTGAAAGACCTGAACTTGTATGTTATATGAGGAGTATCATCGAGAGAAAGCCGGACAGTTTTTTATTCAAAACTCTGAATGGACAATGGTTCCACACAAGTCACACTCAGTTGGATATGTCGGTTATATATAGTCTAAAAAATCATTGAAGAACAATGTGGATATGAAAAAGAGTTGAAGTAGTTCAAAAGAGCGTGCAGTATGGAAAATTCAGTGATCATATTAGAGTTACTCCTCCCCCCCCCCCCCCCCCGCCCCCGCCCCCCAATACAAAGAATCGTTGAAGCTCCTACTATCCTCCACAGAAAAACTAAAGGGCTTCAAAAATTTGTTTTCACAAAATTTGTAAAATTGCTATAAAATTCCTGTAAACCAAAGAAAGCCTTATATAAATTCATTTTGATTCTGCTTGTTTTAAGCCCAACGAAATGCACATAGCTCAAAACGGTAGCCATTCAATCTTCAGTTTTCCGGTCCAAGTTAATCAGTGTGTGGCACGTGAATTCCTACTCGAAGATTAGATTCCAAGGATGAAGGTTAAAAACACATGATAGCCGTGCATATATAGGACCCGTGACCACATGCGTCATTAACGGACTAGATCATCCCACCTTTTTTCTTGCTCAAAGAATTTATAGTGGTCTATATCCTTGCTTGTGTTATTCCAAAAATTTGAGAAATCAACACTTTCTTTTGACTGTGAATACATACGTATATACATTCACCCTTATGAACGCACGTATGCACACCTTATCCCTATGATCACCTCCGAAATACTGAGTCGGCACATCATTTTAAAATTGACAAAATCTTCATAGATGCCTTCGTAGTCGAAGGGAACATCTCCTCTCAGTGAACGCGCGTCGCCGGAAGACCTAAAAGAAATTCAGCAAAATGCGATCACCAATGCTAAATGTAAGAATTGAATCCCGATGGAACCTAACCATGTAAGCGTGTCTGTGTGCTTGTAGTATACAGTAGTTGACTTGCGGTTGGGTGTTGGGTGACACGTCAGCGCGTCTCCTACCCACCGTCACCTTTCCCGTGCCCCACCAAACTTCCGGCGAGCGCCAAAACTCCACACCACCGCACCACTATCCATCCACGAAGATTCCACACGGGAGCCAGGAAAAGGAGACGCACGTACACGCGCGCGCGCGCTCACGATCACGTACCTGGCTCTACCGTCTGGCCCCACATGCAGCCGCCCGGCACCATCGCAAGCCGCCGCGGGCAACCCATCCGAGAAACGAAACCTCCCCCGGCATCAGCACCACTCGCCCACTGACAGCACGGACCAAAGCACCGGCTGAACGCGCCGGGACCCACGCGTCATCGAGACAAGCCACTAAGCGCACGTGGACCCGCGGCGTCGCCGTCGCGGCAGCTGCCTGACACCCACTCGCAGGCAGTAACTTCCCACGCATACCGCCATTTCCATTTCTTTTTTCTCTCCGAAAAAATATCTCCCCCACTTTTGTCTACTCCACCACTCTTCTTTCTCCTCCTCCCCCTCGCCTAAAGCGTCGTCGTCGCGTCGGCTCCTACCCCGCGCCTTCCTCGCCCGCTCGCTCGCTCGCGCCTCCCTCCTCCGCTCCCCTCTGCCCACCCCTCCAGCTCGGGGGCGCGTCCGGCGCCGACGGGGCCCCACCTACCGCGATGCCCGTGCCAGGCTGGTTTCGCGGCAAATTGAGGTCCAGGTCCAAGCCCAAGCCCGGCGCCGCGGCCGTCTCCTCCGCGGCCACCTCCCCGCGCAAGTCCGTCGACCTCGACTACCAGTCCCCCTCCCCCTCCCCGACCCCCCGGGCGAGGGAGAAGGCCCGCAGCCTCGACTCGCCGGCCGCGCGGCATGCCCGGTGCGGCGCTGACTTGCAGTACAAGCTCCCGGTGCCCGTGATTAGCCCGGACCCACTATGCGAGGAGGCCACGGATGTGGCGGGCTGCTCTTCGGTCTCGGGCTCCAGCGTGTGCTCTTCGCCGGACGATGCGCCGGATCACCACGTGTCTAGGTATGCGGCTGATCGTCCGATGGTTATGGCTTACCTGCGAATTTGCTGCAGCCTGGAGTCTTCTGCCCTGCTCACCAGTTCAATTTTCACGTTTGGGTTGAACTTGAAGCTGAATTTGGGGTGACACTGTGATTGAATTTTGGGGAATTGCGGCTTACTCGAAGGTAGAGGCGTTAGGTTTAGTGTGAATGGTTAGTGGGCTTAGCAACCTTTTTTTAGGGAATTCGAGTCAAAATGCAGAGTTAGAGACTCGGAGCCAACAGTGTGACTTCGCACCAACTTCACCTGTTGACCTCTTCCGTGGTCGTTGCACTTCTACAATCGTAAGCCTCCTCGTTTGTTTCTGGGTAAAACATGTACCTAGTCCTAGGCGGGGTGACCACGGCTGCCAAGGCGTTTTATGATTTATGATTGAAGAAATATTCCGAAAAAAGGTCGTTCAACTTTACATTTTAGTCGGAATGCAGATTTTTTTTTTCTCCTTCTGCTAACATATTGTTTATTCTTGCAAAAAAAAAAGTGTTTATGGGTAAATATTCTTTGAGTTCTGCACTCAATATGCTTCTATTCTAGTTCAAGTTCATATGTTCTGATTTGGTTACTTCAATTAGTGCGTTCTTTTATGCTTCTTTGTTTGGTATTGATATGTTCATTTCAAAATGATGTTTATATGTCTGTTGATGGTTCTTTGTTGCTTGGCATAATCTCCAGGTCTATGGATCCAATTGCTTTTGCTAAGGGAAGAGATATGGCATCTGACACAGCTATGATCTTAAATGAAGACAAACACTTCATGTCATGTAGTATGCCACGGGAGCATCACAAGTTCTTTGAGGCACCTGTTTCTAACATGAGGGCTCTTCATGTGCATAATAATGATGATCCTTCAACTAGCGAAGGCAGTAGTTCACGCGGCAGAATGTTGACTGAAGATATATTTGGTCCAAGAACGAGAAGCCCTTCCCCTGGCCGAAAAGCCCATGCCTTTGCTGTGAATAATGTACATTCAAAAGAATTCGGGTTTAGCCCAAGGTCACCATTGAAAATGAGTGAGGGTTTGAGAAGCCCGCCTCATCCCTTGCCTCTTCCTCCAGCTCCCGGTGCTTGCTCACCTCTACCTCCATCTCCCACTGCTTGTTCACCTCTTCCTCCATCTCCCACTCCTTGCTCGCCTCTTCCTACATCTCCCACTGCTTGCTCACAGTCCCAATCACAGTGGAAAAAGGGAAAATTATTAGGGAGTGGAACATTTGGCCAGGTTTACCTTGGATTTAACAGGTATCATGGTTTTTTCATGTGTTCACATCATTTGCGATTTTGTTATCATTTGGAACTCAATGCATTACTGTGTTATTATACGCTACAAAACATATAGAAAAGTATGGGATGTGCTAAATTGTTCAATATTCCAGTAGATGTGTTTATAAGTTGACATATGAGATTATGTAGCATCTAGCTCTCAAGGGATCATGCCTAATGTATATGAACTTAGCACACTGTTTTTTTGCTCAAATTTTCTGATGCCAAATTGTTTGGCAAGGCAGTCTGTACAAGAACTCTTACGTCACGACCAATTATGCAGTGAAAATGGGCAGTTTTGCGCGATTAAGGAAGTACAAGTAATTTCAGATGATCCACATTCGAAAGAACGACTCAAACAACTGAATCAGGTTACTTGATTATCTTATTCAGTTAACTTGTCTTTCTATGTACCGTAACGTTATTTTCCTTACCTGTTTAATTGACTGACTAACATGTTATTCTTTTCCTTATTAATAGGAAATAGACATGCTTAAGAAAGCATCGCACCCGAACGTTGTGCAATACTATGAAAGTTATATGGTAAGTTCTATTTGATAAACCGTTTGTTCTGTCTGTGTGCAGCCATATTCGAGTAATTATTTGCTCTTTGGATCCATGCATATTTTTGATGGGGTGGGCTCGTGAGAGAAAATAATGCCAAGTTTATAAAGTTCAAAGAAAATTAATGATGTTTGCATTAAGGTCTCATGCACATAGAGGTAAAGTCAAATTGGTAGGAAATTCAGTTTCACTAAAGTTCACAAATGATGAATTTTATCCATAATGAAAGGTTCTTTCTGTTGCTACTGGCATTGCTCTCAAAATGATGCCTTGTATCATCACACATATTTTGGAAATGTTGCATATATATACACAAAAGGATGAGAACAGAATCCACCTACGTATAAAACTACATTAAACATGCGGTAGTTAGGTTGCCTTTATACGAACGTATGATATCTAAAAATGGTTTTTTTTTAGAAAAGGAGGATGACCCCCGGCCTCTGCATCTGGGAGATGCATGCGGCCATTTTATTGATTATTCTCGAGGACCTTACAAAGTAGAACAACAATATGCCTGAATCCGCCATCTTGGCAACATCTGCCGCTACTCCTATCCATATGATGAAGGGGTGCAAGCTAGGCCACATACCCAGACCTCTCACCTAAGCCTAACATCTAAAGCCGGAGGCCCCGACCGAGCCACCTACCGGGTCCGGGGCACAAACCGGTCCGACGCACTCACATGTGTTGTCGCCGCCATCTTCCACTGGTCCATCTTCAGAGCAGATTGAGGTGTCAACCTTGGCAGGTCCTCCGCCATCGACGCCACCACGACGCCAAACGACGACCTCCACCTACGCGAGTCCATCTCCAAGCAACGGACGTAGATCCATGCTAGGATAGGGCCGCACCACCGCCGTCGCCCACCACCCACAAGCGCCACCCAACCCCAAGGTTCCCAAAGCGGCGCCTTCAAGAAGGGAACGGCGCCGTGAGCGCCGCCGCCGCCCAACAAAGTTAGGGCTTTCGCCCGGGAGACCTAGGGGAAGGGGAAGTGAGGAGATCAGTCCATACCGACGCCTCCAAGGAGGGGAACGGCGCCCTCAGGCGTCGCCATCGGCGCGGCCGGCCAGGGATTTCGCCCGAACTAGATCCCCGCCACCAGCAGCGCCTCCTGTACAGAACCGGCGACCAAGGGAAGCGCGGCCCGACCAGGCTGGCCCGCACGCCGAACAGGGGAGGAGGGGAGGCGCCAGATCGCGCGCACCGGCCACCGCAGAAGCCGCCGCCAGCCGCCAACGACCACCTGGATCCCGCCGCCCGCGCGGCCAGGACGCCAGATCCACCGCCCGCACGGCTGCTCGCCGGAGCCTGCCGTGCCTCGCCAAAGGAGCCGCCGCTCGAGATCCGGGACTCCCCACGCAGAGGCAGGGCAGCCGAGGCCCCGCCGCCACCATCCTTGGCGCCCCGGGCTTGCCCGGCGGCTGCCTCAGGCGGCGCGGCCAAGAATAAAGGATTCACGATATGGAATTCCATTACTAGAATACTCCTAGTTATTACTATAACTTAATAATCCATAAGAAGAATCCACCAAAAGTTAGTGAAGGGTTAGGAACACTAAAGTACATAAAGGGGCGAGGAAGGGAGGGGGAGGTGAGCCCGGCGGCGCGGCTAGGGTTCGCCCCCCTTGTCGCAATCTGATCGACCTTTTTATATGATGCTTAGAGTTGCTGTTTTGACAAGGGCCTTGTGTGTAGATGCACATAAAAAAATGCCAGGTTACTCATTCGCACGAGGTTCACCAGGATTTTACGCTTAATCACACCAAGGAAAAGCTTGGCAATACACACACATGCTGTAGCAATCTCCTGAATTTCTGTCCTCTGATGCACCCACTGTGACTTGTTGACTGGAAGTTTGTGGAATTTATTCATTAGTTTGGGAGGGTATTGAACCAACGATATAAATTCATTGCATGTTACATGTACAAGTATAAACATGCATGGGAGGAGAAAACCTTCAGTATTCACTCATAATACAGATTCTCCAGTCGTCTTCAAACCTTCAGTATGCACTGGTTTTAGAATATCCAGGGGGTGGTGTGATAGCTGGTTTTGTAGTCCATGAAGCAAAATTAGACACACCATCAAAGTTCAAGGCATGGATTACGAGTCGAATGACTAGTCAAGACTAGTCGATAGATTACTCTATGAGTCACATCTCCAAGGCCGACAACACTTCAGTGTCGACTAGTCTATGAGTCGCAACTTCAGTGTCCGACTTGTCACAATTAGTCATGATTAGTCTATGAGTCTCAACCTCGGAATGACTCGTCGACTCGTAAACCTTGGTTCAAGGTAATATGGAGTTCTTCAAAAACATTGATTGTAATTTATGTAGGCACGCTAATTGTTTTACCCGGATTGTTCGACCCCCATCCACCTCTTTGGACATGCTTCTGTTTGACTTAAGTATTTTGTTGCTTTTCCTCTCACCTGGCTTTCATTTGTTTTACTCTATTTTTCTTCCTGTACTCTTCTATCCTGAAAGGAATTTATATGATTTTGCTCTTTAGTGGTTATCAGCTTTTATTGGAAGTACTTTGCCAAGTAATTGGCTGTGTTTGAATTTTCTAATTGTGTACCTTTTCGTACAGACCGATGACACCCTTTCAATTTATCTTGAGTATGTTTCTGGGGGCTCAATCCATAAATTACTTAGGGAGTATGGCCCTTTTAAGGAAAATGTGATTCGCAGTTATACTGGTCAAATTCTCGCTGGTCTTGCGTATTTGCACGCGAAGAACACTGTCCACAGGTAGTATACAGCTTGTATTACTTTACTCTTTACGTAGGTAGTACAATGGAATAGTTGGTTGATACTTCTTTTTCTTGGCAGAGATATTAAAGGAGCAAACATACTTGTTGGCCCTAATGGTGATGTTAAACTCGCCGACTTTGGCATGGCTAAGCATGTATGCAGTTTTCCCTTTCTGCCCCCTTCCCTACGTCCATTCTCTGTGCGTAGCACTACGTTAAAAAAAACCTCATCTGTAAGATAGCAATCCTAGGTATTCTATTTTTAAAGAGATAATTGTGGTCTTTGTTAATACTACCACATGAGCCTTGGCCCAAACATGCATATAGAATGAAAACCCAAATTCTACTCTATATCTTCTTCTCCCCCTCCCATGCCCATTTATCTCATTTGTTGTGTTCAAGCAGATATCATCTTTTGCTGAAATACGCTCTTTCAAAGGAAGTCCTTACTGGATGGCTCCTGAGGTGAGCTGCCTCTTTTCTTTACACTAAACCTTCAAACCGTATTCTTCATTGCCAATTGTACCCTCGTGAGTAAGCTCTACCCAATATCGAAAACATGCAGGTTATTATGAACAGCAAAGGTTACAATCTAGCTGTTGACATTTGGAGTTTGGGATGTACAATTATTGAGATGGCAACGGCAAGACCTCCTTGGCACCAGTATGAAGGGGTACGATTCTACTTTGCAACTATATTTCTGTTTCCATGTAGCTGTGACAAATGACAGGCTGACTCAATCTTCTCCAATCTGACCTTGTAGGTAGCTGCAATATTTAAGATTGCAAACAGTAAAGATACACCTGAAATCCCAGATATTTTTTCTGAGGACGGGAGAAGTTTCTTGAAACTGTGCTTAAAACGTAATCCAGCATCTCGTGCCACCGCAAGTCAGTTGATGGACCATCCTTTTGTTCAGGACCATCCAGCAGTAAGAGCAGCAAAAGCCAGTGCATTGAGAAATGCATTTTCTGCTCCAGCAGATGTGAAGCATACAAAGGTATAGTTAGTCTATACACTCATTTCTTAAGTACTACCTCTGTCCCATAATATAAGACATTTTTGCAGTTCATATTGAACTGCAAAAAACGTCTTATATTATGGGACGGAGGGAGTATGTGTTTGTTCTCTTTGGTCTTTTCCCCAATAAGATAGACGACTTCTACGGTACCCCAAATCGATGCGAGCCGGCCATTTTTATGAGTCTAGTGGTTCATATTTGTTCATACTAGTTGCTAAATCCCGAGTAGTGGAGGATAGTAGTGCTGATTTCAGGGTCAAAACTGGAAGAGTTCAACAAATCGCATGGCTCATGCGGTAATTCCGAGAATGAAAAATGGTAGACCCATATGTTGTAATTCTATAGCCCTAGGTCTTGTTATGGTTGGATGGATGAACAAGGGAAGGTGGGTCTCCGAGGGGACGACGGCTGGAGGGAAAGAGCAGAGTTGTGCAAGCACGATGGCGTTTGGCAGCGAACTCATACAGAGGTTTTGATGCCAATCGTGTGACTGGGCCGAGTGGGCCTTGATCAGCCCAACAAACTGTATGCCCTTGATCTTTCATGTGAAAAAAATAAAACATTCCAATGTAAAAACTGGAAAGTGCCCTATAAAATCAATAGTTTGATGAGTCTTATAATACTGCCCTTTTGTTGGTAGTAGAAGGTACTGTGAAAAAGCCGAAGAGGTCACTGAGGAGCTGTTCGGCAATCCACCGGCTCCGCGAAATCCCAGGATCTGCGGAGCACCTGTTTCCTCGCTCCACGATTTTCAACTGCAGCTCCGCCTGCTCCAGGAGCGGAGTTGTGGAGCGGAGGGACTCCGAACAGGGGAAAATACGAAGGAGAACCTGGGTACCAGCGCACCCTATATGCAAAAAAAAATTAGTAATTCAAAAAAAGTTCAAAAAATTCCATATCTTTTTTGGTATCAAACATGATCAAGTATTGTAGTCGTATAAAAAGATTCGTCAGAGATTGACTTTCGTTGCATCCCGGGTCGAAGATTCAGCAAAAAACGCTATATACAAGTACTATATACGCTATATTGTCATCATAAACTTGTCTTTTTTGCCCTGAAGTCAATAGGAATCATTTCTTGTCCAAACTTTTTATACGACTACAATACCTGATCATGTTTGATTCCAAGAAAGATTTGGAATTTTTTGAACTTTTTTTGAATTACTAATATATTTTTTTGCGCATATAGGGTGCGCGGGTACCCGAGAGCACCAAGTTCCCGTCCCTCCGAACAGGCCCTATTATACCGGCTCACTGATATGAGTGCTTTACATTTGCATGAACCATTAAATTTGCTTGGACTCAGTCTGGACCAATTTAAGAAATAGCTAGAAGCACTGTTCTGTTTTTTTGGCCATATTTATTATAGAGTTATTAATAATATGCACGCGATCAACTTCCGGATCAACTTTGTGGGGTTTTGGCTTAATTTCATAAAAGATCCTATAATGTCTGCTCTAAATGAGTTCATGAGTAATTTGTGACTTCTGTTTAGTAAAGTTCATTGCATGGTTGTTGTTATTCAAGGAAAATGTGTCATTGTTTGCTTCATTTATGGTATCTGTTCTCTGAAAGCTCACACTCCTTATTCTGCCCTCTCTCTTGTTGCAGTCCAACAGGGAGTTGCCATCACGAAGAAGTATTACTCCCCTAAGGGATATAGGTGTGAGTGCGCGAGATTTTACCGGATTTTCTACAACTGTTCCTTCACCCCGTACCTCGAGGTACTTCAATACTTCGCTTCCATCCTCATTTTTCACCCTTCTCGTAACATTATATTTTTGTTGACAAAAAAAAAATGCTTTATCAGCCCTATTCCTGTGAGAACAAACATGTCTCTGCCGGTGTCCCCCTGCTCAAGCCCACTGAGGCAATTTAAGCAGTCCAACCGGAGCTGCTTGCCCTCTCCGCCCCACCCAATGCTCTCGTCTGGTGCTGCGGCTTACAATTCATCAAGCTATGCACTGAATCAGGCACGACGAATGCCGGATCCCTGGCAGGATGGCTCCTTGAAACTCCAAAGTCCTTACGGTTCTCCAAAAAGGTTCTAAGCGTCTTTTGTGGAGCTTCAGCATGAAAAATGCACCCATAACATGGTCGATGCTCAGAGTTGTTCTGTCTGCAGCCTCTTGTAGCATTGTGTTGCGGCACCGGTCTGATTTACTGTACAGTCGAAAAGGGTTCTCGAGGAAAGAGGATGTATCATGAAGATCTGTATATAGGCCGTTGATGTAAATCAATACAAACCCTTATATATCATATAGGGTTGTAAACTCGCCAGTTTGCGCAAGCTCACAGTTGTTAGGAGGGGTCGTCAACTTCCGTCTCAGATATTGGAAATTTAGCTGGCTAATGTTCATGGCAAAACATTGGAGAAAAAGTGAACGTATATATTCTGAAATGAAATGGTGTGGGTGCATCTTTCCTGTAACCGAAACATGGTTTTTTGGATGCATCGAGCTGATGTTCGCATTCAAGTCGAAAGCCATTGACATAAAGTTGCAAAGGAAGTCGAAAGCCATAAAGTTGCAAAGAAGCCATATATGGAATTTTTTTTTAAGCAATTCAACAAAAAGTCAAAAAGTTCTGAAAATATTTTTGAAATAAACTTGACCTTTCATTGTACTAGTGAGAAAAGTTCCACAAAAAGAAAATTCCTCTTTGTCTTCTTTTAGAGACAAAATTTCGGTCAAAATAGCGTGAATAGTGACCTATAATAGCAAATAAATTTTGTCTTTTTCGCTGTGAAGTCAACGTTGTTTTTTTTGTGAAAATTTATATACTAGTGCGCAAGTAAGTCAAGTTTAATTTAAAAATACTTTTGAACTATTTTGACTTTTTGTTTAATTATTTTAAAAAAATCCCCATTTAGGGTGTATATACATGCGGGAGCCAAAGGGTATTTCCCCGGAGGACAGTTGTTTCTTTCTTCACAGTTATGGCACACACATAATCCTTGATGGGACAAACCGACTGACGCGGATTGCACATAGTGTGGTGCAACCAACTCAGACGGCTTTCATGCCGGGCAGAAACATACTAAGGCAGATCCAATCTCTCTCCTCCGTCGCCCCCCGCGCGGGCGGCCGAGGGGCCCCAACCTTAGCCGCTGGTCACTCCCCATCCCATCCCTCCCCTCCGCCGCCGTTGGAGGAAGCCGCCTGGCTAAGCCCGGGCGGCTGACGGCGGTGGCGGAGGAGCCTCTCCTTCTCGCGCGCGAGGGTGGCGTGGGGCATCCGGGCGAGCGGAAGTGCGCCCCCAGATTCAAGCCTCCGCGGCGGTGGCTCGTGTTGGGAAACGTGCATGGAAAACAAATTTTTTTCTACGCACACGCAAGATCTATCAAGGAGATGCATATCAACAAGAGGGGAGAGTGTGTCTACGTACCCTCGTAGACCGTAAGCGGAAGCGTTTAGTAATGCGGTTGATGTAGTCGAATTTCTTCGCGATCCAACCGATCGAGTACCGAACGTATGGCACCTCCGCGTTCAGCACACGTTCAGCTCGGTGACATCCTCGCCTTCTTGATTCAGCAAGACGGGCGAAGTAGTAGATGAGTTCCGGCAGCACGACGGCGTGGTGACGGTGATGGTGATGCTATCTCCGCAGGGCTTCGCGTAAGCACTACGAAAATATGACCGAGGGACAAAAACTGTGGAGAGGGGCGCCGCACACGGTTAAGACAATCTTGTGTCATTGTGTGGCGCCCCTTCCCACATATATATAGGTGGGGGGGGAGGGGAAGTAGCCAGGCGCACCACAAAGGTGGCCGGCCAGCCCTAGGGCTCCTGCCCTGGCCTGCGCCCCCTGCCAGAATTCCCCCAAGGGGGAAGGAAAGAGGGGAGAGGGGCCCTCTCCTCCTCTTTCCTTCTCTCCCTTAGGGCCGGCTGCCATAGAGGGGCGCACCAGCCCCTTGTGGGCTGGTGTGCTCCCTTTTCTTGGCCCATATGGCCCATAGACCTCCCGTGGCTTACCGGAACCCCTTCCGGTGACCCGATGACTACCCGGTACGCCCCGAAACTCTTCCGGTGTCCAAATAGTATCGTCCTATATATCAATCTTTACCTCCGGACCATTCCGGAGCTCCTCGTTATATCCGTGATCTCATCCGGGACTCCGAACAACATTCGGTGACCAAATCACATAACTCATATAACACTATATCGTCAACGAACGTTAAGCGTGCGGACCCTACGGGTTCGAGAACTATGTAGACATGACCAAGACACCTCTCCGGTCAATAACCAATAGCGGAAACTGGAAGCCCATATTGGTTCCTACATATTCTACGAAGATCTTTATCGGTCGAACCGTTATGACAACATACGTAATTCCCTTTGTCTGTCGGTATGTTACTTGCCCGAGATTCGATCGTCGGTAGCTCCATACCTAGTTCAATCTCGTTACCGGCAAGTCTCTTTACTCGTTCCGTAATACATCATCTCATAACTAACTCCTTAGTCATTTGCTTGCAAGCTTATTATGATGTGTATTACCGAGAGGGCCCAAAGATACCTCTCCGATACTCGGAGTGACAAATCCCAATCTTGATCCATGCCAACTCAACAAACACATTCGGAGATACCTGTAGAGCATCTTTATGATCACCCAGTTACGTTGTGATGTTTGATAGCACACAAGGTATTCCTCCAGTATTCAGGAGTTGCATGATCTCATGGTCGAAGGAACATGTATTTGACATTCAAGAAAGCAGTAGCAATAAACTGAACGATCATATGCTAAGCTAACGGATGGGTCTTGTCCATCACATCATTCTCCTAATGATGTGATCCCGTTATCAAATGACAACACATGCCTATGGTTAGGAAATCTTAACCATCTTTGATCAACGAGCTAGTCTAGTAGAGGCTTACTAGGGACACGGTATTTGTTTATGTATTCACACATGTATTTAAGTTTCCGATCAATATGATTCTAGCATGAATAATAAACCTTTATCATGAATAAGAAAATATAAAATAACAACTTTATTATTGCCTTTAGGGCACATTTCCTTCAGTCTCCCACTTGCACTAGAGTCAATAATCTAGTTCACATCGCCATGTGATTATCACCCATAGTTCACATCGCCATGTGACTAACACCCAAAGAGTTTACTAGAGTCAATAATCTAGTTCACATCGCTATGTGATTAACACCCAAAGAGTACTAAGGTGTGATCATGTTTTGCTTGTGAGAGAGATTTAGACAACGGGTCTGCCACATTCAGATCCATATGTATTTTGCCAATTTCTATGTCTACAATGCTCTGCATGGAGCTACTCTAGCTAATTGCTTCCACGTTCAATACGTATCCAGATTGAGACTTAGAGTCATCCGGATTGGTGTTTAAAGCTTGCATCGATGTAACTCTTTATGACGAACTCTTTATCACCTCCATAATCGAGAAACATTTGCTTAGTCCTCTAAGGATAATTTTGACCGCTGTCCAGTGGTCCACTCCTGGATCACTATTGTACCCTCTTGCCAGACTCATGGCAAGGCACACAACAGGTTTGGTACACAGCATGGCGTACTTTATAGAACTATGGCTGAGGCATAGGGAATGACTTTCATTCTCTCTCTATCTTCTGTCGTGGTCATGTTTTGAGTCTTACTCAACTTCACACTTTACAATACAGGCAAGAACTCTTTCTTTGACTGATCCAGTTTGAACTCCTTCAAAATCTTGTCAAGGTATGTGCTTTGTGAAAGTCCTATTAAGCGTCTTGATCTATCTCTATAGATCTTGATGCCCAATATGTAAGCAGCTTCACCGAGGTCTTTCATTGAAAAATTCTTATTCAAGTATCCTTTTATGCTATCCAGAAATTCTATATCATTTCCAATCAACAATATGTCATCCACATATAATATCAGAAATGCTACAGAGCTCCCACTCACTTTCTTGTAAATACAGGCTTCACCGTAAGTCTGTATAAAACATATGCTTTCATCACCTCATCAAAGCGTATATTTCAACTCCGAGATGCTTGCACCAGTCCATAGATGGATCGCTGGAGCTTGCACACTTTGTTAGCACCTTTAGGATTGACAAAACCTTCTGGTTGCATCATATACAACTCTTCTTTGAGAAATCCATTAAGGAATGCAGTTTTGACGTCCATTTGCCAGATTTCATAATCATAAAATGCGGCAATTGCTAACATGATTCGGACAGACTTAAGCATCACTACGGGTGAGAAAGTCTCATCGTAGTCAACTCCTTGAACTTGTCGAAAACCTTTCACAACAAGTCGAGCTTTGTAGATAGTAACATTACCATCAACGTCAGTCTTCTTCTTGAAGATCCATTTATTTTCTATGGCTTGCCGATCATCGGGCAAGTCCAGCAAAGTCCATACTTTGTTCTCATACATGGATCCTATCTCAGATTTTCATGGCCTCAAGCCATTTATCGGAATCTGGGCTCATCATAGCTTCTTCATAGCTCGTAGGTTCGTCATGGTCTAGTAACATGACTTCCAGGATAGGATTACCGTACCACTCTGGTGCGGAACGTGCTCTGTTCGACCTACGAGGTCCAGTAGTAATTTGATCCGAAGTTTCATGATCATCATCATTAGCTTCCTCCCTAGTTGGTGTAGGCATCACGAGAACGGATTTCTCGATGTGCTACTTTCCAATTCGAGAGAAGGTACAATTACCTCATCAAGTTCTACTTTCCTCCCACTCACTTCTTTCGAGAGAAACTCCTTCTCTAGAAATGATCCATTCTTAGCAACAAAGATCTTGCCTTCGGATCTGTGGTAGAAGATATACCCAATAGTTTCTTTAGGGTTTCCTATGAAGACGCACTTCTCCAATTTGGGTTCGAGCTTATCAGGCTGAAGCCTTTTGACATAAGTGTCGCAACCACAAATTTTAAGAAACAACAGCTTAGGTTTTTTGCCAAACCACAGTTCATATGGTGTCGTCTCAACGGATTTAGACGGTGCCCTATTTAACGTGAATGCGGCTGTCTCTAATGCATAACCCCAAAACGATAGTGGTAAATCGGTAAGAGACATCATAGATCGCACCATATCCAATAAAGTACGGTTACGACGTTCGGACACACCATTACGTTGTGGTGTTCCAGGTGGCGTGAGTTGTGAAATAATTCCACATTGTTTTAAATGAAGGCCAAACTCGTAACTCAAATATTCGCCTCCGCGATCAGATCATAGAAACTTTATTTTCTTGTTACGATGATTCTCCACTTCACTCTGAAATTCTTTGAACTTTTCAAATGTTTCAGACTTGTGTTTCATTAAGTAGATATACCCATACCTACTCAAATCATCTGTGAAGGTCAGAAAATAACGATACCCGCCGCGTGCTTCAACACTCACTGGACCGCATACATCAGTATGTATTATTTCCAATAAGTCATTAGCTCGCTCCATTGTTCCGGAGAACGGAGTTTTAGTCATCTTGCTCATGAGGCATGGTTCGCAAGTATCAAATGATTCATAATCAAGTGACTCCAAAAGTCCATCCGCATGGAGATTCTTCATGCGCTTTACACCAATATGACCTAAACGGCAGTGCCACAAGTATGTTGCACTATCATTATCAACTTTGCATCTTTTGGCATCAATATTATGAATATGTGTATCACTACGATCGAGATTCAATAAACCATTCACATTGGGTGTATGACCATAGAAGGTTCATGTAAACAGAACAACAATTATTCTCTAACTTAAATGAATAACCGTATTGCAATAAACATGATCTAATCATATTCATGCTCAACGCAAACACCAAATAACATTTATTTAGGTTCAACACTAATCCCGAAGGTAGAGGGAGTGTGCGATGGTGATCGTATCAACCTTGGAATCACTTCCAACACACATCGTCACCTCGCACTTAACTAGTCTCTATTTATTCTGCAACTCCTGTTTCGAGTTACTAATCTTAGCAACTGAACCGGTATCGAATACCCAGGGGCTACTACGAACACTAGTAAGGTACACATCAATAACATGTATATCAAATATACTTTTGTTCACTTTGCCATCCTTCTTATCCGCCAAGTATTTGGGGCAGTTCCGTTTCCAGTGACCATTTCCTTTGCAGTAGAAACACTCAGTTTCAGGCTTGGGTCCAGCTTTGGGCTTCTTCATGGGAGCAACAACTTGCTTGCCATTCTTCTTGAAGTTCCCTTTCTTTCCCTTGCCTTTTTTCTTGAAACTAGTGGTCTTGTTTAACCGTCAACACTTGATGCTCTTTCTTGATTTCTACCTTCGCCGATTTCAACATCGCGAAGAGCTCGGGAAACATTTTCGTCATCCCTTGCATATTATAGTTCATCATGAAGTTCTAGTAGCTTGGTGATAGTGACTAGAGAACTCTGTCAATCACTATCTTATCTGGAAGATTAACTCCCACTTGATTCAAGCGATTGTAGTACCCAGACATTCTGAGCACATGCTCACTGGCTGAGCTATTCTCCTCCATCTTGTAGGCAAAGTAGTTGTCATAGGTGTCATACCTCTCGACACGGGCATGAGTCTGAAATACCAATTTCAGCTCTTGGAACATCTCATATGCTTTGTGGCGTTTAAAACATTTTTGAAGTCCCGGTTCTAAGCCGTAAAGCATGGTTCCTGCCGGTTGTTGATATTACAAAACATGATCATCTCATACATCAACATATATCACATCACGTCTTGACCATATCACATCACAACATTCCCTGCAAAAACAAATTAGACGTCCTCTACTTTGTTGTTGCAAGTTTTACGTGGCTGCTACGGGCTTCTAGCAAGAACCGTTCTTAACTACGCAAAAACCACAATGGTGATTCATCAAGTTTGCTATTTTAACCTTCTTCAAGGATCGGCCGTAGTCAAATTCGATTCTATTAGAGTCCAGTACACCGACGGCATCTCATCTTGGAGTACACACAAAGATATTACCAAATCAATAGCTTCCATGTATGCTTACGGGCTTGTGTTGTAATTAAACTCTATAATCATCTCATGCTATAAATATACGAGGAGGCTTGCCGAGGCTGGCATTGAGCCGCCCGGTATTTTCCTTGTTACATGGTATCAGGCCGATCGGTCCTCTCCTACCTAGAACTCGATCGCACACCCTAATCGCCCTCCTCCCCGCCACTGCTTCCCTCAGCCCCCACCCTCCCTCTCACCATGAACGCTGACGATCTGAAGAAGCTCGAAGAGGAGCTGAAGAATCACGAGTCCATCCTACGAGCTCGTGAGGAAGAACTCAAGCGTCTTGATGAGGAAAAAGGAAAAACCGTCCTCGTCCCTGCTCCGGCACCCTCGTCCTACGCCGCCTCCATCAAGACGTATGTTCCCATCACTCTCGATCTTCAAGACTCCAACTACGCCAAGTGGCGTGAGCTGTTTCTCATCGCCCTCGGACGCTACGGCCTCTCCAACCACGTCGTCGGCGACGCCGCCGCCACTCCGTCCGACACTTCGCCTACCTCCGATTGGGGGCGAGACGACTTCATGGTGCTCTCCTGGATATACGGCTCGATCTCCATCGAGCTTTTTGGCATCATCATGGCTCCACGGCGCGGCAGGTCTGGGACTCCATCACTAACCTCTTCCACGACAACAAGAAAAGCCGCACCCTAGCACTTGATGCCGAGTTCCGCAACACACCGCAAGGAGACATGTCCATCTACGACTACTGCGCCAAGCTCAAGTCTCTTGCCGATGCTCGCAGCGATGTCGGCCAGGAAATCTCCGACGAGACTCTCGTCCTCACAGTGCTTCGTGGTCTCAACGAACAATTCAACCATCTTCGGTCTTTTCTTCCGTTCCAAGTGTCGTTCCCTTCATTCTTGCAGACACATTCCGCGCTCGTCCTCGAGGAGACGCAGAAGAAGACGGATGCTAAAAATGTAGCTGCTACGGCGTTATGGGCCAGCGGCAACAACGTTTTCCCTCAGGCTGGCGGCGAGTGTGCTCCTCCTCCTGGACGCGGCACCGGCTACAGCGGCAACGACTCCCGCACTGCCCACTCCCACCCCATCGTGCCCTACTCCAACCCTGGCCATGGTGATGGAAGTAGCGGACGCCGTGGGCATGGCGGCGGCCACGGACGCAGCCGCGACAACCCATGGATGTTCAATACATGGACCGGCCTCCCGACTCGTGCGCAACGTCAACATTAGGCTCCCATCATGTCGTCCCAGCCTCGGTGGCGTGCTCCCAGCGCCGGTGTTCTGGGCCCGTGACCCAGTCCTGCTTCCTTTCAGGCGTATGCTGCCTACAGCCCCCAGCACACCAACAGCAACCCCATGATGCCGTCTCCATCTGCTGGCTATCCAGGAGGCCAACAACAACCGCAGCTTGATCCCGCACTCCTCAATGCTCTACAGAACATGCATATCCCCGGACATCAAGAGTGGTACATGGATTCTGGAGCGTCCTCTCACATGGCATTTGATCACGGTATT
The DNA here is from genome assembly GCA_011799875.1 of Thinopyrum elongatum. Lineage (NCBI taxonomy): Eukaryota > Viridiplantae > Streptophyta > Magnoliopsida > Poales > Poaceae > Thinopyrum > Thinopyrum elongatum. Next base: position 442,557,328 of record CM022298.1, on the reverse strand, counting down.
CTTTCCTCCTCCCAACCCTCCTCTGCTCACACCGTCACCGTTGGTAACGGTGCATCTCTTCCGATCTCGCACATTGGCTCACACACACTACCTTCTCTTTTTAAACCTTTATATCTTAACAATGTTCTTGTTGTTCCACACATCATAAGAAAATCTTCTTTCTGTTCGAAAACTTACCACCGACAATTTTGTTTCAATCGAATTTGACCCTTGGGGTTTTTCTGTGAAGGCACTTCCCACCAGGATCGAGATTCTTCGATGCAATAGTCCCGGCCCACTCTACTCCGTCTGCCGCCCACACCACCCGAAGCACACGTCATCACCACCACCCTCGACCTTTGGCATCGGCGACTTGGACATCCCGGTCACCACACTATGAAGCATCTTTAGAGTTCTCAACTTATCTCCTACAATAAAGTCGTGCCGCCCCTTTGTCATGCTTGTCAACTTGGGCGACATGTTAGATTACCGTTTTATTCTTCTGTTTCATCCACTAGCAAACCTTTTGCTTTATTACATTGTGATCTTTGGACCTCTCCAATTCCTAGTACGTCCGGATTTGTCTATTATCTTATTATAGTTGATGATTTTACTCATTATTTTTGGACATTCCCGCTACGCAAGAAATCGGACGTGTATGCTACTCTTCTTGCTTTTCATGCCTACACCCGCACACAATTCGATTTATCTATTTTAGCCTTCCAATGTGATAATGGACGGGAATTCGATAACACTAAAATAGATACATTCTGTCCATACACTTCCCAACAAAACGGCAAGGCCGAATGAGCCATTCGAACCACCAACAATGTCATTCGTACCCTCTTAGTTCAAGCCTCTCTTCCTCCATCCTTTTGGGCTGAAGCACTACACACTGCCACCTTCCTCATAAGCATACGGCCAACCTCTTCCACCAAGTTTCTCACACCATATGAAACTCTTCTTGGCTCACCACCTCCATACGACTCTCTTCGTGTCTTCGGTTGTCTTTGTTATCCCAACACTACATCAACCTCTCCCAACAAACTATCCCCTCGCTCTACCAAATGTATATTTCTTGGCTACCCAACACGTCACAAAGGCTATCGTTGTCTTGATCTAACCACAAGGCGAATCATTATATATCGCCATGTTGTTTTTGATGAGTCCTCCTTTCCCTATGCACCACCGCCATCTCCTTCCCCACCACGGTGCACCGAATTTTTTGATCCACCAGAACCTGTACGTGTGCTCGCTCCACCCGCTATGCATGCCCCCGTTATGCATGCACCCACTATGCATGCACCCATCAGCCCCCCATCCATACCTCCCCGTTCCAACCAGCCTTCTACACCACCTGCTGCTAGCCCACCCGCTAACACTCCCTCCTATTCCTCCTCTCTCGACGGGTCACAGCCAAGCCCACCTCCGGTGGCCTCCCCAGTTCCCATACCACCACAGCCTGCCCCCATCATCCATCGCACAAGATCTACAACTGGCCGACTTCCTCCACCCATCAACCGGCTTAATCTTTCAGCCATTGCCTCTTCCCCTATCCCACACAACTATCTCACGGCATTGTGTGATATTAACTGGCGTGAAGCAATGCAAGAAGAGTTCGATGCTCTCCTCCTAAACCAAACATGGACACTTGTCCCTACTCCTCCCGGTGCAAATATTGTGAGCGGAAAGTGGATCTTTCGCCACAAATACCATGCTGATGGCTCTCTTGCTCGTCACAAAGCTTGTTGGGTCGTTCGTGGTTTTTCTCAACAACCCGGCGTGGATTTTGATGAAACCTTCAGTCCGGTTGTTAAACCCGCAACCATTCGCATTGTACTCTCCCTTGCTATCTCTCAATCCTGGCCCATTCACCAACTAGATGTAAAAAATGCTTTTCTTCATGGTCATCTCGATGAAGTTGTCTATAGTCAGCAACCCTCCGGTTTTGTCGATCCTCATCAGCCCACTCATGTATGTCGCCTACATAAATCTCTATATGGTCTCAAACAAGCTCCTCGTGCATGGTTTCAGCGTTTTGCCGCGTTTGCTCGCTCTATTGGGTTCACTGAATCCAAATCCGATGCCTCTCTTTTTATCTTTCACCATGGCACCAATCTCGCATATCTTCTTTTTATGTCGATGACATCATTCTTACAGCCTCCAGCTCATCTACTCTAGCTACTATCACCAACGCAATGACACGCGAATTTGCTGTGAAGGATCTCGGCCCCCTACATCACTTCCTTGGCATCTCTGTGACACATACATCCACTAGAATTCATCTCTCTCAATGTCAATACATTCTTGACATCTTGTCTCGTGCTGGCATGCGTGACTGTCATCCAGTCACCACCCCCATTGACACCAAAGCAAAGCTCTCTTCCACCTCCGGGTCCTCTGTTGCTGACCCTTCTTTGTAACGTAGCTTAGCTGGCGCTCTCCAATATGCTACCCTCACTCGCCCTGATATTGCTTACGCGGTCCAACAAGCATGTCTCCATATGCACGATCCACGTGATCCACATCTTTCTCTCATCAAACGTATTCTTTGATATCTCAAAGGCACCCTCGATCATGGTCTTTCTTTGCATCGTACTTCTTCACACTCTCTTATTGCCTACTCGGATGCCGACTGGGCTGGATGCCCGGATACACGACGCTCTACATCCGGATTCTGCATGTATCTTGGGGACAATCTCATTTCATGGTCAGCATGACGACAGACCACTGTCTCACGCTCCAGTGCGGAAGCAGAATACAGGGCAGTTGCCATGGCCGTCTCAGAGTCATGTTGGGTACGACAGCTCTTATAGGAACTTCGATGACCGATATCCAGTGCCACCATTATCTATTGTGACAACGTCAGTGCTGTTTACTTGTCCGCTAACCCTGTTCAGCATCATCGGACCAAACATATTGAACTGGATATTCACTTAGTTCGGGAGAAGGTCGCACTTGGCGAGGTTCGCGTGTTACATGTGCCCTCCTACTCTCAGTTTGCAGACATCTTCACAAAGGGCTTACCTACTGCTCTCTTTCAAGAGTTTCGCTCTAGTCTTCAGGTCGAGTCATCTCCCGGTTCAGACTGCGGGGGCGTGTTAGAGTCCAGTACACCGACAGCATCTCATATTGGAGTACACACAAAGATATTACCAGATCAATAGCTTCCATGTATGCTTACGGGCTTGTGTTGTAAGTAAACTCTGTAATCATCTCATGCTATAAATATATGAGGAGGCTTGCCGAGGCTGGCATTGAGCCGCCCGGTATTTTCCTTGTTACATATTCAACTAAAGTAGGAGAAACAGACACCCGCCAGCTACCTTTATGCAAAACTAGTTGCATGTCAGTCGGTGGAACCGGTCTCATGTGCGTGGACATGTAAGGTTGGTCCGGGCCACTTCATCCCACAATACCGCCGAATCAAAATAAGACATTGGTGGTAAGCAGTATGACTATCACCGCCCACAACTCTTTGTGTTCTACTCGTGCATATCATCTACGCATAGACCTGGCTCGGATGTCACTATTGGGAAACGTTGCATGGAAAACAAAATTTTTTCTACGCACACGCAAGATCTATCAAGGAGATTCCTAGCAACGAGAGGGGAGAGTGTGTCTACGTACCCTCGTAGACCGTAAGCGGAAGCGTTTAGTAATGCGGTTGATGTAGTCAAACTTCTTCGCGATCCAACCGATCGAGTACCGAACGTACGTCACCTCCGCGTACAGCACACGTTCAGCTCGGTGATGTCCTCGCCTTCTTGATCCAGCAAGACGGGCAAAGTAGTAGATGAGTTCCGGCAGCATGACGGCGTGGTGACGGTGATGGTGATGCTATCTCCGCAGAGCTTTGCCTAAGCACTACGAAAATATGACCGAGGGACAAAACTGTGGAGAGGGGCGCCGCACACGGCTAAGACAATCTTGTGTCATTGTGTGGCGCCCCTTCCCACATATATATAGGTGGGGGGGAGAGGGGAAGCAGCCAGGCACACCACAAAGGTGGCCGACCAGCCCTAGGGCTCCTGCCCTGGCCTGCGCCCCCTGCCATAATTCCCCCAAGGGGGAAGGAAAGAGGAGGAGAGGGAAGGAAGGAGGAGGCCCACTCCCCTCTTTCCTTCTCTCCCTTAGGGCCGGCTGCCATAGAGGGGCGCACTAGCCCCTTGTGGGCTGGTGTGCTCCCTTTTCTTGGCCCATATGGCCCATAGACCTCGCGTGGCTTACCGGAACCCCTTCCGGTGACCCGATGACTACCCGGTACGCCCCGAAACTCTTCCGGTGTCCAAATAGTATCGTCCTATATATCAATCTTTACCACCGGACCATTCCGGAGCTCCTCATTATGTCCGTGATCTCATCCGGGACTGATGTCTACTACGCAACCTTCTTCTTGTAGACTCGTGTTGGGCCTCCAAGCGCAGAGTTTTGTAGGACAGTAGCAAATTTCCCTCAAGTGGATGACCTAAGGTTTATCAATCCGTAGGAGGCGTAAGATGAAGATGGTCTCTCTCAAACAACCCTGCAACCAAATAACAAAGAGTCTCTTGTGTCCCCAACATACCCAATACAATGGTAAATTCTATAGGTGCACTAGTTCGGCGAAGAGATGGTGATGCAAGTGTAATATGGATAGTAGATATAGGTTTTTGTAATCTGAAAATATAAAAAAAGCAAGGTAACTAGTAGTAAAAGTGAGCAAAAATGGTATTGCAATGCTTGGAAACAAGGCCTAGGGTTCATACTTTCACTAGTGCAAATTCTCTCAACAATGATAACATAATTGGATCACATAACAATCCCTCAACGTGCAACAAAGAATCACTCCAAAGTTTCTATCAGAGAACGTAGGACGAAAACGTGCATCAACCCCTATGCATAGATTACCCCAATGTCACCTCGGGAATCCGCGAGTTGAGTGCCAAAACATACATCAAGTGAATCAATAGAACATCCTATTGTCACCACAGATATCCCATCGCAAGACATACATCAAGTGTTCTCAAATCCAATACTCAATCCAACATAACGGAACCTCAAAGAGCAAGACTCAATTAATCACAACAAGAGATAGAGAGGGAAGAAACACCATATGATCCAACTATAATAACAAAGCTCGCGGTACTTCAAGATCGTGCCAAATCAAGAACACGAGAGAGAGAGATCAAACACATAGCTACTGGTACATACCCTCAGCCCCAAGGGTGAACTACTCCCTCCTCGTCATGGAGACTGCCGGGATGATGAAGATGGCCACCGGTGATGGTTTCCCCCTCCGGTAGGGTGCCGGAACGGGCTCCCGGTTGGTTTTTCGTGGCTACAGAGGCTTGCAGCGGCGGAACTCCCGATCTAGGTTTCTTTCTGGGGGTTTCTGGATTTATAGGAGGTGTTGGCGTCGGGGACAAGTCAAGGGGGCCCACGAGGCGACGACAAGGCAGGGGGCACGCCCTTCACCCTAGTGGTTGCCTCGGGACTCCTCTCCGATATCTTTTCGCTCCAGTATTTTTTATATTTTCCAAAAATATTCTCCGTAAATTTTCAGCTCATTCCGAGAACTTTTATTTCTGCACAAAAAACGACACCACGGTAGTTATGCTGAAAACAGCGTCAGTTCGGGTTAGTTCTAATAAAATCATACCAAAACCATATAAAATTGTTGTAAACATGACATGAATACTTCATAAATTATAGATACATTGGAGACGTATCAGCATCCCCAAGCTTAATTCCTGCTCGTCCTCGAGTAGGTAAATGATAAAAGAAATAATTTATGAAGTGTGAATGCAAGCAAGTGCACAAGTTTGATCAATGATAAGTTCAATCACTTTTTCTAGCATCATTATATATCATAGCAGTAGCTCATATCATAAAACTTCTCATGATCAAGTAGCAAGCTATTCACATGTTAAAGCATAGACCATAAACTTTCTTGAAAACTAACAAACTATGTTCTCAGTCATCAAACAATTGCAATTCATCTTATTTTCAGGAAGGTTCTATGTAAGAGCTTTGATTTAGCAAATCTCACATACTCAACTATCATATAGTCTTCCATGATTGCTACCACTCAAAGCATATTTTTAGAACAAATAGCATCCATCGAACACAGAGAAAGATAGGGGCTTAGTGTTTCGCCTCCCAACTTATTTATCATATAGATAATTGTCAACAATAATAATTCATGATCAAATATATTTGAATGGCCATATATGCTTAGATCTTTCCCCATCACATGATGCTTGCCAACTAAAGAGTAGGTTGGAATGAGAAGTAATACTACTGACTCTTGCATAAAAGTAAAAGATAGGCCATTCGCAGAGGGAAGCAGGGATTTGCAGAGGTGCCAGAGCTCGAAGTTTTTTTAAAACAGAGGTGGAAATAATTTTGAGAGCATGCTTTCATTGTCAACGTAACGACCGAGAGTTCTCACTATCTTCCATGCTAGACACATTATAGGCGGTTCCCAAACATAATGGTAAAGTTTTTACTCCCCCTCCACCAACAATCACACTCCACGGCTGATCCAAAACAACGGGTACCGTCCATACCAACAACAGTCCTGGGGGAGTTTTGTTTAATTATTTGAAATTTTGTTTTTGATCTTTTGATCATAGGACTGGGCATCCCAATTACCAGCCACTCTCTCGTGAATGATAAGTGAATAAACACTCATCGTGAGAATAACCCACCTAGCATGGAAGATACTGACAACCCCTAGTCGCTACATGAGTGATTCGGGCATACAAAACAGATTATTATTTGAAGGTTTAGAGTTTGGCACATGCAAATTTACTTGGAACGGCAGGTAAATACCACATATAGGTAGATATGGTGGATACTCGTGGAAGAAACTTGGGTCAAGGATTTTGGATGCACAAGCAGTATTCCCGCTTGGTACAGAAATTTTGGCTAGCAAAAGATTCTAAATAGCAAGCACTACATGTTGGAGGATCCATAATAATATAACTTCTATACAAATATACCCAAACATAACTCATTATGTTGTCTTCCTTGTCCAACTTCAACTAATTTGCTCAAGTTTGAAAATAATTAATGGGGCTCACAATCATAGAAGATGTCCAAGATAGTATATTTATATGTGAAATCTCTCTTCCTTCAATATTCTTTCATGAATTGTTCAAGTGACCAATACTATGTTTGCTAACTTTCAATAAATTTACCACCTCTACTTCTTATATGTGAAGTCATTACTCCCCATGGTATAAGCATATGAAGCATATATAATTTCAGATTTATGATATTCAATTCATTCAACCATTTACTCATAGGATATAAGTGAAGCACGAGAGTAAATGACAAACTACTCCAAAAAATATAAGTGAAGATCAATGAGTAGTCGAATAATTATGTAACTATGTGAAGACTCTCTAACATCTAAGAATTTTAGATCTTAATATTTTATTCAAACAGCAAGCAAAATAAAATGACATTCTAAAAATAGCACACATCATGTGAAGAAGCAAAAACTTAGGCTCAACCGATACTAACCGATAATTTTTGATGAAGAAAGGTGGGATGCCTACCGGGGCATCCCCAAGCTTAGATGCTTGAGACTTCTTCAAATATTAACTAGGGATGCCTTGGGCATCCCCAAGCTTGAGCTTTTGTGTCTCCTTAATTCCTTTTATATCACGGTTTCACTAACTCTTAAAAACTTCATGCACACAAAACTCAACAAGAACTTGTGAGAAAAGTTAGTACAAATCAAATGCAAAACCTTATCATTCTCTACTGTAGAAAATCACTAAAATTATTATTTAACATTGCATACTAAATTCCTCTGCATATTTAATACTCCTATCCTCAAATAGAATCATTAAACAAGCAAACATATGCAAACAATGCAAACATAACAGCAATCTGTCTAAACAGGAGAGTCTGTAAATAGTGCAATTGTACTCATACTTCCCTAACTTCAAAAATTCTGAAAAATTACCAAACTGTATAAAATTTTTTGTTACTCATTGTGTAAACATTTCAAGATTTTATCATGTTCTGACTTTCCAGAAGAATTCAGACAATGATAGAAAACTTTCTGTTTTCAAAACAGCAACATATAGACTTGCAAAATAAGCATGGTAAAGACTATACTTGACACTTTTATTGAAATAAAAGATACAAAACATTACTCTAAATAACAGCAAGAAAATCCTAATAAAATAAAATGATGCTCCAAGCAAAACTTATATCATGTGACGAATAAAAATATAGCTCCAAGTAAGGTTACCGATAATGTTGGAGACGAAAGAGGGGATGCCTTCCGGGGCATCCCCAAGCTTAGTTGCTTGGATCTTCCTTGAATATTACCTTGGGGTGCCTTGGGAATCCCCAAGCTTAGGGTCTTGTCACTCCTTATTCTCCTCATATCGATATCTCACCCAAAACTTGAAAACTTCAATCAAACAAAACTTAACAAAACCTTCGTGAGATCCGTTAGTATAATAAAACAAATCATTCACTTTGGTACTGTCAAGATAAGATTCATAATTTTTCTCTCATGATGCCTACTGTACCCTATCATTTCTACAATTTATATTGAGCAATATAAGCCATAGAAACTAGAAAACAAGCAAACTATGCATTGAAAACAGAATCTGTCAACAACAGAACAGTACGTCAATATCTGAATTAAGGTCATACTTATGTAACTCTAAAAATTCTGAGAAATTAGCACAACGTAGAAAATTTATATTTAACTCCTTTGTAAAAAATTCAGAGTTTTTCCACCTTCCAGTGAATTTTTACAATTCTGTTACTGGACGCAAAAGTTTCTGTTTTTGCACAGAATCAAGTCAACTATCAATCACACTATCCCAAAGGCTTTACTTGGCACTTTATTGAAACAAAACCTATAAAACATGATTACTAAAGTAGCCTAATCATGTGAACACATAAAAACAGTAGGGGTAAATGTTGGGTTGTCTCCCAACAAGCGCTTTTCTTTGATGCCTTTTTAGCTAGGCATGATGATTTCAATGATGCTCGCATAAAAGTAAAGAATTGAAACACAAAGAGAGCATCATGAAGCATATGACTAGCACATTTAAGTCTAACCCACTTCCTATGCATAGTGATTTTGTGAGCAAACAATTTATGGGAGCAAGAATCAACTAGCATAGGAAGGCAAAACAAGCATAACTTCAAGATTTTCAACACATAGAGAGGAAACTTGATATTATTGCAATTCCTACAAGCATATATTCCTCCCTCATAATAATTTTCAGTAGCATCATGAACGAATTCAACAATATAACTATCACATAAAGCATTCTTTTCATGATCTATAAGCATAGAAATTGTATTACTCTCCACATAAGAAAATTTATTCTCATGAATAGTAGTGGGAGCAAACTCAACAAAATAACTATCATGTGAGGCATAATCCAATTGAAAATAAAAATCATGATGACAAGTTTCATGGTTATCATTATTCTTTATAGCATACATGTCATCACAATAATCATCATAGATAGCAACTTTTTTTATCATAGTCAATTGGAACCTCTTCCAAAATAGTGGAATCATTACTAAATAA